>CAIGQQ010035826.1:15037052-15055252 GCA_903798035.1 Danio albolineatus
GTATATGTATTTATATAAATGTATTATATATATATATATATATATATCATATTTTTCAAGTTGTTCAAATGGATAGAAAATATATTTTATAATAAAGGAATGTTTCTTTTAGTTTAGCTAGTGTAAAAGCAGTTTTTTAATATTTCAATATTATTAACCCCCTTAAGAAGTAAGTAAGTAGGTAAATAAATAAATAAATAAATATTTACTACAGAACAGAATGCACGGGTTGGACAATGAAACTGAAACAAGTCTTTGTAATGTATCAAGATCCACTGTATCCAGGGTAATGTCAGCATACCACAAAGGACAAATCACATCCAACGGGAGTAACTGTGGATGGAAAACGAAGCTCTCTGTAAGAGATATTCGGGTGTTAACCTGGATTGTAGTTAAAAAAAAAATCCCACACACACACAGCTGCCCAACTCACTGCCAAATTAAATGTGCACCTTAACTCTCCTGCTTCCTGGGAGCTCCACAGGGTCAATATACAGTGCCGGGCTGCAATAGCCAAACACTCGTGCCAAGGCCAAACATCAGTTTCAATAGTGCCAACAGTGAAAATGGAGACCTGGTCACTATTCTGCAGGAAGAAGATTTCTCTCAAAATTCCTTTGGCCACTGTGCAGGACTTTTATCGGTCATTTCCAAGATGAATTGATGCTGTACTGGATGCAAAACAAAAGGAGGCCCTTTACCATACTAATGAATTATTCTGGTCTAAAACCACGGGTTTTTAAGTTTCATTGTCCAAGCCCTGTATGCATGTATACATGTATACACTTGTGTGTGTGTGTGTGTGTGTGTGTGTGCGTGTGTGTGTGTGTGTGTATTAAAAGCTCTTTATTATTTGCAGCATAAGTGTAAAGCAGATCAGTGTAATGTTGGTACTTAGTTTTATTTAATAATATTATTATTTAACTTCTGTATATAATTATGTATTCTAGTATTTATTAATATTTTAAAAATAGAATGTTTTATTTTCAGTAATGCAAATCAAATGATTTCTACAGTTCTAGCAGTACTTTTTAACAAAAAATACCATTACCACAAAAATAAAAATAGACAAGATTGTTCTAGTAATAATAAAATCTAGCAATCTAAAGATAATCCATTGTCTTCTTTAAATTCACATTTACTTTAATGGGTTACTTCTAAGACAAACTGTGAAGTACTTATACAACCACTAGTCAAAATAATTCAATTATTTCTCAAATCATGTTTAACCGTCTTAGTTAACAATAAATACATGAAAGCAAAAATCCTACCAGCTAGCTTAAATCCTGACAGCAGCAGTGCCAGATGTGTATACTGGTAGAAATGAGTGCACTCTCCATCTCTGAGCACCATGTGGGACAGAGCATTGAGTTTCACTGCATTCCCGTAGCACTGGTCTGACCCGTTCCTCAGACGTTGAGGACAGGGTGTGGGATCCGTCAAACTGACGCAGTCCGGGAGGAGGTGAAGAATGACAAAAATCCTCACATGAGTGGGGAGTCTCTACGCTCAAGACACAAAAGCAGATTGATAGCCGACACACTGAGTGCTGGGCCACAACCCACAAAAGAAAGAAAAAAGTTATCAATCACATTTCCCATCTAGAAATACATATTGTACACCAGGTTATCTTATCATCATTCTTTATGACTATGTGTAAATGCTCTCTGTTGCTTAGCAGGTAATTTCCATTATGGTAAATTCCACATGTCCTGATAAGGCTATGAACGGTTTTGTGGACTTCCCGTGGAAGTGATGAGAAATGACAGATAAACAGCCATTTACAGAATGTTTAGAGAACTTTCCAAAACTTTCTCCACTCTTGTGTATTAAAACAAATAGACATGATTTGACTAGTTTAAGTGACCCATTGAGTTAACTTAGAACATTAAGGTACAAAAAAGTAGTTATAGTTATTTAGTTAGCAAGCTAATTGTTGAAATTATGTGCTACAAAAATTATTTGCGACAAGCTAGTCTGGTGTCTTCAGAAAAGTGATTATGGACAAAAATATTTGCAGTATGTTTATGTATGTGATGTGTGTAATATGAATCACCAATATTTATTAAGATAACAATATTTTTTTAAAAATTACTGTGAAGCATTTTTTTCATCTTTGCATTTAAGAATCAAAGAAAGTTTTTATCTTTTTCATGAAATAAGTCTTTACTTTCTTTTTTCCTCAAAACTGAGCCATTTTTTGCTGCAGTTAAGTGCATCAGAATCAGTGCTTTCAACGAAATAACGTTTACTTAAATTACTTCAATACAATTTGGGGAAAATAAATAATTAATAATTACTTATATTCAAATACTTATTTCCAAATATTTTTTTTTAAACTTGACCCATGCCTGAGCATGAAAGTCCAACTCTGCAACAATTGCATTCATTCATGTTTTTTCTTTTCGGTTTAGTCTCTTTATTAGTCTGGGGTCGACACAGCGGAATGAACTACCAACTTATCCAGCATATGTTTTACGCAGCGGATGCCCTTCCAGCTGCAACCCATCTCTGGGAAACATCCATACACACTCATATACTATGGACAATTTAGCTCAGGCAATTCACCTATACCACATGTCTTTGGACTTGTGGGGGAAACCAGAGCACTCGAAGGAAACCCACGCGACCACGGGGAGAACATGCAAACTCCACACAGAAATGCCAACTGACTCAGCCGAGGCTCGAATCACCGACCTTCTTGCTGTGAGGCAAACGTGCTACTCACTACGCCACCATGGTGCCCTCTGTAACAATTTAAAGGTAAGTATGTAAGTTTGACAACCAGTGGTTGAACCAGGTATTGAACACCTAGTTCAAAACCAAAGTAAGCACAGGTTGCCAGACTGACGACATCATGAGCAGTGCGCCAGTGTTCCAATAGCAATAAAATAATTTTTGATTTTTTTTCTTTTATATTGAAATTAGAACGGACACTCAGTGTAAGCCAACAAATATCAGGGATTCAGCAACTACATTTGTTAAACACTACAATGTTAAAGAGGTTTAATGTGTATTAATAAAAATTTTATAAACCTTACATTCTGTGCTTCTGATTAGCTGTATTTAAATTTCTGTCATGTTTCGTCTGATGCAAATAGCCAAATTGCTTTTCACTGCAAATCTCGTACCGTAACGAGGTTGAAATTAATAACCATCTCATGTGAAACTCTGAATCTGCAACTCATTTCGGAGGCTGCTACTGTCCACCGGAGGTCACATTTCGGTCGTGGACACACTCTTTGAGAGCCTTCCTGACTGAATGAATGAAATATGAGGTTTTCAACCAAGGAAACTAGGGGTGTGCTAAAATATAATTGGCTAAAGTGGCATTGGGCAGATTAAATGACCAAATCAAAGACAGCCGTTCCAGCACATGATGCATATTTTCAAAGCAGAATATCTGACTTTAGCATTGTTTTTCAACAAAACAAGAATGTTCACTTGGCATCAAATATCTGATAAGTATCAACATATCATGAAATATTTATGCTTTAGAAGAGTCAAAAACTTACATACACCACCTTTGAGTAACTCTGAATGCATGAAAGGTCATTAGACCACCCCTTTAAAATCACTTCCATATTTCATGATTAAGTTTAAACTTTGTAATTATTGTGCAGATCAAAAAGCAATATTCATAAAAGCAATATTGCACAAAATATGAGAGCTGTCATTCTTGATGTCACTGTGACTTTAAATTAGACCAAGAAATGATGGGATTCGAGTTGAAGGCTTTTGAAAAGTGCCCTAAAGAGTTTTCAAGAGTTTGAGACTTTTTTTGAACAAACCAAGCTCACTGAATGGCAAAACATACAATTACTGCAGCTACCTAAAAACTAGCAGCCGCGTGTGAAGCATCAGCAAACAGGATGTAGTTTGAGTCAGCAAGATTCATATCTGTAGCACCTCAGGGGAGGATTTCTGACAGACATCCCTTGTTAATCTTAGATTTCATGATGATAATTAACCAAGATTAGAGCTCTAATCATTTCCCAGAGATGGGTTGCGGCTGGAAGGGCATCCGCTGCGTAAAAATATGCTGGATAAGTTGGCGGTTGATTCCGCTGTGGCGACCCCGGATTAATAAAGGGACTAAGCCGACAAGAAAATTAATGAATGAGAGCTCTAATCACTATAATAATACACCATATATTTATAGTCTAACATACTTCTTATATTATTTGTATTTATATTATTACATAAGACTATATTATTCGGATAATATATGCCATACACGACTATTTCAGTAAAACCCAGGCTGCATGGGTTTAATTAAAACTGCAGTCAAAACTGTAATACTGTGAAATATTTATCCATTTTCTTCATTATTACTAAGTTGAATTTTCAGCATCATTTATTATTCCAGTCTTCATAGTTACGGGATCTTTTTAGAAATAATTTAAACTCAAAAACGCCTCAAAAACTTTTGGGGGATTATCTGAAAAACTGAAGCCGGATATGTATAGTAATCAGAAGATTAAGTAACATGGCTGTCCAGGATGTGCTTTTTGTGATTATTGGCAGTCACACTCCCAGGCCCTCATGGAACATTCCTTACTGTTATAATCACCATATTCTTCACACCTCATATGTGTACAACGTTCCCTCATGCACTTCCACGCAACACCTCGCTAAACAGGTAAACGTGACTAAGATGTTCAGCCTTCATATGATGACATTGAATGCTGACCATTTCCTTTCTCACTGCTACTCGATAGTAACCTAACGTCATTAAGACCAGCCACAGCAATTCTGACTTTAGGCTCCTGTTTTGGCTTTGTATTAAGATGCACTTTGGTCAATTTGATGACAGGTAGATGAGGGGTAGATGAGTGAAGGTCTGTGGCGAGTGTATGAGTAGGTCATTTTTTATATAATTTTATTCATCCATTTTCCTGAAGCTTAGTCCCTGATTTAGTAGGGGTCACCACAGCGAAATGAACCACCCACTATTTTATATGTTTTTCACAGCGGATAGCCTTCCAGCCACTACCCAGTACTGGAAAGCACTCATACACTCTCTTATTCACACATACAGTACGAGCAATCTATTTAATCCATTTCAACTATTCTGCATGTCTTTGGACTGTGGGGGAAACCAAAGCACCCAGAGGAAACCCACGCTCTGGGAGAACATGCAAACTCCATACAGAAAGGCCAAGATGGCCTTCTTGCTATGAGACAACAGTGCTTACCACTGTGTCATCATGCTGCATGATCTTATAATCTAATATCCTAAAATAACACTGTAAAATTTTACATTCTGTGAAGTGGAGATAGATATAGGACTGTGTTACATGTCTGTTTACATATCTTTCTGTTTTTATTTGCTGTCTGCTGTTCTCCTAAAATCTAGATGTTGCAATTGGCTTGCAGAGTTCTCACGACTGGACCAATCAGAAGAGGATGGGGGTCATTTAAGCGCTCCAGTAACGACTCGGACCAGATAGACTGGAGGGAATTCTGGTCTCTCCTTGTTGATGCTGTTGTGTTTGTCTGTGTAACATTTGTGCCTGTCCTGTGCCTGGTTCGATTTGTTTTTGGAGTTGTACATCTGTTCAGAACTTCTATACTAAACCTGCTTAAATCTACTAAGGGAAGTGAAAGTGAAGTACGTCACGTGACATACATTTTTACACACACGTAGTTGATTCTCTGTTAATCCATTAGGTCAGAAGCGGGTGCTGCTCTGTGTATGTTTTGTCCAGTGAGTGCACGTTAGTAAGGGGCATAGGATTTTTCATATTTCTCTTTATTTATTTAGGGGGGTGGATTAGTTAGCGGGTGTTTAATTTGTTATTTTCTTTTATTTGGCACTGCTTATTTTCCTTCCCTCTATTAGGTTTGTTTCAGTTAATTTGTTTATTTCCTTTTGCAATTATTGTACACATTTGTAAATATACTTTGGGTGATTTAACTATTCTATCTTTATTGTTAATAAAGCAAACCCCTTTTGCCACGTCTGTTGTTGGTGTCGATTTATATCAGCTAACATCTCAGGGGAATTTTTTTAATATCGCGTTGCCAAGGGCTAAGCCCTTTTTCATCCTCCGAGCCACACGGGCCGTAACAGACTGGTAAAGAAAACTTGTGCTTATGCCATTTTTTCACGCTCAACCCAAAGTGTCAACCAAAGAGTTCAACTAGAGCTCAGCAGCTCACAATGCTGCTGCTTTTTAAGAAAAGGGATGCTTCCATGGACAACAACAGCAAACAACAAAAAAACAGGAAAAAAAATTATTGGATGCTTGGACCCAAGCCCTAAAGGCCAGCACACACCAAGCTGACAATCTGTCTTTGAGTAATGTTGAGCTGTACATGAGTGTCTGTCAGGCTAGTTTGTTTGTTGTCTTCCACACATCACCTCTCGTCAGGCTCATGTTAGTGGAAGTTCACCTGATTCAGCATGTAGAATTGTGTTTAAGCACAGCCGGTTTCCATCATCACTAATTCTTTGACATGGACTTGGCGTGTCCCAGGCTTATAGGGTTGAATTCTTATCTTGCCAGTGCACTTCAAAAACATGCCCCATAGAGCTTTGCATCAATCAATAATGAGAAGAAATTATGGTCTTCACAGGGACACATGTGACACACTCAACAAATGCTGCATAATATTGTATGTTTGTTTGTTTTAACACCATGCCTGCTTCTATGGATATTTTCATTGGGAGAAATTTTAAAGTTAAATTGTGATGTTGTTGATAAAAATAAAGCTTTACAACATCTGTTGATAAAACTCAAAGGGCGTACTCACACTATGCTATCCGAAGCGTGCTCAGGCCCGTTTCCCGGATAATTTTAGAAGTGTAAGTGCGCTGAACCAGGCTCAGGCACGATACAGTTGGCCGGCCCTGGTCCGGTTGGAAGAGGTGTGTCTGAGCGCGGTTCACTTGGGCTTTGGCATGGTACGCTTGTAGTGTGAGTGCAAAGCCGCCTGAGCCCTAAACTGAAGAGGAGAAGTGACTTTTGGGGACTGTTTCATATGGATTTATTAATCATTCTGACTGTTTAATGAACGCAAACTGTCATAAATTATTAAAGACGCAAACCCCTCTCTGCACGACAGCTGCACCTTCAGCAAACCTTCTAATTCCTGCAGCACGAGGACTTTATGATTGTTTATGAGCGTCAAAAGTGGCTGATCTGTTCGGCGGGATATTTGACTGTGTGTCACTGCATATCAAACCACTAAAACGATATAATGATAAAAAGAAATCTCGACTGAAATCTCCGAGAGCGCTTCTCTTACACTGAACAGCGCATCATCGATGACGTAAGCGTGCTCAGGCCCGAATGCAATGTGATTGCAGGCCGTCGGGGGAGACGGAAGGGGGGACAAGCGTGCTTTGGCCCAGTTAAAGGGAACTGTACAAACTGTACATGCCCTAAAACCGCATTTGGCTTAAAACTTCAATATAAATTTTACGCTTCAAGGTGAACTAAACGTGAACACATGCTCTCTATACTAACACCGAGGAGAAGAAACTGTTGAATAAAGTCAATATTTTTGGTTTACTCGAGCACAAAAAAAGCATTCTTGTAGCTTGACAACTTTCCGATTGAACAACTGAAGGCATATGGTCTGTTTTAAGTATTTTGAGCATTAACATTGCTGTCTATGGAGTAGGGCTGCACAACATATCGTTTTAGCATTGATATCACAATGTGCACATTTGCAATGGTTACATTGCCAGATATGCAATGTTGAGTCTGAATTATATTAGATCAGGAGCTACAGAACTGTTTCATTACTGTATTTATATGAAATGTATACAATTTATATTTTTCTTTTTTGGAATATTTGTCTTGTTTCTAGTCTAAATATTTACATTTCAAAGTGAAAACATTATGTTTAGATATCTGGACTAAAAGAAAGAAAAGCATTTTTTTTTGCATAGTGATTATTTAATTTCTTTGCTCAATACAGTAAGACTTTTAAAAACAAAACAAAAAAAACAGTCAAATAGAGCTGTTAAAACCATCTGGTAAAGGTATATTCATATTTATTTATTGCAGAAAGATAAAATATAGCATTAGTTTTTTCCCAATATCGTGCAGCCCTAATATAAAGGATGAGAGAGCTCTCAGATGTCATCCAATACGTTTTAACTTGTGTTCGGCAGATGAATGAGGGTCTCATCGGTTTGGAATGACATGACGGTGCTTAATTAACAACAATTTTCATTTTTGGGTGAATGATTTTGAGATGATTTTAATAGATGAAAACGGACTCTTTAACTTCATTGGCAACAGTCACATCGCAGGATATGCAACATTGTGTTTCAATTGTAATTTATCATTACGTACTGCAAATAGCACAGACCACAACAAAAATGTGTCAGGGGACCACAAAATTTTTATAGACTGTTTATTAGATTTTATGAAGATGCACTTCCAATGCAGAGTCATCCCAATCAATCTAACATTATAAATTATTTCCAAATAGAGATATTAAGTTAAGTGAAATGTTATTAATATTGCAATATATATCAATATAAAAATATCCAAATGCTAGATTTTTCCAATATCATGCAGCCCTAATGCATAGGTGGGTAGTTGGAATCGGTAGTTTTGTTACAATCCCCACTTTCAACCCAACCCCCCCCAATTACAATACAATTATTGTTATTTTAATAAATTACAATTTATTAAAAAATAAATGAATAAAAAACAGGCACTGCTGATTAACGCTCTAGTTTCTACAGCTTTCACTCAGGACAAAAAGAAAAAAAGAAATCCACCTTTGAACCCTTGAGCTTCAGTTGACTCCCTCTAAGCAAAGAGAGAGTTGACTTTTATGATGAACTGATTATTATCTACATCAACTGATATGAAAAACTGTATAACGATTTTTCTTGGCCATGCTGTTTAATAATTAGGCCAGTAGTCTGACGGTAGAGGGTGTTTTGTGCACATTTGGCTGCATAAACAATTAATCACATTTCAAATGTATTTTCAATTACCTCTAGATAGGCAGCTGAAAACTCACAACATCAAATAGCGTCAGACTCAGTTTACACCTGTATTAGCATCACCCACTTCTGTAAACAGAAATCCATCTTAGACCCGTTTACATTTATACGTTTTAGTTTTAAATGAATATGTTTTGATACGGTTATGCCCTCCGTCCACACAACCCGAGAGTTTTGGAGCCCTGAAAACAGATAAATTTAAAAAACGCTGCAGAAGCCGTTTGGGTTTTAAAATACTGCTGCTCCATGTCAGTGTGGATGGAGGAAAACAAAACTGAAAAAAAAATGTGATTGGGGATTTTTCTCAATATTAAGTAGTGTAGGCTACTACACTAGGCTACTCAATATTAAGTAGAGTAGGCTACAGTGTAGGCTACTTTATAACGTCATTCACATCACCCTCGCTACGTCTTAACAATAAAATGAAAATATGATATAAGGGACTGTCAATTTTCATTTTGTTACTAACAACTTAATGGACACCAAAAATGTTAAGGCATTGTGCAGCTGCATATTTATATGACTGTCATCTTTACTGTATGCATATTTATACCAAAACGGAGCTTGTAACATAACTGCCTCCTTTTATTTTCTTTGAAAAATATGAAACATACCCTCTCTTTTGATGAATATCAGTTTTAATAATCAATAATGGCGATTATAAAAGTATAACGTACAATAAGTTTATACATTATAGGAAATAAAGGCTAGCAATCAATCAAATGTGAATCAGTGTACGTGGTAACAAAGTAAAATATGAAAAAACAAGTTACCTGAGAACAAGTAGTAGATTCAAAAGACCAAAGTCGGGTAATATGTTGTTAGATATAGACATAAGATAAAATACAACATTTAACACATATAGTGAGATTAGATCCAACGGTAGACCAAAAATGAAAATTTCCTCACTATTAATTCACAATAAAGTGGTTTAAAACGTTTTTTTTTTTTTTTTTTTCTGAAACAAGATATTTAGAAAAAACTTGGAAAAAGTAGTCACTGACCTCCAATGTATAAATAAAAAAATACTAAAAAAGTCAATAGCTGCTTTTCCAACTTTCTTCAGTATAGCTTCTCTTGTGTTCAAGGTTGTTTTCACATGACGTCATTCATGACGCACGAAATTCAGATAGAGTGCAGAATGTGATTCTTCTAAATAGGAATCGCTATCAGAGCATCAAAATATTATAAATGTTATTGCCAAAATAAGAAATGCTGTACAGCCTTTATAGATTTCCAAAAGTTTTTGCTCATAAAGAGGGAAAAGTTCAAGAAACTGGCTGAACACAAGAAGAAACGGCAGCAGGTAATAAACATTTTTTCAATACATCCATGTGTACAAACTTTTTTTTGCCTTTTTGAGCTATGTGTATAAATATAAATTAATGTGTTATAAAAAAATCAGATACACACACCACCACACTTGATCAATAAATGACGCACCCTGCTGTGTATTCGCTGCAATGAAATCTCCATCTTGTTTTGCAATAATCCAAGTCTTTACTGCCGTTAAGGCAGAATAAACAACTGTAGTATTAACACTGAGATGCGCAGCAGTGCTAAATGTTGGTTGATGGTCAAGCTCATGAACAGAACAAAAAATAAATGCAACCTTTGTGACAAAACTAGAAAGTTATTATTGTGGAGCACTTTTCACCCCAGACAAAAATAAATGTATGCAAAATAATGTAAATAATGTAACTATGCGTCCATGCTTTTGTATGCTTTCATCTGTTATTTAGTGATGTCTTGAAGAAATCTGAATGGGGGGGAAAAAACTATAGTAATTTATAAAAAACATGTTTGTGGAACCGGGGCGCCACGGTGGCCGAGTGGTTAGCACGTTCGCCTCACAGCAAGAAGGTCGCTGGTTCGATCCCCGGCTGGGCCAGTTGGCATTTCTGTGTGGAGTTTGCATGTTCTCCCCGTGGTTGTGTGGGTTTCCTCCGGGTGCTCCGGTTTCCCCCACAGTCCAGAGACATGCGGTACAGGTGAATTGGGTAAGCTAAATTGTCCGTAGTGTATGTGTGTGAATGAGAATGTATGGATGTGTTTCCCGGAGATGGGTTGTGGCTGGAAGGGCATCTGCTGCGTAAAACAAATGCTGGATGGGTTGGCGGTTCATTCCGCTGTGGCGACCCCGGATTAATAAAGGGACTAAGCCGAAAAGAAAATGAATGAATGAATGAATGTTTGTGGAACCACATAATAAAGTATATAATGTGTACAACTCTTCGTTAATGAATGCTTCAGAATATTGTAGCATAGTAAACTGATAAACTGTAATAAACACTGTAATGTAACTGCTGCATGATGGTGTGTAATTCTATAAACTGAGGCCTATTAAATAATTTGTTTATTACTACAGTTGTGTCGAAACACTGCAACAATATTATTACTATGACAATGTAATTGAAGTAATTATCTATAGCATGCTTCCAAACACTATAGTATTTACTATAGTATTTTTTCATGTAACGTAAACGCTTATACAGTATCTACAGCCTCGATGACAGGTAATTAAATTTTAGCTCAGTAGAAAACTCTGCCCTCTTCATGATATAAGGATCATGCCCAAACTATGTGGTTATTTTCTATTTATATCTCCTTTGAAATATGGTATAAATCACAAAAATATGGACTTTTATCTATGTCTCCCATTCAGTTTTTTACTTTTTGACCTCCATCTGAATTTAGCATGTCACCAGAACCACGTGATTGCAAACAACCTATAGAAGAAAGAAACTTCAACAGGTTTGGAACAAGCGGAGAATGAGCAAATGATGACAGAAGACAGAAAATTATAAAACCATCTTCGGGTGAACTATACCTTTAATACCATTGCTTTCACTTTCAGCAAATCATGTGTGTATTGAAGAACAGAATTGTTATCCAAGAAAAAATGGACAACAACACAGAGAAAACTACAGCAATCCTTAAACTGAAGACCGACCCGACTAATGACCTGTGCGAGTCTAAGAGCACTATTGGTCAAGCGTAATTCGGTTTAAAGAATCAGCTGTCTCTCATTGCTCTCATTACTCTACCGAACAAACCTTTGCTTCTCACTTTCAGCCCTTGTGACTTAAAATTAAGTTAATGTCACTTCGAATTTGGCTTAAATGGACACATTTTTTTCATGACTCATCCTGATGACTAGAGCTGAATGGATGCCATCTATAAGAACAGCTCTAAATTGCTGGTGAGAGACTTTCAGAAACAGAGTCTGCATTCATATGACAATACAAAAGATCAGCAGATTCTCAATGGAAAATTTTATTTAAGTTCAGACAGGCTCAAATAAGGACGATGTTAGTGAATAGTCTGGTGAGCAAGAAAAAAATATATTAAATCAGTGAAACTACTATTAAAGTCACCATGAAATTAAAAAGTACTCTTCTTATTCTTATAGGTATATAGTAGTTCTTGTTATAAACAATGTTTCTATGCACTTCAATATTTTATTAAAAAATTATTTGCCCTCATAAACTTTAACAAAGTCCCTTTAAAACAAGTCATTACACTCAGTGGCCATCGTTGAAATGCCTCTCGGGCAGTGTGCTCTGGCATTCCTCCAAATTTCTCCAAAACTGTTTGCCAATTATTACACTATATATTTGGAATCACTAATAAAGTTAAACAATAACGGTCTCATCATTTACGTTTCTAAATGTGTAAATGAAACACAATCTGCATTTTTTCAGGTTGCCCGAGCTAATGAGCATGCACACTCGATAGAAACTAGATGACGACACCAACCTCATTTATGACTTTTCTACACATTATCATCCTCTCAATAATGTTCTTTGAGGTCGCGCTGCTCTTCATTCGTGTACAGTACATTTTGGGTACTTTGAACCTGACACATATGGTTTTTGAAAAAGTGCACTTGCAAATAATATTACAATTCAAATGACAAGCCACTTAACTAAACTATACTTTAATCACACTACTTCTCAACACACTTAAGTGCACTTTTTAACAATACACTTTGTGATCATGCCTAACTAAAGGAATAGTTGTTGTTTTTTTTCACTTACCCTTTTAATCGCCCTAGACTTGTTCCAAACCAGTTTAAGATTTTTGTTTTTGTTTTGTGAACACAAAAGAGATAGTTTAGAACGTTGGAAACTGGTAACCATTCACAGCTATATATAAGGAATTGCAAACACTATGTAAGACAATGGTTACAGATTTACATCATTTGTCAAAATATCTTTGTCCGATGGCCATGTTTTTTTTTTTTTTTTTTTTTGGATTCAGCTTGGTGGTAGTTGTGCATAAGGGACTAACAACACCGTATATTTAAAGTTTTTGAAAGTTTTCCAGTTCTCTGCCTCCTTCATCCTAAAGGCTGAACGCCACTAACGCCAACATTCAGCTTTCTTCAAAATATCTTCCTTTGTGTTCAACAATACAAAAACAAATCTCAATCTGATTTGAAACAAGTGAAGAATGAGTAAATGATGGCAGAATATTCATTTTTGGGTGAACTATCCCTTTAAGTTCTGCTTAATTCAATTAATGTACTTTATGTATTTTTTATATACTCAATTTATAGTTATTGATTAATACACTTAAGTACATTGATGGAGTTTTAAAATTTTTTTAGACATAGAAGCTTACAGAACAGGCTGTTTAAATTCAATGACCTTGTTATGTAAACATACATTTACAGTAAACTAATAGGGCTCCCCCACCCCCACTCCCCAATTAGATGCATCTTTGATATTCAAAAAAATGTATTTTTTGTGTGTGTATTTTGTTATTGTCATAACATTTTGTATTTTAAATCTAAATCTTTTATTAGTCTTTTTAAATAATACAAATTGACTACTTTTATATGTGTATATGTTTATTGTAATTATTTGACTAACTCTTTAAAAGTTCAACAAGTTGGTGGCATCTGAAGTAAACTTGCGCAACTCACAGCTTCTATTGCACAACAATCTCAACTTCCCAACACTTTAGTGTAAAACCAAGTAAATCAACCTGTATGAAACAATGAAGTTGTTGGTATATATTAGGGAAAGTCAAAATGACACAGAGATTGTACTGATGTTTATCAAACCACCATTAAAACTGCAACCAAAGAGCTTCAGTAATCCAACACCATGAATGAATAAATCGGTCAAAACGAAGATGACGACTGCGAGCACAGAGAGATCTCAGCCACACCTCGCTCATTTATGCAACGTCACTATGGGTCCCACAGCGATTATGTCATCTACTACATCACGGATGCTATTCAGGGCGGATGGTATGCGACAGAGCACAGGGAATGTCTTCTGCTTCTAAGAATAACCTCCACTGCCTAAATTTCTTGAAACTACTCAGCCAAACTGAAAGATGGTACTTAGGCATGTGGCAGTAATCAATGTATCAACTTACAGCATAATCACCTCCATAATTTTTGTACACATATCTATCTATCGATCTGTCTGTCTGTCTGTCTGTCTATATATACAATGAGGGAAAAAATTATTTGAACCCCAGCTGAAGTTTGCCCACTAACAAAGAAATTATCAGTCTATAATTTCAATGGTAGGTTTATTTCAACAGCGAGAGACACAACAATAACAAAAAAATCCAGAAAAATGTGTTTAAAAAAAAGTTAGAAATTAATTAGCATTTCTATGAATGAAATAAGTATTTGAGCCTTATCTGTCAGCAAGATCTCTGGCTCCCAGGTGGATCTTATACAGGTAACGAGCTGACATTGGCAGCCCTCTCAGCTCGTTACCTGTATACAAGAGACCTGTCCACAGAAGCAATCAATCTATCCAGATTCCAAACGCTTCACCATGGCCAAGACCAAATAACTTTTAAAGGATCTCAGGGACAAGATTGTGGACCTATACAAGGCTGGAATTGGCTGCAAGACCATCGTCAAGCAGCTGGATGAGAAGGTGACAACAGCAATTATTCCCAAATGGAAGAAACATAAATTAACTGCCTCAGTTTGGAGCTCCATGCAAGATCCCATCCCGTGGAGTATTAATGATAATGAGAATGGTGAGGAATTAGCCCAGAACTACTCGAGAGGAACTTGTCAATGATCTCAAGGCAGCTGGGACCATAGTAACAAAAAACTGTTGGTAACATGCTACGCTGTGATGGACTGAAATCCTGCTGTGCCCGCAAGGTCCCCCTGCTCGAGAAAGCCCATCTAAATGCCCATTTGAAGTTCGCCACTCAGCATCTGACTGATTCAGAGGAGGACTGGATGAAAGTGTTGTGGTCAGATGAGACCAAAATCAAGCTCTTTGGCATCAATTCAACTCGCCAAGGGGACAGGACAATTGCACCGCATCAAAGGGAGGATGGATGGGGCCATGTACCGTCAAATGTTGGGTGAGAACCTCCTTTCCTCAGTCAGGGCATTGAAAATGGGTCGTGTTTGGGTACTCCAGCCTGCCAATGATCCAAAACACACAGCCAAGGCAACAAAGGATTGACTCAAGAAGAAGCATATTAAGGTCATGGAGTGGCCTAGTCAGTCTCCAGACCTTAATCCCATAGAAAATCTGTGGAGGGAGCTGAAGGTTCGAGTTGCCAAACATCAGCCACGAAACATTAATGACTTGGAGAGGATCTGCAAAGAGGAATGGGCCAAAATCTACCCTGAGATGTGTGCAAACCTTGTGGCCAAGTACAACAAACGGCTGACCTCTGTGATTGCCAACAAAGGTTTTGCCACCAAGTATTAAAGCACGTTTTTTTTCAAAGGGATCAAATACTTATTTCATTCATAGAAATGCAAATTATTATTATTATTTATTTACTTTTTTTGAAACTATTTTTTCTGGATTTTTTTGTTATTGTTGTGTCACTGTTGAAATAAACCTACCATTGAAATTATAGACTGGTCATTTCTTTGTTAGTGGGCAAAATCAGCTGGGGTTCAAATATTATTTTCCCTCACTATATATATATATAGTGTGTGTGTGTGTGTGTGTGTGTGTGTGTACCAATTTCCAAACAATAAAAATTCTAATTAAAAGTCAGGTTAATGTTACACTTTGTTAAACATGCCTCTGTTTATGTCATAATAATACAGGTGAATTTAGTCTAGGACTAGCCTTAACAGATAGTTCACCCAAAATTTAATATGGTTATCATTTATTCACTCTCCACTTGTTCCAAACTTTACTTTTTTATTTTCTTCTCTTGAACACAATAGAAGACATTTTAAAGGAAGCTGGAAACCTGTAACCACCAACTTCCATAATATTTGTCCTAATATGGAAGTCAAGCTTTCAGCTTTCTTCAGAATATCTTCTTCTATGGAACAACTCGAGGGAGAGAAAACAGTGAGCAAGTTTTATTTTTTGAGCAAACCATCCCTTTAAATCTTGTATTTAAAACCAGGGCAAAGAATAAAAAATGTTTAAGAAATTGCACAGGATGATACCAATATTGAAAGTGCTCTATGACTAAAAATATGCTGGATATCAGATGGTAAACCATCTTATACCAGCAACAAACCAGCATAATAATAACAATCATGGATTTCAATTCTTAATGCACTTTTCTTAAACCCAAACCGCCAGCATCTCCAAGTAGTCAGTCCTATTTAGAAAAAAAACTATTTGCTTCAACCAGCTAGAGACCTATTTATTTATTTAATTAGTTTATTTTGCTTCAAGAAGGGAGGATATTGTTCATATGTGTTTCCCCAGCAAATTCTTTAGCTTTTTAAACATTTAAAAAGACATACTAAAATTTGCTGAACCTAAAGTGAGCAAAGTTACTGAACACTCAATGATTTAAAAATGCAGGTCTACAGGTCTGTAACAAAGCACATTTTACAACTCTTTAGTCACTCAAAAGCCATTTCAAGTCCATCAGCAATGCCACAACACTCAATTTCATACAATAAATGAACTACAAGTAAACATGACTAGTTCACCAGAATTTTTTTTTAAAGGGGTAAAAACTTGCTTGTTTTTAGCTGCTTTTCATAAATAGACAAGCCATTTTTTAAAGTTTGGAATGAGAAAGTAAGAACAGTTGTTAATATTGTTAATAAATAAATAAACAAAACAAATGTCTTCTCGTTTAAACTAATTTGTAGAGTGAAAAAACATTAGGTGCATCGCGATTTGCACACGTTCATTCACAGGTCATCACATTTCACTTCTCTACACTTCACTTGACTTGACTGCGAACCTTTTGTCATGTACTGTCTTGCTGATACAGCATTGCAATCCCACAAACAGCAGCTTACATAATGAACCAAGAATAAGTTTACAAAAGATAAATCAAACTCCCACCTGATCAATCGTGCGTCATGACGGCAGGAAACTGTCTGGATGTCCGGAAGATGTGGATTTTTTGTATCTATTTTCTTCCGAAAGATTTTATGATGTCTTTCTGTTTATATTAGGACATCTTTAAATGTATGTTTACGCTCAGAGCCAATTAACATGATTTATATGCTCTTAAGAACTGTTGTTGGACGCAAAGGGACGTCTCATATGACTTTCTTTGAGGTAAATGCGATCTGTATGTGGATCTCCAGTGTTATATTCTAATTGATTGCCAGCAGGTGTCGTTGTACTACTCACAAAAAAGGCCACTTCGACTACAAAATTAAAATCTGAAAACCATTTCAAGTATTGTAAATAATAATTATGATAATAAAAACGCTACTTGATTCTGCGTAGAGGATGTTTTGAAAGAGATGTCAATAAAAAGGTTTATTTATAATTTACGTTTAATTATGAGTATTTTTTTATTATTTATAAATTATATTTGATAAACATTTACATTTTATAATTTGATTTATAACATATAAGCCTGGTTTATGTTTAAGGAACAAATGGCTGGTTTGTCTCAACCCATTTTTTGGCTGTAAAGTATTTATTATTTTTTATTTTTACCAGCATGGCACAGGTTGTCAGGTTTAAACCTTTTATCTGTTGTTTTTTGATAGAATCTGTGATGCTGTGTATCTAAACAACATGTCAATGATTTCTGGTAGAAAAAAAAGTGCCACAGTATGTTTTACTGTGGACATGTTACCTTTATAACTTTGTAGGCCATTTAAACCATCTACTGTGTTTACTGCAGAAAACATTTTTTGAATTATTTTTTTTGTTTGTTTGTTCGTTTGTCCTGTATGAATGTCCAGTAGTCTGACAAATGAATTTTCTGGAGATTTATTAGAAACTTTGTAGAGTTCAATACTTCATGTGTGTTGCCAAATCCAAACAAACAA
>CAIGQQ010035826.1:15055996-15080635 GCA_903798035.1 Danio albolineatus
TTTTTTTTTTTACAATCGAATTTGCTCAAATAATAAAAGAAAAACTCCACAATGATGTTATTAAAACTTTCAGAAAATGGAAATATAAATTGTGTGAGACTGATAACTGTGCTGTCCCATAGACGCTGCATTAGAAATATATACCTCACACAAGCGGCAATTCATTTTTTGTAATTTGAAGCAAAGATGATATACTACATACATAAATACATATAAATGTTCATACTTTAAAAAAAAATCAAAATATTAAAGACTTTTAAGGATTTAAGATGCTGCTGAGCGTTAAATGCGTCATAACAGACTTGTGAAAAGTGTCCATTTTGTTTTCGGAGGTCTCTAAGGCCAAACCCCTATTCTACCCTTACCTTGTCCTTACCCTTACCCCATTTTGCGCATTCACATTAAGGAGTCGGGGTGTCCCAATTATCTTTAGCTTGAAGGCGTAGGGCTAAGGAGAAGGGAAAGATAGCCCTTGAAATGAAGATTTTCCAGGACCACACTCAAAACTAAGGGATGCGAGAATTTCCCAGAATACAGCCACTACAACGGCAACATGGCTGATGCACATGATTCTCAAAGTCAGCAGATACACAAATGTATATGTTTTGTCATTATTAGACATTTTTACAACAAACAAGCATATGTTTCATTATGGTGTTTGTGTTTTACCGTCATGCTTGAAAAAAAAAAAAACACTCAGTTTCAATCTATAATCCATAACTCCTGTATAGTAGTCGTACAACATGCTTTCACATACTTTCACATCACTCATTGAGACTCGAATACCCTGTCAGAAAAGTCTAGTGGCTGGGAATTATCTTTTTACAGTGTCTGGTATAATGTTAATGTTATTTTTGTGTGTTTACATAGATGAATATAGCCACAATGTAAATGCGCTGTACAGATATGAGCTTATTGCAACATTATATTGTTATGAAAACATGATATCATTGCCTTCAGTGATTTCCTAAAGATAAATCGTCAACCATGGAATTATAAGGTTCTATCTGTGTTCTGAATGATTTTTAGATATTGAGCTTTAAAGTTTTTGCATTCAATAGCAAACAGTATGTGTGTAACATTTGTCTTTTAAATAAAAAGTCTTCAAATGTAAACAACTTATAAAAAACATCACATAATGTAAATAGGTTGTCAATTAATAAGAATATGTCAATAACTACATTTTAATAAAAATGCCAGATAGAACATTATAATTCTAAGGTGACAAAATAACAACAACTAATTCAACTAAAATAACTATATGGAATAACCCACCATTGTCAATCTCAAGTAGTGAAGTAAGTGATTGCGATGACGTATAATGACGTGTGCAGGTATTGTAGTGGTGTCCCATTTCTTAGCAGCAAATATCGAAGCCCTTCCCTTCACACTCTGTTTCAAGGGCCAAGGGGTAGGGGTAAAAAAATAGAATTGGGATTGCTCCTTATAATAGGTTTAAACCCATCCAAGGTCAGAAAACATTTTGATTTTATTTTAAATTAAGCTCTTTTCTCTGAGTGTCTGTAACTGTTAACTTGATCTCTTCAACCACCTCCTTTTCAAGAGTCTACTCTATTCCCATTGGTCAGATGGCACTGTCTGTTGTGATTAGTCTACCACTTGCAGTGAAACAAAGCTCAATATATCTGAATTTTAGCTTTGGAAACGTCCTCCGCACTTATATACAAAATACCACAAGGTGACATTACGCATATTTGTTTCAATCCACATAGGTTGGCAGAGCAAGTAAAGATACTGACGACTCATTTAAGGCAGTAGGCCTATACATATATGGGTTGTATTATATGAATATGCAATACTGATGTGGGCATGCATTGGTACAATACTGTATTCTAGACCACTTAATCCAGTATTTGTCTACCAGGGGACTGGAACTTGGAGGCCTCTGTAAATTCTGGAATTTGAAATTTGAATTATTTAAAAAAAGATTTCTTTTTAGACTCGTACCTAGTTTCTATAAAATAAAACTGTCATTGTTTCCTCGTGTCTGCATTACAGCAGCCTCTTTAACTTGTCCTGTCCTTGATGGAATAACCAATTGCTTAAAACGGATAGAGCAAAGGCTGTCCTCTAGAGGATTAACTACTCTCACTTTATTGGTGAGATGTCCTCTTGAGGATTTTAATGAAGATTGTTTAGACCTAAGTCATCAGGTGCCCTGGAATGAAGAGACACTCAAGGTGTTTTTGGAAGGTTCTTGATGAGCACCTGCTTAAGGCTATGCCACTGGGGATCTCCAGCTGTTCACTTATGTAACTAAATAGAGTAAGGCCCCAGTCTCATCGAACAAAATCAAAGAATGAAATGGACGTAAAAATTGAAATAATGTAATTTTAGACAAAATCTGCCTGAATTTAAGTTTTTTAGCTCTATATGACAGTTCAGAACAGCTCACTAAAGCAAACTTTTAGGGGAGTCCTTCAGTTCTTCTTTAGCTGTTCTTAGTTCTCGAAACACTTTTGAGATAACATTGATCTGTTCAGTTTGTTCATTTTGGAACTATGCTTTCTTTGACGTTCAATTTCTTCCCCCAATTCGTTTCTTATTCTACGGAGGTCAAACAGGAAAACAACATCCAAAACAACAACGCTACACTGTAAAAAATCCAACTTACAAATTGTTAACTCAGTTTGAAATTGTAAGTTAGGCGGACATATTTTTGAGCTCTGAGTTGAATTTACTCATAAAAATGATCCAACTGCAAGTAAAAAATTTAGTTGAGGAGACTTTAAATTTTGATTTCTCCATATCTTCAAAAAATAAAAAGTTGAGTTAACTTAAAAATTTTAAGCAACCAGCTGCAAAGACATTTTGAGTTTATTAAGCTTCAGTGTTTGAAGTTGTGCCAAATTATTCCATAAAGTAGAATTGACTTGTCGCTGCCAGTGGTGTAGTGGTTAGTGTGTCGACACATGCACTCTGGTGTTCATGGCGACCTGAGTTCGATTCCTGCCTTGTGGTCCTATATGTCAATCCTTCCCCTCTCTATGCTTTCCTGTCGATACTCTATAATGTCCTGTCCATTAAAATAATTCTTTAAAAAAAGTATAATTGACTTAAACCAGCCTTTTCAGTCACCTTAAAAAAATTATTTGGCTCAACTTCAACCACCGAAGCTCAATAAACTCAAAATTTCTTTGCAGCCGGTTGCTTTAAAATTTTACTCAACTTTAAATTTTCTACAGTGTAGCCACATGAGTACACTGGAGAGTTGAGTAGCAGAACTGGTACAGATGCATCTGCACCTGTACAATCACTTGTAGAGAGATTTTAAAGACTCGGAGGGGATTGAACATCAAACGAGAAGCCCACCTCATTGTCCCATGTGTTTTTTATGAGTTTGCATACATCAGGTTCCAATCTGGATTGCTGACACGGCATCCTCTGCTGGTTCTGCCCAGCCCCTAGATCCTGCTGGCTTTCTTTACTCATCCAACTCTGCTGGTGGGATTACAATTTCCAGGTTACCCACAACCAGCATGGTTATTATAAAAATGTACATCATAAACCCTTTTTTCCACCAGCACGAACCAGGTGCTAGTTCAAAACTAGTGCTATTTTCGATTCAGAGTTTGTCTGCCGAGTCTTCTAAGAGCTGCTTTTCTTTTCCACTGGCTAGAGAGTCACCGTAGAGTCAAGTCTGATATCTGTCACTTTTTCAGCAACACAAATTTTAAAGCACAAAACATAAAGACAGCATTGCTATTAATATTAATAACGTTGCTAAGCCTATTTCAGCATCTAAACACAGTAAATCCTACATGTTTATGCAGCTTTTCGTCGTTTGTACACTCTCAGTAATAAAGGTACGCGAGTTCTCACTGGGGTGATACCTTTTCAAAAGGTACACATTTGTACTATGGAACCTCATAGGTATATATTAGTACCTAAAAATTTAAAGAGGAAGACTTTTAGTTACTAGTACTTTTTAGGTACTAATATGTATCCTTCAGGTTTCAATATGGACCGTTTTCGTACAAACACGTACCTTTTGAAAAGGTACCACCCCAGTGACAGCTCACATACCTTTATTTCTGAGAGTAAAGAATAGGAGCTGTAATATGTGTCCAGGCAGCCTGATGTGATTTGTATAGAAGGAGAACTCAAGAGAGAATTACATGTTCACCTTCATTCGAATAGACAGAGATTAGAGGTATCAAATATGGCGCTCAAAACTGTTTTTTCTCATCTCATTGGTCTTGGTAAACCCGTCCTCAGACCCTGATGGAAGTGGTTCTTCTAGCCCAGCAGTATTTTGATGCCACTTAAGAACAACTTTTCCTTGTTCAAAGTAGTTGCTTTAGGTGTCAAAAGACAAAGAAATGATTAGGAACTGGCCTCTGGCTCCAAACCAGCACTCAAACTGCCTTGGGGAGAAAAGGGGGAAGAGAGTGGACCCTAGATTCCACTTGAGCCCTTTGATCATCTGCCTCCAAAGTGTCTTCTTGGTCACTCTGACACTGCTCCCTCCACCCCCAGATTCGATTTATTGCATGAACCCTCCATTTCTACCTTAGAACTAGGAGTGCCCATAGATATAAAGAGATTGAAAACATAACTAGGCCTAGTGGAGCTTTTAAATGTGTTTGTAGACAATAGATTTGACTTTCAATGCTTACTGAACAACTTTTCTATTAGCTGTGGGACCTCACCAGTAATCAGCAGACAGTGCCAATGATCTCTAGGTAGTACAAATTGACAAATAAGCACCATGGCTTTGGTCTGAACCCTGACATGGGTACTTTTAATTATGAAATGCGGTTCATGAGATGGGCTGCCAGGTAACCATGTTCATTTACTAAAAAAGCTTACCCCCTGCCCTGCTGTGGAAATTACATTGGCACGTCAATCCCAGCTGGCATTGTAACTCATGCACTGTGTGTCATCGCTGCCTCCTCAATGGTAATTTCCTGCTTTAGTCCACACATCTGTTCCTGCCCCATGCGTAATGCACAGTCGTTATAAGATGAGTAGATTGATAATCTGGAAAAAAAAATTAAACTAATTTGATACGATGCCCCATTTCCTGCAGTTTATTTTCATGTTTATTTTTATGCAGTGAAGATACATTTATGTTATCGGGCTTTATATGAATCCAATTTGTTCTTTGAAATTGTGTGCATGTGGTTTGGCTGCTAAAGGCTATAAAAAGTATGATTATGCACTAAATTCTCACGGCTGTTATTATGCCTCCAGAGCACACAGCAGTCATGCGCTGCATCAAGTTAACAGGGACGAACAGCAGTCTCATGTTTGTCTCTGTCTGTGTGTATGGCCCTTTCAGGACTGGAATCAGGACACAAAAACATCAACAAGGGACCATTTATAAAACATTCATCTTAAAATGAACACTGTGTATACAAACCTGTCAGTTCCACCAACAAAATGGACACAGGATATGGTAATCATCATAAAATATTATTGTTAATAAATAATTGTTATTATTAAATAAAAACAAATATATTATAATATAATAATAATTTATTATATATAATAATTGTATTTATAATCATTAATTTAAACTCACCAGCCAATTTATTAGGTACACATTACTAGTACCGGATTAGACCCACTTGCCTTCAGAGCTGCCTTAATTCTTTGTGGCATAGATTCATCATGGAGATTTCCAACGCTATCTCACAGCAATTCGTAACTTTTTATTTAGTGGCTAATTCGTATGAATTTGTATGATCTAATTCGTACATTTCAGTACGATTTGCTCATCAACCAATGACGGTTGTGTTTAGGGGTGGGGTTAGGTGCCGTGCCTCCTTTTTTAAATCGTACATTTTCGTTCGACTGAACTCACTGAACTCACAATTAGCCACTAAACTGCCAAAACGTAAAATATTTCGTTTTCTCGTGAGATCAGGCTGAAGATTTCGGTTCATATTGACATGATAGCATCATGCAGTTGCTGCAGATTTGTCGGCTACACATCCATGGTGCGAGTCTCTCGTCTCACCACATTCCAAAGGTGCTCTATTGGATTGAGATCTGGTGACTGTGTGGTAACCACACCATTACACAACCACCACCAGCCTGAACTGTTGATACAAGGCAGGATGGATCCACGTTTTCATGTTGTTGACAGCAAATTCTGACCCTACCATACGATTGTTGCAGCAGAAATCAAGGCTCATCAGACCAGGCGTTTTGGTCCCACTTTATATTTAGTGTCCTTAACTACTATGCACTTGCATCAAAAAATAAATACAATGTACTTACTGTGTTCATAATGTATTTGAGAACACTTGTGGTGCTCTTGAGTTGGGATAGGGGGAGGGTTAAGGACAAGTTTGGTGGTATGGGTAAGTTTAAGGGTGGGTTAAGGTGTAAGGGATGGTCAACAGTATATTTACAAATTTAATTACAGAAATTAATTACAGATGTAATTACATACAGATATTTAATCAAGCGTAAGTACAATGTAAAAACATGTATTTACACAATAAGTACATTGTAATGAATCATTAATTTCAGTGTAAGTACATATTAGTTAAGGCCACTTAATATAAAGTGGAACCGCCGTTTTTACAATATTCTATTGTCCAATTTAGTTTTTTTGTAGCCTCAGTTTCCTGTTACAGAAGTGACACCGTGTGGGCTTCTGCTGCTGTAGGCCATCTGCCTCAATGTTCATCATGTTGTGATGCTCTTCTGCATACCTCAGTTGTAACAAGTGATTATTTGAGTTACTGTTGCCTTTCTATCAGCTGGAACCAGTCTGGTCATTTTCCTCTGACCTCTGGCATCAACAAGGCATTTGCGCCCATGAAACTGCTGCTCACTGGATATTTTGTCTTTTTTTAACTTTTCTCCATAAACCCTAAATATGGTTGTGCATAAAAAACCCACTTTCTTTATTGGGTTTGCCAGAGCTGAATCATGCCAAAAAGATCACATTGTTGCACATTGTTTCCTTCTTAGGGACTCAAAGTCAGCTTAATGTAGAGCGCTCGAAAAGTCGTATGGGGACATTCGTGGAGACAGCAGCTTCAACAGTCGCCGAGGGCTCGCAGGATGACGGGTGAGACATGCGCTCACAGTCTAAATATATTACAAAACAACACTCAATATTACCAGCAGCACAAGAGCTCGAAAAGACTAAATGCTAAGGACTTAATACATCCACACAGCTTCTATCCTCTGTAAATCATTTTGTCATTCACATACTCATAACTTTACATTAGCAATGAGGTATACCAGGCGCAAATTAAACTCGCACAAACGCGTATGCATACTCCCCTCATTACATTGGCAATGCAATGAATTCCCTCTCACAATATGGCAGTTTCTCTCTAGGGCCTGAGAGTAATTTGATTCTTCTCGCAAGCAGCACTGCCAAACAGCCCACGTCTTTGTGGTTCACTACAGAAACAGAGTGATTGGGATTTCCACTTGCTTTGAGAGAGGCTTTTTTCGCTCCCCTATTGGGCTCGCATTATATTCAATCGCAGGAGCCAATCACTTCCAGGACGTTATTTTGATTGACCCTCTCTGTGACATTTTTATGGTCGTATATGAAGCACTACAGAGTAGCGAGATTGCTCCATTTTCCAACAGCGTGAGTTGCCTTCAGAGTTTACATTCTGCACATAGATTGGAGCCTGAAAGTATTTTCTGATCTTTAAAAAAACGGAGAAAGGAAGGTGTCGACAGCTTCCCATTATGAGCTTATTGGTCTCAAACCAACAAAGAAGTTGCTGTGGATGTGGTTGTCATGGTGACTTACACCACTGCCTTCGCTCATAATGTCATCTATGTTGCATGAGGACTTGGCTCTCCCTATTCAACTTAGATGAATGAGCACACGCGCTTATGTTGTGTTAACGTGCATCCAGTGTTGTTTTTTCTTTTCTAGGCCCTCGGCTGATGTTCCAGATATCTTGGGCAGGCGAAAGTTTAAGTCGCCGTCTTCGGATCAAGAGTAATGACTGGATCCAGGAGTCTCATTAAAGAGCAAACAGTATTCATTTCACAATAATCAAAGCTGATCTCTGCTTACAGCTCATTACAGTGTGCTATCTGATATCACGCATATAAACAATGTGTCTGATATAAAATTAAAACAGTGTCTGATGAAAGCGAGTTGAAAATCATACAGAAGCAACAGCCCTGTGCTTAAAGTTAATGAACAAAGAAAAATTCAGTCATTATTTACTTACCACCATGGGCAACATTGGAGGGAGGGGGGGGGGGGGTCACGTGTGAGAAATACAGAAAGATAGAGCTTTGCGGTGATTGGTTATAGTAATAAAAATGTTCATTGGAGTGTCTGAAAGCCATGTCATTCAGCTGCTCTATCAGTGGATCACTCATATCTGCACGCTTCAGTCCATAGACTTGACTTTCAAAAGGTTCCACACCTGTGTTGTTTAATGGAGAAAATGAATTGATGATCAGTTCAGCCAATCACTGACATTTCCATTAAGCTTGCGAAAACAACAGTGTACATCACTTGCTCCCTCATTGGCTGCAGCCGTTCATACACCTGACAACATACGATATTAAGTCAGTCAATTGGTGCAGATATTTGACGTGCTAGATATTTGTTTTCTGTACATTCTATGCTTTTTTTGCTGATCATCTGTTTTTGCCAGTCATCTGTTTTTGCCGATCATCTGTTGATTATCCCCAGATCACAGACTGACCGGTCAATGAGCTTGTTAACTCGCAATTTCAACCCAGGCTCAATCAAAATACATGCCTCAGCCTATATATTTAGTGACATTTCATTGAATGTTTCAGAGGACAAATCCGAAATATAAAATAAGCTACTTAGGCTTTTGCTGAAGCATGTATTTTCAATGAGCCTGTGTTGTAAAATCTTATAGTGTGAACCCCCCAACTCTACCCCCCCCACCCCCCCCACCCCAACCCAAGAATCACATGTTTCCCATGCTTACCATAATGCCATTGCAAAACTGTATGACTTTGTTCTGTCGATTATATAGAATGTAGAAATGCAGGATTGTTTTGACCAGTATTTGGGTAAAATATGTGTTGCATTTTTAAAATAAAATTTTATCTCAACTGTTGGATTTCTCTACATTTTAGCCACGTATGAGCTTCAAACAGACCCATCTGGCTAATTTGTATGATTTCATTAATAAATTAATTCATAAAAAATTTTTTTTTTCAAAAAAAGACATGTCCCCAAACCCTCCCCTGAACATAGTCTGATTGGATCAACATAGGCTCATTCTGAAAACATAGCCCTATATAGATTTCTGGAGAATTATGTAGCAAGAGGTAAGTATGGATGCATTTAAAGTGAATGCTACGGGGTGGTATGGCGCCGTTTCTTTTCGTGCGTATCAGTTGAACACTTAACTTTGTATGAACAGCTTTTCTGCTGTTACCTGTTCGGCCAGTGGCTCGTCGAGTACATTGGTGGACTTGACATGCAGAGAGGAGTTGATCATGATGACAGGGTTTGTGTCTGGTGAAGAAAGGATCCAGACAGCAGATAAGACAAAAACAAAAGCCAAAAAATAATAAAAAGGTAAATAATAGGGTGAGAATGTGGTAAAATCTGAAAACGTGAGAAAATCAGGCAGCCGCGAGCACTTTTTTCTGGATTGCTTTTGAAAACACTGTGGATTAGGTTTAGGGAAGTGGGTGGGCAGGTCAATTGGTGCTTTTTTAAACATTATCGGTTAGGTTTAGGAAAGGAGAAGGGTGAGTCAGTCAGTCAGTCAGCCGACAGCTGCCTCTGGTGAATTCAAACAAGATGGACAGGCACGAATGGCACTTGCGAGAGAAATTTGACATTTCAAAAAGCCTACACAGCGCCCTCTAGTGGATTCGCAAAACAAAAACTGCAAAAACACATACCTCCTTGGATGTATTAGGCGCTCTTAGGAAATGTATATAGGGGTACGAATTCAGAATGAGCCTGGGTTAGATTGGATGAACAAAACTGACAATAATGTACAAATGAGATTGTACAAATTTATACAAAACAGCCAGTAAAGTAAAACAGCAATGAATGGCCATGAGACTGCATTGGACGAAATAATCCAGCATTGTTTAGAGTGTAAACAAATTCATTTTGACAAACTGGTCATGCTTAATAAATGAATGTACATTTCAAAACTAGGCTGGGGCCCAAACATCATTTTTTAAGACAATTTTGTTTACATTTATCTGTTTGGCAGAGCATTTAGAACACGATAAAGAATCAATTAAAGCACACAGTTGACAATTGCATGTATTCATTGGGATCAAATCCATGATTACTTCTCTACTGTTTTGTGATGCTCTACCAATCAAGTTACACAAATCACTAATTAATAAGTATGCACAGTGCAATTTGTCTTTGTATGGGCATTACTTAAGTAATTAATTAATTAATTGGTCATATTTAAGAAATGACCCGTATGGATTGGAGGACAGCTTGCATCATTACATGACTTACCAGAGTCAGTTCACTGCTTTTCACAAATCCTTACTTGTGGCCTCATGGGATGAAGTGTCAATCAGGTGCAGAATCCTGCTGACAGTCTTTTTGTCAGGTACAGTACTTCTATTAATTCGGACAAACTGTACTCCTCACATACTTTTTTCACCAACTTTAGGAATAGTTATTCAGTGATTCAATAACACAACATAGCAACAGAAAGTTTCAAGCATGGTCTTGGATATTGTGCGCTACTGTTGCACAGGAAGGGATTTAAGAAACAGTGAAAGTACTAGAGAAGAGTTATTTTTAAGAGTCAGCAGGATGCAGCTAAGTGCTCACTTAAGTGAACATAACAGATGGTTTCTAGATAAAGTTCTCTTTAAAGTCTCCATGATATCTTTAATCAAAGTATCTTTTCCTTATCCTTGCCATGACATTCGTTCTTGTTTCCGATGATGTGTTTTTGAGGCAGAACAATGTCAATCACACAAGATCGCAGCAATAGAAAACCTCGAGCAACCAATCAGATCCTGATGGATTATTTGTCTGTACGGCAGTTTCATTATTCATGGCACAAGATATAGAGAGAGAAAAATTCTGATAAACCCAAATTCCAATTCATGCCGGTGTGCTGATTATGATCAGATTATGCTACCAACACTGCATTTGAATGGTTCTGAGGTTGAGGTTAGGAATTAGGTAGGTTAGGATGATTACAGCTTCATAGCACACTAATCCACATTAAAATTTACACTGGTAGCAAAATCTGACGGGTAGCATATTACGTCATAAAAATGTGCGGCCTGCTTTTTGAATGGGAGGTAGGACAATATGACAAGGTAGGACAAATCGACAGAACACCAGTTTTAAAGGGGTGAACTGTGTTTGAACTGTCTTGTTAGATTGTAGACTTGGAAGTAAATGCCCACTGCAGTTTTAAAACTTAACAAAAAAAAAAAAAAAAAAACTACACTAGACTTTTGATATTAGGTCCCAAAAGTTAAAAGAACATCTGTGTTCACCAATGTAAACAGGACCTTTGCTTGACTGCCTACATCCGTACCAATTACCTCCATAGATGGATGTAATCTCTACCACAGCAGTGATTACCTAAATCACAAACCTTCTCTTTAGATATCAGAAAACAATTTATTGCATTCTACCACACTTGTAAATACAGCTAATAGTGTCACTTCAGCACACACTTGTTTTCCTGATGGATCTGCTCTCTGACTTGCCTACTATAGCTTAGCCATAGCCTTTTGCAGCTCTAGAAATGACTCAGGCGCTCACGTACTGTATGAACACATAACGTGCGCGGCACAGATTCATTGTGCATCCCACGCAGACCATCAGTGACACACTAAGGCTGAATATGCAGTATCTGTCCTTGCATGGCGACAACAAAGAGAGACAGTGCCTGCTGTTGCCAAGAGCTCTGACGTACACTAATGACTGAATTATACACCATTGTACTGGACGTCTCACACAACATCACGAGAGACAAGTTTCAAGCGACTGGGAATAAAACTAAGAGTGTGATTCAAAGGCAGTAATGATAACTAGTGAATGTAATTAACCAAAAAGTGGTTAGTAAAATAAAAGATAGAAATCAATGAGAAGTGAATTGTGTATTATTATTATTATGCTCATACGGTGGTGACACTGATACATACATTCATATATTCCACCTCATCATCTGCTAAAGTTTGCTAAAGGATAAAAAGGTTTTCATACTGTTTTCTATAGATGACCTTCCTTTGTATCTTTCCTTAGAAATATGTACCATGGTAACCATATTTAAAGTACAACAGTGACTAGAGGTACACTACTACCATTTTTTCCACTGCATCTAAAATATATTTGAAAAGATCTGTATTTATGCTGATACAGATTACTTTATGTTATATGGTTCCATGTTTTCAGTTTTAACCTCTTAAGGCCCAAGTTGTTTTTTTTACATCCATTTTTCTTATTTCTCTTTGTTTATTGGAACCTAATTAGAATAAAATGATCATCTTTTGAAATGATGTACTATTAGAGAAAAAAATATGTCCATATATGTGGACTCGTGGTCCAAATTTACATAAAACACAATCACCTTTGTGTAATAGAATGAAAAACTCTTTATGTCTGCCTTGAACACAGCAGTTTTTACTGACTGTTTTTAATGCATTAATAGCACATACACACATATTTTTTTGAACATGTTTTTACTATCAGTAAAAACAACACTTTTTGGTCATTTTGGACAGTTAAAATAGTGTTTGGGACATTTCATATGCTGCAAAACAGTTGCAGGATGACACTGTATGTCTGTAACAAAATATAAAATGTAAGACATACTCTAAAACATAAGAGCTAAAATGTGCTGTGGCTACTAAACCCTATGAGGTTAAGTCTCATGTCCACAATCACTCTAAATTGTGTAACTTTTTTGTAAGGGATGATTTAAGAGATGCAAGTTTCAAATGTCTATTAGCTCAAACATTCCCATGATATTATCACTATAACTATAATCAACAAAATGAAATGAAAAACATTGTATTTGGCAGAAATCAGGGTTACAATTGTAACTTCATGGTAGGGGGACATGAAAGAAACACTCTATTGGTCAAAAGATTAGAATACTTTATATTTTATTCATGTAGCCGATATTTTTGTGTATTATTATATATGTTCACATATTTGATAAAAATACAGTGAAAACAGTAATATAGTGAAACATTTTTACAATTTAAAAACATGCTTTCCATTTTACTAAAATGGAAACATGTTTTAACATTTAAACATGTTCGGATGTTAGTCTAAATAAAGTTTGAGGTGATGCCATTTACATAGTTGATCCATGGCGGAACAGAGAACTGTTTTTCAATTCAGTCACTGCTTTGGAGCACACTAGTTTTTATACACTGTAAAAACAAAAGGCTGGGGCCTGGGAGTGGCACAGTTGCTCAGTGGTTAACACTGTTGCTTCACAGCAAGAAGGTTGCTGGTTCGTGTCTCGGCTGAACCAGTTGGCATTTCTGTGTGAAGTTTGGATGTTCTCCACGTTCATAAGTGAATCGGCTGAACTAAATTGGCCGTACTGTGTAAATGCAAGAGTGTATGGGTGTTTCCCAGTACTGGGTTGTGGCATTTGCTGTGTAAAACATATGCTGGAATAGTTGGCAGTTCATTCCGCTGTGGCGATCTCTGATAAATCAGAAAGCTGAAGGAAAATGAACGAATGAATGAATGGGAAAAAAAATCTGGGTTCCACATAATCTTTTTTTTTTTTGCGACAACATGATACAATTAGGTTAGCTTATCAGTTTTTACAAATTTAAATGGATTCAACTTGAAACAATTAAGTTGTCCTAAAAATTCAAGTATTATGTTGTTTCAGTTTATTTTTAGTAGTTTGAACAAACAGCAAACGTCATTTTTTGAGTGTAGATAATAAATAATAACCCCCCCAAATGTTTCGTTTTGATGTCATGGGGTCTACTATATTTTGGGGTTTACAGTTTGGCCTAACATGAAGTAATTTTGAGCAGTGGGAGCCGCTGATGATGAGAGGATCCTCCTCCATACACACTCATGCACACCCGCTCATTCACATCACTGCACGCACGGGCTTCCGAGCGACCTGTTACAGCCAGCACGAAAGGGAAATATTAACTGACATATTTTCTGTTTTTGTCGAGTTATATAGATAGATAAACAAATAATATTCGTTTACCAAGAGAAGTCTTTTCACTCTGAAGCGGAGACTCGAATCCAGCGTGCGGAGCGCAGCGGTGACGTGTTTTGAGTGACAGGAGTGATGATCTTAATATGAGTCGGGCATCGGAACTCGCGTGAAAAAACAGATTTATTTGGTCGGCGTTTTCGGTTCAGAGGAAATACAGACTTCGCATGTAAAAGGAGACATCTGTCATCAAGCCTGTGTGATTGCTGTGGACATCGACTAAGCGGTAAGACGTTTTCTTTTTCAAATAGAGACGCTTGTCATATTTCTAAATCACCGCATGTCTTCGTATAACTGTTACAGCTCACAGCATCTTGGAAAGCACATGTACATTTGTTGTAAATAATATCTTCGTTAACCACATTTAAGCCTCTCATGAGCTTTATCACATCCGGCAAAAAGGGTTGAAATCACCATTCAATGCTCCTATTTATAGCTACGCATTTTTAATGATCCATTTCACACCGATAGTGCCAGTTTGATTCACGAAGTAGCCTAAAATGTGACCTTGATGTTGTAAAAACCTTCAAAATATAGGGCAAATGGATCGTGTCTGTTAAAAAAAAAACATATTTCCGTCATTGGGTAATAAGACAATCACTGTCAAAATAATAATAATAATAATAATAGTTAATAATACTAATTTAAATGGAAGAAATATATACAAAAATGTACAATGATACAGCAATAACAAGTTAAGGGTAAGGCATTGCAACAGTAACATGCACATATGCACAGCTGCCATTCAAAACTTTGGGAACAATATTAAACATGTTTTAAAAAGAAGTGGCTGATTTAAACTAAGGCTGTTAAAAATACAATAAAGAGTAATATGAAATTTAAAGTAACCATTTTCATTTTAATACATATTACATTGTGACATTAAAGCAGTTTCCAGCATCATTACTGTAATCTTCAGTGTCACTGATCCTCCACAAATTATTCTACGTGGTGTGCAGCTCAAGAAAACTTTATTATTGATAATATTGAAAACAGATTTGTGCTACTTAAATTTGTTAAGGTGTGAAGCTGTGATACATTTAATACAAAAAGTGTACATTTAATAACCGTACTGACCCCAAACCTTTGGATATACTATGTTAATGTTATTCTTACCCTTAAAACAAGCATTGCTATAAAGTTTTATCCATAATGAAACATCATCTAAATAGTTCAGAACATCGAGAATTTATTGAAAAATTTATTTGGCATTGTTGTGAGCAATCAAATATTATCTTTATAATCATCTTAATATTAAAATATAATGTAAACTGAAGCGTTTATGCTACGTGTAGTTGATATTTGTCACATTGTTTTATTGCCATATGTGTAACCCTTATCTTTACATGCTCTGCCATTTTGTATTATTAACCAGAGCTGCTAAAGAGGCCAACTTAACTTTAAGTCATCATTTTGTCGTCCAGTTAACCACTCATTTAATTATATATCATTTCTCTACATTCAACAATAACAACCAGATTCTAACAGCTGTCATCATTTACTCACCCTTCACATGTTGCAAACCTTTATGAGTTTCTTTATTCTGTTAAACAAAAAAGATATTTTAAAGTAAGACTTGACCTTTTTTTGTTTGTTTGTTTGGTTGAACTATCCATATAAGCTCTGGCAATATTTGCTTTCATTAAAGGGATAGTTTACCAAAAGATAAAAAAATCCTCACCCTTGTGTGGTTGTGTGAGTTTATTTTTTGTGTTGTTAAACACAAAAAAAAATATTTTATAGAAAGCTTAAACCTGTAACAATTGACCTCCATGGTTGGAAAAACTGAAACACTTTATTTCGATGGTCCATTTAAGTATTAGTAGACTGTCTACCTAGTATCTGTTGATGCTGACATTCAACAGACATTTAACTGACTGTAAGAAACTTTTGCAAGTACATGTCAACTTACACTAACCCTACCCCTAACCCCAACAGTCTACTTATAATCTAATGATAATTAGTTGCAATGTAACTTAAAACCAACAAACAGACCATCAAAGTAAAGTGTGACCGGAAAAAAACAATATCATGGAAGTCAATAGCTACAGGTTCTTCAAAATATCTTCATTTGTGTTAAACAGAAGAAAGATAAAAGTTTGGGGTGAGTAATTGATGACAATATGTTTAGCTTTGCGTGAATTATCCCTTTAAATATGTTAAACATTCTTTATATTCTACACTACAGGTAGCGTCTCTGCTGTGTGAAGCAAGCTCTAGTGAAGAAGCGATGCTGTTCTTCTACAATTTGCTGATAAGGACACGACGGGTGTGAGTGTGGTTGTGGCTGCAAACCTAGAACTTTGATCCTTGCCAGCATGGTTTGCAGTGAACAGAATTCTGGCACATCAGTGCCCAAAAAGGAAACACAGACCCGCAAGAAGCGGAAATCCCGTCCGCAAGGTCTGCCTTCTCCTGCTCTCTGCTGTGCATGTGGACTGTGCATCATGTTGGCAGGCATCAACATCACCTTAGTCGGCGCCTTCGCCTTCAGTACACTCGTGCCCTCCAGCAATCCTCCAATCATCATCGGACCGATTCTCCTGCTGGTAGCATTCTCCTTCTTCGGGGCTTGTTGCATCTGCAGTCGACTGCCTCCACCTCAGAGCTCTCGTCGGTCTAAAGGAGGCGGCGGTTTGGGCTTTATGGGTCGAGGTGGAGGGGGGTTGGGTGGGGGGGCAGCATTTGAGATCGAGACCAGTGAGCACACGATGCAGGACACCACAGCCGTGCAGCTCAGCCCAACCAACTCTCCCTGCTCCTCCCATGCCTCCAGTCCCGAAAGAGAGGCTCCTGCCACCGCCGCCAACGCTACTGTCCCTGCCCCTGAGTACGGCCCCCCTCGAACCTGCAAACTCTTCACTATGGAGGCCAACGGACCAAACTCGGCAGCCTTTTCTGCTTCTACAGGGGGTGGAGGGGCGGTCCGGCTCACTTTGCCCTCAGACTGCGCTGCCACTTAAGTGTGCTGGTTTAGGTCGCTCTCTGGAGAAGGGCTGGTATTATGTTATGTAAATAGTTCTCAGAAGGAAAGACAAGCACTTTGTCTGAAGAATTCATTTGATTGCCACAGCTGGCTTGTGCCACGAGGTGTAATAACAATTGAAACGCTCGCATAAATTCAACGGGTTGCTTTTCTGAGACCCATGTGTTCCTGATAAAAATGACAGTGGTATGCGAGAAGCATATGAAGAGCTTTTTGCGTTCTCCGTATCCAAAGAGAGAGAGCCTTGAAAGGTGAATCACTGAGGCGTGCTTCACATATTCATACTGTGCCACTGTTACTCAGAGCATTCACAGTTACTGCGCTCAAAAGAGACAGAATCAGCTGTTGTGTAAAGATGGCTTTGGAGACGAGCCTAAGAAACAGAATGGAGATAGACACTGCGTGTTGTCATATGCCAGTGTATGGATGAAAAAAAAGAATAAAAATAGAGATGCTGTATTTTTTCTGTGAAATATTTTCTCTTCATCATTTTAAATAAATTCAAGAGTGAATGGTCCTTTTTTGATGACTCCTCGTGGCTGAACCCTTTGGATTTTGGATGGATAACTAATCCGTGACACTGTGCAAGATCTCTGCTGTTTTTTTGTTGTTGTTTTTTTTTAATGCAGCGGCATAGTTTGCATTAAAATTGGACTCGAAGTCAAGTTTAAAATGAGCAGAATGAAAACTGCAATCTAGGTGCGATTCGCCTAACATTGTGTGGCGAATATTTGTCGATTTGGCATCTTTGAGCTGAATTTGTACTGTTGCTGCAATTTGTTTGATGTTAAGAGTTCTGACTTGAAATAATGAACCAATGGCCCGTTTTTCTGTAATATAGCCGTAAGCCTTTAGTCTTTATTTTACACTGTGGTTTATAATGCTGCCAAGTAAAACAATATTTCTTTTCTGTAGATTGCCAAAGGCTGTTATCCCCTCCCTCTTCTGTTGTCTTCGGCTGTCAGTACTTGTCCTACGTCAACAGCACAGTAACATTCAACTATACTACCTACATCTGCTCACAGTGTTCTTGCTCAAATCTCTTATTTTCTTATTTTACTGTCCCTGTGCCCTCTGGTTTTCCTTTGCTCTTTGAAAGCAAGAACCAGCACTGTTCTCAAACATGCCCTCTATCGCTGACCCGCCATGATAGTTCAAGCCAAACAGCGAAACAATTTCCCTCATGTTGATTTTAGAAGAGAGGTCAGCTGAAAGCAGGAGGCTGTACAAGCTTAAAAAGAAAAAGACATTATCTCTGTATACCATTTAAAGAGTGAAAATGCTCTAATAACATTTGACAATTTGAAATTTTCACTTTGTTATTATTATGTTTAACTATTCTAAGCAGAGGAAAGGGCTGATTTTTACTGACAATTTTCTGTAAAGCGCCAGCGCATCTGTTAATATGTACTTTTATCTGTGTAATATAGTGTGGCACATTTATCATAAGTCATGTGGGTTAAGGTTAGGGTTAGGAAGCGCAACCGGAACTGCATGCTAACAAACAATAAGCTGTTGCCATGGGGGGGAAGTCAAATCCTTAAAATCTGTGTGAAATGTTTATTTCACTACGATACATTGTTATTCTTTAGGTTAAACATTAATCTGCATTAATCTGTCCATTGGAATTTATTTAGTTGTTTTGTTATCAGTCTTAACTACATCCCTCTTACCTTTATTTTTCTATAAGGGAATGATGTGCAGGGCGCCACGGTGGCGTAGTGAGTAGCACGTTCGCCTCACAGCAAGAAGGTCGCTGGTTCGAGCCTCGGCTGGGTCAGTTGGCATTTCTGTGTGGAGTTTGCATAATCTCCCCGTGGTTGCGTGGGTTTCCTCCGGGTGCTCCGGTTTCCCCCACAAGTCCAAAAATATGCGGCACAGGTGAATTGGGTAGGCTAAATTGTCCATAGTGTATGTGTGTGAATGAGAATGTATGGATGTTTCCCGGAGATGGGTTGTGGAAGGGCATCCGCTGCATAAAACAAATGCTGGATAAGTTGGCGGATCATTCCTCTGTGGCGACCCCAGATTATTAAAGGGACTAAGCCGACAGGAAAATGAATGAATTAATGAAATGATATGCAACAATAAGGCCCCACCCCTCACTCAATATCCGCTTGTTAAATGTGAGGTCATGTGAAGTGGCTTCTGGGTCCAAGCACTATATTAAACTGTGTTGTGAGACTCAACAAACAGTAATAATATACTGGCAAACTAATAATATAATAGTAAAAATAACATTTACAAAGCGATGTAATACTTTCGAAAATCAGGATCCCACTATTTATATCCATGCCTTATATCTGAAGGCCAGAAAGTGATTGATTTTTTATAAACTGTTAAAATATTGGTGTCTGTGATGCAGCAAGTCCAGAGACTGTCGTGTACACCATGATTTTATTTAAAATGTGGTATGACTAAAAAGTGGTGATGTACGACTTTTCTCAATTCAAATGAGTATTCAAACATTATCCCATATCTAGGGCCAGACAGAATCTGCGGACATTTTTGCCTATTTCTGCGAAGAATTTTGTAAAAAATCTGCACATTTATGCAGAATTATTTTGGGAGTATTGTAAATAAAAAGTTTATATATGAAATAAAAATAAAACCTTTTTAACTTCAATTTAATGTTTACAATGCAAATCCATAGATCCACTTGTTTGGTAAACAAAGCAAGTCTCTCATATAATATATTTCTAAAAGACAGAAAATATGACTTTACAAACTGTATTGTAAATAAATCAATTGAACACTTTAATAATAGTCAAAAATGTTACTGAAATTAGTTTAAAAACGAAATAAATATAAATTTACACACATTTACACAAGTAAATACATAGATAAATAAGTAAATACATTTACGTGCATGCAGATTCCGTGTGGCCCTACCCATATGTCACGACTTAACAAGCAGATTCCCTTTCGGTTGGTCTCAGTGACTTCATTTCACACAGACTTTAATGAATTTAAGAGGATAAAAGTCTCAGCGACTGCATTTCACACAGACTTCAATGAATTTAAGAGGACATTTAAAATATAACGCTTCAGTTGTTTGTTATCAGATATTGAGCTTTTCATTTGGGATGTTTCAGGAGAAGACATTAGCATCTTTCTAAAATGTTAGTTTATATGAACTGTGTTCACCTTTGTTTGTTAGCTGCTATTAGCCATGTACACATCTGCTGTAGTCTGAATGAATCGAATGCTGCCTTAATGACAGTGATCTCAGGATCAAACCAGTGAGGGCTACTCAATGTCCAATGAGAACATTTGCTCGTGTTGTATTTACAGTACAGTACTTTTAGAGATGTTATGCTGTTCAATACTTTCTATCACATGTTTTGAAAAAAAGGTATTTATATGGAGATAAGTGCAATGCGATGTTGGTTGAAAAGGTTTGATAATGTTGATCTGCATTATTGTTATACTTCTGGCAGAGAGCCATGTTGAGTAAAATGGTGACTGAATGATGGTGATTGTTTTAAGTATTGCTGGCACTGAATTGTCTTTTGTAAGTTGTACTCATCATAATTATACACTGTTTAACTCCCACGTGCATATTTCAATTACACAATTGTGTCCGCACCTGTTTCCACTCCAGTCTTTACATTTTCTGAACCCTTCACTTTGTTCCTTTGTGAAAAATATTACATCATTATAAAAAAAAACAACTCTTGGCATGTCAGAATAAACTTAAGCAACATTCTTAAGCGGTGTGACTTTTTCATTTCTAACAATAAAATAAGGGGATTTCTGTGTAATGTTGGGTTCCACACAATTTTACAAATTTAAGAGGATTGAACATAAAACAGTTAAGTTGTCTGCAAAAAACAAAACAAAACAAAAAAAACTTAAGAACTGTGTTGTTTCTACTCATTTTAAATGAGTTTGAACAAGCAGCAAAAGTAATTTGTTGAGTGTATATACAATCAAATTTACAGCACACGACTGATGTGTTATAGAATGAAATACTGACTTACCATGCAGGAACAAAGCAATTTTCATGAGCTGGTAAATATCACAAAAACAAAACCAGCCTCAGAATCTACAGCATCATGATCAGAACAAGGATTTTACAAGTTGGTGATTTCGTATATATGAATTAGCTTGATGCTAAGTTGTTTGATTTTTAAAAATGCATGAATGTACAGCTCAATTCCAGCTGTCAGTGGAAAGTAGGCAGACATAGTACTTTTCACAGTATTTCCTATATTCGTTCATTCATTCATTTTCTTTTCGGCTTAGTCCCTTTATTAATCTAGGGTCGCCACAGCGGAATGAACCGGCAACTTATCCAGCATATGTTTTCCCTTCCAGCTGCAACCCATCCTTAGGAAACATCCATACACATTCATTCACACTCATACACTACGGACAATTTAGCCTACCCAATTCACCAATACCACATGTATTTGAACTTGTGGGGGAAACCGGAGCACCCGGAGGAAACCCATGTGACCAAGGGAGATCATGCAAACTCCACACAGAAATGCCAAGTGACCCAGCCAAGGCTCGAACCAGCGACCTTCTTGCTGTGAGGCGATCGTGCTACCCACTACACCACTGTGGTGCACATTATACATTCCTATATACCAATATAGAAATATAACAATATAACAATTTTAAAAAGTCAATATTATTTGCTCCCCTAAGAAATACCCCCTCACCCCTCCAATTGGCTACAGAACAAACTACTGATGACTACTGAAGTTTTTCAATTGCACTTTAAGCTGAATAGTATCTTGCACAACAACCAGTAAAATATTATACCGTCATCATGGCAAAGAAAAAAGAAATTAGTTATTACAAATGAGAAATTAATTAATAAACCTATTAAGTTAAAATGTGTTTAATCTCTTAGTAAAACAGCAATTGGGAAATATTTGAAAAATAATCTAAATTTCACAGGAAGGCTAATCATTTTGTTTGCAACTGTAATGAGCCCAAGCTAAAAATACCGCCATCAGAGTGTGCTGGCTTTATAAACGGTTCACAAGACAGGTGTGAGCTAATTATCATATTTTAAAGGGCTGTATGAAAGAATTTCCATATTTGAAACACTTTTCTTTTTAATATTGCAAATGTGTGAACAGCTTGCAATGAACCTTGAAAAACAAGTTTCCCCGTGATTTGTCTGTGATGGCCTATGTCTGTGATTCTCATGAAAAGAACTATGTATTTATCAGGGGATGTATTTATCAAGGGTGTCACGGTGGCGCGGTGGGTAGCACAATCGCCTCACAGCAAAAAGGTCACTGGTTTAAGCCTCGGCTGGGTCAGTTGGCATTTTTGTGTGGAGTTTGCATGTTCTCCCTGTGTTCGTGTGGGTTTCCTCTGGGTGCTGTGGTTTCCCCCTGTGGTCCGAAGACATGCGGTACAGGTGAACTGGGTAAGCTATGAGTGAGTGTGTATGGATGTTTCCCTGTGATGGGTTGCAGCTGGAAGGGAAAATCTCAGCACATTATGTTAGCTGACCAATCAGAGCCTCTTGAGGGTGGGCTTTTGGAGGAAATTTGACAGTCATTTTTTTGTTAGATGAGTAGCTGTATATCAGGGGTCACCAAACTTGTTCCTGGAGGGACGGTGTCCTGCAGATTTTAGCTCCAACCCTAATGAAACACACCTGAACCAGCTAATTAAGGTCTTACTAGCTATTCTTGAAACATGCAGGCAGGTGTATTGAGGCAAGTTGGAGTTATACTAAACCCTGCAGGGAGACCGAGATTGGTGACCCCTGCTGTATATAATCAAAGATATATGAAAAAAATAATGTGATTTTTCACAAATGAGACATGGGCACACATTGCTTTGCACTCTATAAACACAATCAAGCTTTAAAAATACACTCTGGACCCTTTAAGAATAAAGTGTGTAACACATATTTAAATATTGATCTAAATATTACTCTCAGCAGTGTGGATGTTTGTTATCATTATATCAGTTTTTGTCATTCATTCTACTGAAATCAATGCAGATGTCCTGACATTTTGTCCTACCTGTCAGAATATGGTACCAACACTGTATTTGACCAGTTTTGAGGTTGGGGTTAGAGATTGGGTTGGCGATATTACAGTCTCATATTACATCACTCCAAATGGAGGCACAACGTGATAAGTAGAATATTTCATCATCAAAACATGCTGCCTACTTTTTGAATGGTGGGTAGGAACACCTGTCATGGCTACAGTGACTTCTCAGTGATGCCACTATGATCACAGGTAATTTGTAGTAGAGGAGACAAAGTCAAGGCGGTTGCACACTGGACGTGAATTGCACAATGCCATGTCTTAAATTCAAGCAAATTGTTTTCTATTAGTGTGTGCACATAGGTGGCATTATTCGCCATCTGTCTGTGGTTCAGAATACTGTTCAAAACCCCACACAGAGCTCCATTTACATAAGTTTGCTGTAAATTGTCTAAAATTATTTTTAACATACATACAGTACAGATTTAATGTAGGCTGGAGGAGTGTGTATCGTGCATCTATAAATGAAATGCTTAACTTTCTGTGGCTTTTACTGCATATGAATTTACCTGCTGCCACAGCTGAAACATATGCAAGAGGAAAGTAGTAGAAAGTAGAAGTATTGCTGCAAGAACATATTAGATTTATATACTTAAACATAAAAATATATAAGGGGCGACAAGGTGGCACAGTAGGTAGTGCTGTCGCCTCACAGCAAGAAGGTCGCTGGTTCGAGCCACAGCTGGGTCAGTTGGCATTTCTGTGTGGAGTTTGCATGTTCTCCCCATGTTCGTATGGGTTTGCTCCGGTTTCCCCCACAAGTCCAAAGACATGTGGTATAGGTGAATTGGGTCGGCTAAAATTGTCCGTAGTGTATGAGTGTGAATGAGTGTGTATGGATGTTTCCCAGAGATGGATTGCGGCTGGAAGGGCATCGCTGCTATATATATATTAGGGGTTTGTTTTGTTATTTCTGAAGCTTACTAGTGTAAATTATTATTAGTGTAAAAATAGTTTAGCTGCGACCTGAAGTTAATGTGATTTAACTTATTCAATAGCCCTTTAAAATGTGTCTTATTAACGTTTACACCTACCCTGCCCCACTCTAAACGTAAACCTACCTTTATGTAAAAATAGTAATTATCGTACTGCACAAAATGTATGACACTGTATATGGATGTCCACAGGCCCAGTAGCCGCAGATGTATCCCTTCTAGACTTGATTTACTTTGCACAATTGTTGTCAGCTATGACAACAAGACTATTACCCAGCAAGCGTTTTTTGGTCTAAAAGACGTCTATTAGACGTCTAAACATAGCCTAGACGTCTAGGCTAAATCACGGCTAAACTTGGGCTGTCAGTGAAAATCTAATAGACGTCTAACCATAGCCCAAAATTAGACGTCTTCATTTAGACGTCTATTAGACGACTACATATATACGTCTAATAGTCGGTGAATTTTGGTCTAGGCTAAATTTCGTATATATGAATTAGCTTGATGCTAAGTTGTTTGATTTTTAA
>CAIGQQ010035826.1:15095635-15155465 GCA_903798035.1 Danio albolineatus
ATATATATATATATATATATATATATATATATATAGCAGGGAAAACAAGTATTGTAGACGTCATCACCACTTTTCAATGGTTAAGGTGCCATTGGCGTGAAAGGTAACAGCCAAAGAAATTATGCAAAGAAAGCAATATTATATAGTTTACGAATTAAGCTATGTGTAATAAAATTAAATGACGCAGAGAAAACGTATTGAACACATTAAGAGAGGTGTAGAAACATAGTGAGAGCCCAGACAGCAGCTGAGATCTCTCCATAGTTATTTAGCAACCCTCTCCCCTTCATCATTGTAAATGAAGCGTTGGAATATCAGCTGCTTCAGTCCAACATCTACATTATCAGGATGATGATGAAACCAGGGTGGACGTGTCAGCAAGACAATGATCCAAAACACAGCCAAGAAAACTCTCAAATGCTTTCAGAGAAAAAAAATCAAGCAGTAAAATGGCCCAGCCAATCACCTCACTTGAATTCAAAATAAAATACAAATTAAAGATCAGATTTGATAGATGAGACCCACAGAACCATCAGGATTATTACACTCTGTTGAAGCCTGTGAAAAACTCACACCTGAGCATTGCATGTGACTTCATTCTCTATTTGAGAGGCGTCTTTAAGCTGCCATAGCCCAAAAGCCTTTTATATAAAGTATTAAAACATTTCAGTAGTTCCGCACTTTCTCCTTGTGTCATTTTATTGTTATTACACATAACTAATTTTTTCAGATTCTTTTTGTATTGTTTTATTTTTATGTTTGTATTGTTTCTTTTTTTGAATTCATAGTCAACAGCTAAAAAACATGATGTGTTCAATACTTTCCCCACCCTATATATATATATTATAGAAATAAAAGTGCTTCTACAGGTGGTTTGTCAAGCCCACTCATCTGTGTAATGTACACTTCATAAATGAAGAAATTCATTCATTCATTCATTCATTCATTTTCTTGTCGGCTTAGTCCCTTTGTTAATCCGGGAATGAACTGCCAACTTATCCAGCATTTGTTTTATGCAGCGGATGCCCTTCTTTACGCCGCAACACATCACTGGGAAACATCCACGCATTCTCATTCACACTCATACACTACAGACAATTTAACTTATTCAATTCACCTGTACCGCATGTCTTTGGACTGTGGGGGAAACCCACGCAAACACAGGGAGAACATGCAAACTCCACACAGAAATGCCAACTGATCCGGCCGAGGCTCGAACCAGTGACCTTCTTGCTGTGAGGCGACAGCACTACCTATTGCGGCACGGTGTCGCCATATCATTAAGACAAGGCAAGTTTATTTATGTAGCACATGTCATACGCAATGGTAATTTCAAAATGCTTTACATAAACAAGAATAAAAGAAACAAGTATAAGAAATAAAAACAACAAAGAATACTAATGATTAAAACCAGATAAAAATGTGTTAAAGCAGGTTTTAAACAAATAAAAAGAAAAAAAAACATAATAGCGCGATCTGTTGGAAGTAGCACAGAGCTCATTCAGTAAAGGCACCGCTAAACAGGTGGGTTTTATGTTTTGATTTGAATGTCTCTAACTGTGATTAATAGCATCCAAAAGAAAAAGTTTGTGTTTCCATAATGAATGTGTATGTATAAGTATTGTGTAAATAGAAATAAAGAAAATACATAAAATACAATAAAAGAAATTACATATAGTTCATTTGTATTAGATATAAATCTTTGTCTTATAAATATAAACAAAAATATATACATGTATGTGTGTGTGTGTGTGTGTGTGTGTGTAAATATTAAGCAATACAAGCTTTCATTTTGGATGAAATTAATTGTGATTAATCATTTGACAGCACTACTTGTGTAAATGTACCCCAAGGTGTTACTAGCATGTCACCTCAATGCTCAGCAAACTGTGTACCGTAAGTAACTGCATTGTCAATAAACATGATTGTTGTTGTTATGGTGGCATATTCAGGATGTGTGAAAGCAGTGTGTCTGCAGAACTGAAACCAGCACAGAATGTGTTTCTGAAGCTCTCAGTGTCTCCCTCATAACAACGAGAGACAGCCAGCAAAACAGCCACGAGGAGAACCTTACTGTTGCTAAGCAACTGAGGATGTCCCAGTTTAAAGCAGAACTGCCCATTGTACTACAGATCGTTTCAAAGTGAAAACATGTAATGTTTACAAAATACTTTGTGACCCCTGCACAAACTGTACTTCGGTAACCCGTGACAAAGAGGTTACCTTTAACCTCTAAGGTTACCTTGTGTGCTAGTGAGAGAGCATGGACTAAATACAAGCTAATATAATAATAATAATAATAATAATAATAATAATAATAATAATAGACTGTAACGGGGATAGGGCACTTTGTGAGTATTTGATATATTCATACTCACCATAGGGATTTCAAGAATGATTCAGTTCAGAAGGAATACAGGGAATCAAGGTTGTATTGTTTATACAACCCTGTTTTCACATTACACACCAAGCAGACACCAAAATTAGCGCTGATAAAATCCAAAAGTGTTTAAAATCCAACCATTATTACATTAATTGTCACTCACCATGGAAAGATTGAAATAACTCACCTGAGTGGATTTTCACTCACCTGAAAACATGTCTGATAATCTAATTATCATTTTCAAATATTTGAGAAATGTAGCGCAATTACAATGTTCCATCTTGATTTGTTTACTTGCTATGTTACTTCACTATGCCATACACTCTGATTCGTTACTGAATGACCAATCTGAGTGCTCTCTTCAGCTGACGGCGCAGACTCTACAAGCTGAATCGGGCCAACATGCCTGAAAAAGAGAGAAAAGTTGTCAAACCTCAAGTCGGATCATGGTAAAATGTGTTGCATAAGAGGTATAGATTGGAGCCGAATTGAATTTTTTTGTACATCACAGACTTTGGACTCAAGGACGAGGACTCAATTGCAAAAAATGGGAATTTATTTATAATAAAAATAAAAGTAAAAAGGCAAAACAAACAACCCGAGGGGGAAAACATTAACAAAACAAATAAACGATCAAAAACAAACTAGACTGGGCTGGTTGGCAAGGATCAGGACAGGAGAACACAACAGGACAGGGTGTATCATCGACGACGAACTGGCACAGGACAGCAGACATGAGGAGAATATAAGGCAGAAATAATTAAACAAACAGGTGAACATGATAGACAAATAATGGGTTAACAAGGAGGGTGGGGCTAGACAATAGACGGGAGAGCACATGACAAACACCACAAGCCATGTGCTCACATAAAGACTAGAACACGCAGCCAGAACTCATTAACTGCGTGTTCGCATGATGACATGTTTACATACACCACGTGTTAAACACAACAACACAGAGGACTGAACGCAAGACACAAGTACACGATGTATGAAAACACTCACCGTGCACTTACACATGCAGCGTGCATGTTCTATCCCAGCGTCAATCGAAACCAACTAGACTGAGACGCTGGGAATAAACACCACACTGCAGACGGACGAACACAAACACCAGGACGAGAGCGCGCAATTGCGGACACGGCCAGTCCTCACATGCCCGTATGAAGCGGGAGCCTGCATGGTCCAAGCGTGCCCACAATTGGCACTCATACAGAGACACAATGACAACACACAGGACTAGACAGAGCTAGTGTCTGGATTCAGCCACCAAAACAAGAACTTTCAAGACTGGAGTGGCAGAACCCTGACTTGGAGGACGAGGGAGCTCTTAATTTATATCTAAAATATCTTAATTTGTGTCTCAGAGGATTGGAACAGCACTGAGTAATTCATTTAATAAAATTTTTATTTTTGGGTGAACTAATCCTTTAACTATATTTTTGATGTTCCTGTATTTTACTGACTTTTTAAAAAACCTTAAGTAATATTTACTTCACTACATTCCAAAACAAAATCTTGATTTGTGTATGAGCGTAATTTTGTCCACTGACCTGGTAAAACATTTCACTAGTTGCACTGAACGATTAAATGGTGAATACAGATCCAATTGAATCTATTATTACCCAGCAGGCACACAACATCATAAGACGTTAATATTAGGTTAGAATTAGGTTGTGACATCATGTGAGTAAACTTGTCTAGCCAGCGTCTAAGGACAACTTCCAAAAACAATGTTAAATGACGATGATATTTGGTTGTTTTTAGGTCCCACATCGAGCCAACATCTTAAACCAACACCATATTGACGTCAATTACTGACATTTATTTGTCAGGTATAGCAACTGAAATCCAATGTCTGAAAGATGTCACAGTGGTAACGTCCACCCAACGTCTAACTGTGACATCACTAGGTGTTGATATTTGGTTGATTTTATGTTGGACGTTGGACATTGATGTCGGCCTGACGTTGTGTTCTGACCTCAACCCAATCTTCATTTCTAAACAAAATGCAACAACCCCACAACGTTGGGGTATAACATAATTCTGACGTCATGTTGAGTCCTGTGCCTGCTGGGCAAGTTAACAACTCACTGATTCAAATGATCTATTCAGAGCAAGTTAATGATAAATTCTCTGATTAAATGGATATTCCCAGGAGAAAACTTCAGGTATAGATATAATAGCTCAAATACTCCTTCTTTCACATTGAAGTACATAATGCAGAAAGCTTAGTCATTTAGAAAACATACGTAAATGCTATGACAAGTCTAATTTAGTTTAATACTTTTTATGTAATGCTTGTATTTATTTTGTATGCATTGTTTTATGTCCTAAAATGCATTTTCTATGTAAATGATCAGTAGTGAAATTGTGTGACGCAAAAGGCAACAGATCAAATCTTACCAAACTGGTCAGAGCTGCATGGGCCTGTTTATAGCTTTATAATTCTTTGTGTGAATGGGCCTTAACACTTGTACAGTACATATTGTTCTGGCTATTGTGTCATTAGCAGTCAATTCCCAAGAAACCGCAAATGTCTAGCAGGCATCAGGTGCACACCTAACACAGACGTACTTCCATGCAGTTTGACTTCCATTGTTCATATGGCTGAGAGAGAAGCAAGAGATATCGACTGCAACTCAACACCGCAGTGTCTTTGCAAAACAACTTGTTCTTTTGACATTTACTGATTAGACATTCTTCAAGATCATAATACAGTACACCAAGGCCTTAAACTTGAACTGTGCCTGTTGAACATCAGGTCAGACAGGGATGTTCTTTCTGTCCAGTAACTTTCTCTAAAAGTCAGGGTTTACGCAGTGGCATAACACAATACTTTTGGCTTTGTTGAGACTTGCTTAGATAATACAAGGGTCTGGTTCACTTTTTTCCTGTGAGATTTCTAGCACTCACATAACAGTCTACTTGTACACCAAAACAACAGAGTCCACTGAGAGTTTACAGGTTCAGTTCCATAAAGCAGCAGTGTTTCGTTCGCACAATAGGCTTTCATATAATGTTTCCTCAGTGATGTCCTGGCCTGATACAGCCCACTCGCTCCTGTCTCTTTCAGTGCTCGCTGGGACGTCCTAATCCCCAGCTGGACTCACTGCTGGCCTTAGAAAAGAGAGAAAAGTTGTGAAACCTTAAATCAGATCATGGTAAAATGTGTCGCCGGGCTCATTAGAGGTAAAGATTGCAGTTGGATTTATTTTTTGTACGTCACAGTCTTTGTGAAATACTTTGTAGTAGGTCATACTGTTTGTCCAGTAGTGAAACTGTTATTATAAAAATAAACTAGATATAAATTAGTTTCACTTTTTTTCAAGATTATTCTGAATGTTAATTTGTAATTTCTCTCAGAAATAAAGATTTCGATTCTGAAATAATATTTTCCCTCACACCTCCAAACATAAAGTACCTCCTCACATGTTGTAGCTGATGCTGTATAGATGCTTCCATACACTCATACAATACAGACAATTTACCTTACCCAATTCCCCTATACCACATGCCTTTGGACTCGTGAGGGAAACCTGAGGAAACCCATGCGAACATGGGCAGAACATGCACACTCCATACAGAAATGCCAACTGACACAGCCAAGGTGATTTGAACATCATTTATTTAAAAGTTATAACTCTTATAACCTATAATTGTTGATATATTTATGGATGGAAATTTACAAGATGTCATTATAACATGATCTTTGCTTAACATTTCTAATGGTTTTTGGTAAAAGAAAATAAATCAGTAATTCTGACAATTTTGCTGTTTCAAAAAATATATATTGATGCAACTAAAATTTTGTGGCTCAAGATCACCTTCTTAACCAAGTCCAAGCAAGATTAAGAGTTAAACTACAAAATTGTCAATTAAAATTTTATCAGTTGGTATTTAAAAAAAAATTATAAAAATTTAAATGGATGCATAGTCATTTTACATGTATCTGCTTGTTAAGTGAGGCATCCCGCAAAGTGGCTTCAGGGTCCAAGCACTATATCAAACTTTAAGGGGACTATAAATGGTAGTCGCTATATATATATATATATATATATATATATATAAGTAACTATGCGCCACGGTGGCCTAGTGGGTAGCACGTTCGCCAACCCATCTCTGGGAAACATCCATACACACTCATTCACACTCATATGGACAATTTTAGCCTACCCAATTCACCTATACCACATGTCTTTGGACTTATGGGAGAAACCGGAGCACCCGGAGGAAACCCACGCAACCACGGGGAGAACATGCGAACTCCACACAGAAATGCCAACTGACCCAGCCGGGGCTCGAACCAGCGACCTTCTTGCTGTGAGTCGTTACGCCACAGTGGCGCCATATGTTAGTTTTGGTTGTCAAAACCAAATGTCTAGTGACTGATCGCATCAAATGCTAATGGGCACTTTTTGAACTGGAGGACATCAGCAAGCAGGAGCCGAATAGGCATGTGCAAGAATTTTTTTCCCCTTTGAACACAATATATTTTATTTTGAGAAACATTTAATATATTTTGGAGCAGTAAACATGTCAGGCTAAATAATTCAAGTGTATCATTGACTTCTGCTGTCTTCATTTGTTTCAATAACACAGATTTCTTTACAATTTACAACAGCATCTTTTGATATCTTTTCTGCCGAAGATACTGTTGTCCAAAAATTGACAAAAAAAAAATGTAAATAAAAAATCTTACACATACCTAAAGAACAGTATTAAAATAATAGTAATAGTTTTAAAACCTTGACTTTTCCAAATCTTGATATATAATTTCAGCATTTAAATGGACTCTGTTTTTCACATAAGCGCAGCGCATTGCTTCAGAAGACTTAGAATGCAACATGGTACCCAGAGCATAACAAAGGAAGGGGTCCTGAGCGAGCATCAGTAGAGTCTTAAGTGAGAATGTGTTGGTTAGGGAGACATTGTGAGTCTGCAGAATTCAGTCAAAACTCTTGTGCTTTCATTGGTTGGCTAATTTATAAGCTCAACAGAAACATGTGTGGTTGGATATATAATCCTGAGTGCATCATATATACAGCGATTGGACAAGGAAACCGTAACGCCTGGTTTTAGACCACAATAATTCATTAGTGTTGTATAAGGCCTTCTTTTGTGGCCTATACAGCATCAGTTCATCTTGGGAATGACAGAGACAAGTTCTGCTCAGAGGCCAGTGGGATTTTGAGCCATTCTTCTTGCAGATAGTGGCTAGGTCACTTTGTGATGTTAGTGACGTAAAACGTTTCCTGACTCGCTCCTCCAAAACACCTCAAAGTAGCTTTAACTTCACTTTTATGTTCGTCAAACCACTCTGTCACCAGTCTTGCTGTGTGTATTGGTACATTATTATCCTGATACACAGCACCCTGTGCATATGGTCCTACAGAAAGGTCTGATAGCTCTTGGCAGTGTTTCCAACGCTATCTCACGGCCAATTCGTAACTTTTTAAAAAGTGGCTAATTCGTATGAATTCGTACGATGTAATTCGTACTATTGAGTACGAATTGCTCATCAACCAATGATGGTTGTGTTTAGGGGTGGGGTTAGGTGCCACGCCTCCTTTTTTAAATCGTACATTTTCGTACGACTGAACTAGCCACTAAACTGCCAAAACGTAAAATACTTACGTTTTCTCGTAAGATCAGGCTGGTGTTTCAGTTTCATTGTCCAACCCCTGTACTGTGTATATTAACACAGAGTCTACAATGTAAGAATCAACCGTTTTTGCACATTGGTGAAGATACTAAACGACATGTCTTGTCTTGTAAAGGAAGCAAAGCCTCTGCATACAGTATGTTGACTGTGTTGTGTTTTGTCTGGTGAGTGTGTCAGTGTCCTTGTGCCAAACATCTTCCCTGCCATGTGATTCAAACAGTGTGAGGCTGATGTCAGAATCCATCATTCACAGAGAGGCTTTCTGAAGCACAGAGTCACTGACAAAACACTCACACATGCAAGATTTTAGAATAAAACTGAAACAGTCTTCATTAGACATACTGTAACTTATTCCAATACTTTAGACATAAATGGAAGATTTGATACAGGACTATAATTAGATCAGTTGCTAAAGTCAAGGTTTTTTACCATAGACATAATATTGCCTATTTAAAACAGCTAGCTTGAAAGGATTTGGAATATGGCCTAGAGGCAAAGAAGAGTTGAACATTAAGATGTTCTCACACAACAGGTAACAATTATTTGGTATAATTATTTTGTTTTAATTGTTTTGTTGGATTGGGATGTAATATACAATATACTAATATACATCTAATATACACTGTAAAAAGATCCTGGTTGCCTTTTTTATATTTTTAAGCTGAATCAAATTAATCTTGTGAGTCCACTGAACTTAAATTGTTAAACTGACTTAAAACTGCCTGCGTAACTTTGCAATTAAGTTAGAGCATGAATGACTTAATATGTTACAATGACCTAAAAACATATGCTGTCAGGACTAATTGATCATATAATTATAAAAAATAATATAATTTAGCTGACTTAGGTTTATTAGAAGTTTATTTAGCTCTTCCTCTTCTATGATCATGAAGCGCTGTAAATCCTTTTGATTTACTAATTCAGCCTTTATGAACCTAAACCTTAAAATCTGCTGTTTTTTGTTGATGCATTTGTAATGTATTAGTGAAAAAAATTATAAAGTGATTGTTATTAATATGTTGCAGGATATTTTGTTCAGATAACAACTGATTATTTGTTAATCTAACAATCGTGTTAAATAAAAACCAAGGATTCTTGTGTTTGTGGAGGTGTTTATTATAGATTTGCAACTCTAAACACCTCCAATTTAGTTTTTATCATGTACATACATTTTTGCAGAAGGGGAATTTATCTAAAGTGCTGTAATCACCAGATTTGATTAAAAAAAAAAAAAAAAAAAAAAAAAAAAAAATTAAATATATATATATATATAAATAATGAATACAAAATTTCAGTAAATAAATAAATAAACAAATAAATAAATTATTACTGTGTAATAAATATGTGGTTGTATGTTAAATAATGTGCCACAAAATAATATGCAACCATTAATCCTAAAATATAGTTCTAATATTCTGTGTATATATAACCTCTGAGTAGTTATTTCAGATCTAATCTTATATAAACTCTAAAAATAAAAATGGTGTGTTTGTTGGAAAGAAATACTTAATAAGAAAAACAGAACTGTTGCAGAAGCTTATCTTGTTGTTTTCAGCTTATCCACCGGATTAACACCATCCCTGACAAACAATTGCTCTGTATTCCAAAGCTATATTATGTCAGAAGATGCAACGAGCATTCGTGACTGTGAATCGAATTGAAAAACCGAACAGGCATAGTCGATTCTGGCCATGTCATCCCCAGCTGTTCTCCTGTTATTATGAAGTCCAAAGTAATCTTTATTTTCAAACTCCCCTATGGCATTTTTTTCACAGAAAAGGGGCTTACGGATGCTGAATATATCCAGTCTTAAGCCCGACTCTGCAGTGTTTCAAAACAAGCCAAGCTGGTTTCTTCTGCTCTGACTCACAATCTTCTGGCAGTGCCAACTGTACATCTTGGTAGTCCCATTTTATAGTATTTTTTACAGACCTGATCTTCACACACACAATTTACCTACATGTATTTGGACTGTGGGGGAAACCAAAGCACCCGGATGAAACCCCCACGAACACGGGGAGAACATGCTAACTCCACACAAAAATGCCAACTGACCCAGCTGAGGCTCGAACTAGTGACCTTCTTGCTCTAAGGCTATAGTATGCTACCCACTGGGTCACCGTGATGCCCTCAAGTCATATCAACAAATTTAAAAAGTTTTTTTTCCAAACACTGAAAGTCAAGAATTTTGTCTAAGTCATGGCATATATCAGAATTTTTTTGTCATTTTAAACTTTGGTAACACTTTATGAATATTTATGCTTACAGAAAATTAAAAAAACAAAACAAGGACATTATCATAGACCACCTGACAAATGTCTTGTCGTTGATCCCAGTTGTAAGAGCCACAAATAATAACCCGACTTCTAGGCGATCATTTGGAAAAGTGGCTGAAGGTAGATTTTTCCAATGAATCATTTGTTCAACTGCATCTCAATCATCACAAACACTGCAGAAGACCTAATGGAAATTGCATGGATCCAAAATTCTTACAAAAATCAGTCAAGCTTGGTGAATGAAAAGTCATGGTTTGGGGTTACATTCAGTAAGAGATCTGTAGTTACATTCGTTACATTCGTGAGAGATCTGCAGAGTGCATGACAACATCAACAACCTGAGGTACAGTATCAAGACTTTTGTGCTGCCCATGACATTATAAACCACAGGAGAGGGATTACACATCATAGGAGAGGTGAAATTCTTCAGCAGGAAAGTACTTCTTCTCATACTTCAGCCTCCACATTAAAGTTCCTGAAAGCAAAGAAGGTTGAGGTGCTCCAGGGTTGGCCAGCCCAGTCACCAGACATGAACATTATTGAGCATGTCTGAGGTAAGATGAAGGAGGAGGCACTGAAGATGAATCCAAAGAATCTTGATGAACTCTGGGAGTCCTGCAAGAACACTTTCTTTGCCATTCCATATGACTTCATTAATAAGTTATTTGAGTCATTGCAGAGATGTCTGGATGCAGTCGTCCAAGCTCATGGGAATCATAGACAATATTAATTCTGTTTCCACTGCACCATGACTTTATATTCTATACTGTACTTTATTTCTGTTAAGTAACAAGACTTTTGTCTAAGCAAAGTCAGACCTTACTGTCTTAATTACATAATTAAAAATCAAGGCATGATCATATTTAATTTTGGTAAAATAAACAATCTAGAGGCCGTTGCTTTTCAGATAAGCCACTTCTGATATCAAATGATCAACTAGAAGTCAGGTATTATTGGTTGTTCCTAAAGCTTGGATAGGTGACAAGACTAATGTCAGGTAGTGTACTGCATAAACTAGAACAACTGAATTGTAGATTACAGTTTTATGTTATCATCTACTTGGTCTGCAAATTATTATTTTTGTTTAAAAAAAAACATTTTTTTTTCCAGAAATGGGATTGCTTTCTGATATCTGTAAGCAAAAAGTATTTTTAATTTTTTTTTGGCATGTACCTTAAATTTTCTTTAGGCTGTGGAAGTTCTCTCCTGGTTGAGTACCAACCAGTGCAGTGTCTGATTTAACAGCATTCGAAATGTATAGACCATTATGTGATTTGCACGTTAACAAAACAACTGTTGCTTCCCAAGGCATCCATGCATTCATGCCACTTACATAACAAGGAATGTCCCTTTATTTTCAGCACATTAACGCACGTACAGCATGATTCGATTTTACACTTGGCACGCTAACACATCAGCAGGACTTCCACTGTTTCATGTTTCAAAGAGGCTTTAGCGTGTTCCCCATAATACGGTCTTTGAAAACCAAGGGGCCTTGCACAAACTCAGCCCCTTATGAATAAACAAGCACCATCTTACATAACAGAGCACAAAGATGGGGGGATAATTATCAAACCAACTCACGGTAGACATCTGAAGGACAATTCTTGGTGTGAAATGTAGATTTTCTTAACCAAATTTCACATATAATGACTCCAGGCATTTTGTAACACCCAAAACTTGTACTCATGCAGCATGCCGTTTCTGCAAATCCAGTCCATGTTCTTTAAGGGGGCTTAGGTTTGAGAGGTTGGACTTCAGAGCGGATATTAGAAGACTGCAACGTTAGGCCCACAGTTCTCGTGTTCATGAGAGCAATGATTTTAGCTTTATCATGGACATCAACATCTCCAGCTTCTGAGAAACATTAAATCAGCTCTTTGCGCTTCTTCTGATTGCTGCTCTAAGCTTAGGATCTCACAGTATCAGGTTTTTAATTGGAAAGCATTCAGCTTCAAAACACAATGGTCTTAACGTTTAGATGAATGCATGTCTTGCGTCATTGTTGTTCAAATGATTACATGACATACACATAACCAGTTCACACAGAACATTTCAATGCACAGCACTGTGCTTTATATGATTACATAAGCACTAGACGGGTGTCTTTTTTGTTTGTTGTATGACTTTATGTTTACCACTTTGGAACACCATAAGAAATTGCTTTAAAATAACAGTCATCACAGCTTGTTTCCTTCAGGTTTATCTGGACTATGACAATATTTTTAAATGTAACAACCCATTGTGTAAGTGACCCCTGACATACAGGGAACAATGAAACTGAAAAGCCGGGTTTTAAACCACAATAATTTATTAGTATTGTGTAGGGCCTCTTTTTTTGCAGCAAATACTACATCAAGTCATCTTGGCAATGACATGTACTGCACAAGATTTTGGATTTTGAGCCATTCTCGGAAGAAATGTTGAACCATTCTTCTTGCAGAATAGTGGCCAGCTCACTACATGATGCTGGTGGAGGAAAACGTTTCCTGACTTGCTCCTTCAAAACACCCTAAAGTGGCTCAATAATATTTAGACCTGATGACTGTGGAGGCCAAGGGAGATGTTCAACTTCACTTTCATGTTTATCAAACCACTTTTTTTTCTTGCTGTGTGTATTGGCACATAATCATCCTGATATACGGCAGCACCTTCAGGATACAACCGTTGGGTGCACATGGTCCTCCAGAATGGTTTAGTAGTCTTTGGCATTGACACACCAATCTAGCATAAGAATTGGTTCATGGGAATGCCATGATATTGCTGCCCAAACCATCACTGATCCACCCCGTTGCTTCACTCTGGGACCACAAACAGTCTGGGTAGTATGCTTCTATAGGCCTTCTCTACACCGTAACTCTCCTAAAAGGTGTCTAAAAGGTGGTGGACTCATCAGAGAACAATATATGTTTCGCATTGTTCACATTCAAAGATTTTCGCTGCTGGCACCATTAAAATCAAAGTTTGGCATTGGCACAAGTGACCAAAGGTTTGGCTATAGCAGCCCAAATTATAACTTGATTTCTAGCTGATCATTTGGTATCAGAAGTGGCTTACGGTATATGAAAGGCAAAGGCCTCTAGATTGTTTATTTTACCAAAATAAAATATATGATCATGCCTTGATTTTTTATTATTTAATTATGACAGTAATGTCTGACTTTGCTTAGACAAAAGTCTTGTCACTTAACAGAAATAATGTACAGTATAGAATATAAAGTCATGGTGCAGTGGAAACAAAATTAATATTGTGTATGATTCCCATGAGCTTAGGGGACTGCATGCATAGATCTCTGCGATGACTTAACTTATTAATAAAAGTCCTTATTATAAGAAACTTTTAAAAAGTTCTTGCAGACTCCCAGAGTTTATCAAGACTCTTTCCTCCTCCTTTATCTTACCCCTGGCATGCTCAATAGTATGTCTAGCGACTGGGCTGGCCAATCCTGGAGCATCTTGATCTTCTTTGCTTTTAGGAACTTTGATGTGTATGAGAAGTATGGGAAGAAGTGCTATCCTGCTGAAGAATTTGCCCTCTCCTGTGGTTTGTAATGTAATGGGCAGCACAAATGTGTTGATATTGTACCTTAAGTTGTTGGTGGATCTCTGCAGATCTCTCACCCGCCCCCATACTGAATGAAACCCCAAACCATAATTTTTTTTTCATCAAAATTGACTGATTTTTTGAAATCTTGGGTCCATGTGGGTTCCAGTAGGTCTTCTGCAGTATTTATGATGATTGAGATGCGGTTCAACAGATCATTCATTGGAAAAATCTACCTTCTGCCACTTTTCCAATTGATCAACTAGAAGTCAAGTTATTTTTTTTGTTGCTCTTACAACTGAGATCGTCAACAAGACTTTTGTCAGGTATTGTATATTTTTTAAATGTAACAACCCCATTCTGTGTATTCTGTAATATTCTTTACTAGACGTCACTTTTGATGTCAAATGCAGCTTTACTGAACCAAATCTCACCCATTATGACAATTTGTGACACTCAAAAATTGCACTCATGCAGCATGTCGTTTCTGCAAATTCAGTCCACGTTCTTCAGAAGAGCTTAGGTTCGAGATGTTGTGTGCATAATTGTTGTTCAAATGACTACATGAGGTTCACAGGACTTGATTTGGTGTTTTACAGTACAACTGTTTGGTTTTTTGAGTACACAGAGATCCAACTACCCAAAACTATAATACAGTTTAATGCACTTGTGTGGATTAAAAAATGTTTCAATATCAGTTATTATTATTATTATTCCTGTTTTTTGTATGTAGTAGCTACAATTGTAATTGTTAATGTCTAAAACGTGCCATGAGAGTATTAAAGATTTACGATGAATAAACTTTGGCAAAGACACATAAGGAGGGTCAAAGTACGGTAAAGTGCATTGGTTTACAGGTGTTCTGTTCAGAATGAGGCTAATCTGAAAAAGCAGCTGAAAACAAAGAGCATGTTCTGTTTGTGTTCAGAGCTTGAACTTTATCCAAATGGCTTTATGACAAACTTTGAGCGATGAAATGGCCATTGTTCACGCTGAAGCAGAATTATAATTAAGAGCGGTCAGTCTGATCAACAAAACCTCTAGAAGAGGAAGAATGGCTTTTGATGGCTCTTCATGGTCCACTGGGAGCAGCGATAGCCTCATCAGCAATGAACTGGGTTCAGATTACATGGAAAAAACAGCAGCCTGCCAGCATTTGAATAAGGACCCATCCGTGGTGCAAACCCTCAGTTCCACCATTGACAACATTTAGTGCTGTTCTGATACTGAACCACCAACAATGTTCCCACAGAACAGATGAGGGACCTGTGTACTTAAAAAAAAAAAGACTGGCACATTTTGTGAGAACCAAGTGTGGATAAAAGGAACGGAGAAGGTCTTGTTAACGCTACAGGTAAAAGTCTGTTAGGAACAGCTGTCATGATGCCATGAACACAACAAATACATCTCAGTGGGAGCAATGTAAAAGGGAATCCGATAAACACAAGAGAATTGTCACAGGATAAGGTCAATTAGAAACAAAGGGGCTTGTACCCTACCCTGTGAAAGACACAGCAATTATGCCACATCTCATCTCATATTCAAGCCAAGCACTCACCTCCGCTCAGTGAAGCTTTCAATCATGTAGAAAGCACTCAATCATGCATAGATGGTTAACAATCAAAGTTTTAGTTATGAAACAAACACTTTTTGTTTTTGAAGCACACTTAAACTTTTTCAAACGAGGCTAATGCTACTGTAGTACTTTAAAAAAAATACAGTAACATTTAGCTTGAAGGGGGTGTTCAATAGACTGTCATGAAACTTTATAATCATGACATGCACATTCCATGAATATGAATTAGATTTTATGCCTTCTTATGTAAAACTGTCATTAAGTGCCATACACCCAGTTTTGGGTCATTTGGCATTTCTGTGTGGAATTTGCATGTTCTCCCCGTGGTAGCGTGGGTTTCCTCGGGGTGCTCCGGTTTCCCCCACAAGTCCAAAGACATGTGGCATTGGTGAATTGGGTAGGCTAAATTGTCCGTAGTGTATGAGTGTATGGATGTTTCCCAGAGATGGATTGCAGCTGGAAGGGCATCCGCTGCGTAAAACAAATGATGGATAAGTTGGCAGTTCATTCCGCTGTGGCGACCCCAGATTAAAGGGACCAAGCCGAAAAGAAAATGAATGAATGAATGAACACTCAGTTTTGGCATTTTAAATGCAAGACAAGATGTTTTTGTTATGACAACTATACATTACAAAAAAATTGTCATAAATCTGTCAAACACATGATTGTCATGAGGCCATTGTATAATGGATGCTGTAACAGTGGCATTAATATTTAAAATTTAAGTTAAATTGTTAATATAATTATAATTGTTAATCAAATATAAGTTAAAATTGTCTTTAAAAATATCATTAAATATTAATTTGATATTAATTATTTGACACCTTCTAAAGAGAATCTCAATAAAGAATTCAGTTATTTCCATTAAAAAAGGGATCAGAAAAATACTTATGACACAAATATAATGGCCTCATCACGACAATTATATTTATGATAGATTCATGACAGGCTTTGTTGGTTTGGTAATGTGAAGTTATGACAAAAACAGGTTGTCATGAAATTGTTTATGTCAAATTGTCATAACTAAGACATCTCACATGGTCATCTTTGCATTCAAAATGCAACCCAGGTTCATTCTGATTATGTACCCAGATATACATTTCTGGAGAGCACCAAATACGTCCTAGGAGCTCATTTTTTTTTTGCAGTTTTTGGTTTTCGTGAATATATCAGAGGCGGCTGTGCATGTTTTTTTAGATTTCATATTTTTCTCTCGCATGTTATTCGCACCTGCTGTTCTCACGTAACTCCACCAGAGGCCGCTGTTGCCTGCCTGACTGACTGACTGACCAACCAACCGATTGCCCACCCTTCCTTTCCTTAAACCCAACCGACAGTGTTTTTAAAAGCACCAATTGACCTATTTATTGCAGGTCAGTGGTGGATTCATAATTTATCAGCTTGTGTAATAAATATGCGTGTTTCATTTAACCAAATTCATATATTTAATTCAATTACATCTCATTTATTAATCAAGCGTATTTAAAGTTTCTGCGTATTGAGAGATAACGAAGCTATTTCAGCAAATGTGTGATTCTCAGAGATGTCTTTTTTATATACAGTAATTCAAATAGTGACAATAAATGGACATGAAAGATCCTTTTTAATGTTTATCTCCATGTGCGAACATAAGTGTCTTAAAATAAAGTCTAATTTGATTTACTTTTAGGCTATGCCAATAAAAACACATATTTTACAAGATTATAATTTTTATTGGTACTCTAGATTAGCCCCTTTCAGACTACCAACTGAATATTTATAGATGGGTGCAATTATGCATTCACTATGTTATTAGCCATTATACGGGAGGTCAAATGTATATTAATAATGAAAATCTATTACTTTTATTTAATTTTTTTATTTAATTATACAGATAAATTATTTCACACTTCAAGGGATATGCCTCCCAGATATCTTGTTTTGATGTCCTTCAAGTGGGATCATGTGTTAACCCCCCCCCCCCCCTGTAATTCGCATTCTGCTAGACTTCTTTAATGCACAACAAAATATCATTAAGCTTGTTAATATAAATTAAGCTAAATATCATTAAGACTAATCAGAAGACAAATCAGAAGAAAGAATCATAGTTCAGATAGTTGCATACATAATCTCCTCTTCATGATATTTTGACCATGAATATTATTATTCTTTAGCCACTGGAGGGCAATCCTTGTGTGTTTATCTTTAATTTTGTCTGCGTGCTGGTGGAAAAACTTCACATTTACCCTCTGACAGCCCAAGGAAACCCACCCTAGAGTCCCTGCTAATCACGCTAGCGTCTGTTTTTGTACAGTAACTAATTAACGCTAACCACAGGCTAAAAGCAGGCCTATATAGCAGATCCTGATTCAAATCTGCAAAAACCCCTCAGCGTCAAACGTCCACTTTCAGTTTTTATGGCATGCTTTCTGATAAAACAAGGCCATAAACATGGTCTGCATTATAATCAAGGCTCAGTGTACTGGAGTAATCCATGTCAACAAGGCATTTAGCGCTCATAAAGTATCTCTAAAGCCGCAGCCACAGGGAAAGACTGTCTTTATATCTTGATGTCTCAGTATTTTCACTTTGATTGAGCTTATGGGAATCAGTATTTCTCTGAATCCCTCTCGAGGCCTGATCTAGAATAAATGGAAGATTTGGTCTCCAAGCACTCATTATCATGCATTACATGGATGGTTCAGCCCAACTGGAAATTTACATATCCTTTACTCATGATAAATTGTTTTAAACCTGAAATTATTCTAAACCTGGAAGAGTTTTTCTTTATGTTAAACACAAAAAAAGAAATTTTGAAGAATGTTGATAACCAGACAGCTGACTGCATAGCCATTGACTTCTATAGCATTTGTCAGAATATCTTCTTTTGTGTTCAGTATAAGAAAGAAACTCTTGCAAGTTTGGAACAAGTATTTGGGTCATTTTACAAAATGAATACAATGTCTGTCTCTTATAAGTGTAAAAAATAAATAAATAAATTCTTACTAGTATTTATGTATGGGCAAAAATATATTGAAATGTGTTTTAAAATAAAATACCAAATACATCAATTTTACGTGTATCAAAATAACCTACAAAATACAGCAGCCACAAATGTATTAATATAATTTACTGTATTTTGTATTTTGAAAATACTACAAAATACTTTTAAAAGGTACAAATTTCTTCGCAGACCTTTCATCGATAGGCATATTCGATCAGTCTCTTCACCATTATACTGATTACATTTCACAGTGAGGTAAACAATGTTTGATAGCAACACCTTTTCTCTGCTACCATCATCACCTACAGGGAAAAGATGTGGCCTAATTATTTGTGAGTTGGACTTGTAGTTGTAGTCAATGATTCTTTAGCCTATTAAAAGTCTCTTCATAGAATATGAAGAGTCCATTTAAACTTTTGTTCATAGAATTTTCCATCAATCATGTTTTTTTGCAATTGAGCTCTTCAGTGCACAACATAAAAATATCTCAAAATTACAAAATGTCTGTTCTGTTCCCAAGCTTAGGCAAATAACTGAGAAAGCAGAAATCAGAGGCCGCATTTTTTTTAGATGTCATCATGTAGACGTCTTGTAGTTTTTTACAGTATTTTGAAACTACAAAATTATAAGACACTAAAGTATTTTGATACAAAATAATAAGCCATTTTAATCAGCCCTAAAATTAAATACGGATTTTAAATACGGATTTTAAACAATTTTATGTATCATAAATACTGCCCATCCCTGTTTGTTTGTATGTATGTATGTAAATGTATGTACATTTCAGCAAGACAATGATCCAAACAGAACCAAAGAAACTCTAAACTGGTTTCAGAAAAAGAAAAACAGAAAACTGCTAGAATGGCCCAGCCAACCACCTGACTTGAATCCAATAGAGAATAAAAACTAAAGATCGGAGTTACTTAAATTAGCCCACAGCATCGGCATGGCCTTATTTATCTACGTTTAAAGGTCTTCTTGCTATATGCTATAAAAATAGTATGTTGTCTTCAAACTTACTTGTTATTAAAAATAATAACTCCATACTATAAATCAACTCTGTTATCATCATACTTTTGCATTTTCAGTTTTCACAAAAACATTCTAATGAGATTATCATCATATGTTTTCAGGGTTTTACAAATGGTTAAACTCTTTTCAGTCCCTTCCAAAATAATAATAATAACAATAACAATAATAATACTAATACTAATACTAATAATAATAATAACAATAATAATAATAATAATACAAAAACTTTTTGCCCTATTCGGCTTCTCCCCAAATCTTACCATCAGGCAATTGCATTGATTTATTGATTGATTAATTGATTGAAGGTGTGATCATACCTTATTGTATTAAGTAATTTACAATTTGCATAATGAAACTAATACAAACTAATATAATATTTTAAAATTTTAGCTTAGTATATCTTACTATTTATAGCTTACTTCTACACATGTTGAAAAAAGGACAAATGAATTCATACCATACTTCAAAGAAGCACAATGTGTGGGAAAGCACCTTTAAAAAACTTTTCCACACAGAAGACTTGACATGTTTAGCTGACCAGCAGAACTGAGTATCCTTCCTCAGTCAGGACAAAAGACTTTGAATTTAGGCTAATTTCAGCATTTCTCTCTTTTCCTGTGCTGATGGAAACAGACAGTTCCTGACCTTGTTGTTGTTGGTCACACATATTCATAGGAGGTGTTTTATACAGTACGTTCATGTCTTTTGTACACCCTCTATCAATGATACACTTTAACAATATACTGTATACAAGCAGCTGACATGTTTTTCAGGCTGAGTCACAGTAGAACAGCAAAACACAGCAGTACTGTGAGCAGAAAGAGAAAGCACAAGAGTTATGAGTTTATTACGAAGCATTCATGACTGTTTTGGAGCTCTGACTAATAAAAAAAAATCACTATTCAGTAGCATCATGTTGAGTTGGCATCAAAACTGTCTTGACATCATTTTCCCAGAGATAATAAAACATGCAGCAGTTCAGGTGAACTCAATGACAGTGCAGGGAAATGCACTGATGAGTCACACCAAACTAGATAATGAGTTTTTGACCTCTTTACTGGTTAATTATTATAATGTTAGCAATGTTATAATACACTCAAAATTATTTTTTGCTGCTTGAGCAAACTACTTATTTTAAAATGAGCTGAATTAATTTAATGGGTTTGTTTTGGGCCAACTTACATGTTATTTGTTCAGTCCACTTAAATTTAAATCAAGTTAACTGGATCAATTTGTGTTGGGACAACATGAACAAATTGTGTGGAACGCAGCATTTTTACCGTGCAGTTATTTTTATTTTTATTTTTTTTTATGTCCTAGTAGTCTGAAAAGCCATGGTTATTTTTTCTTATGTTGGAAGTCCAAATGTTGACAACATAATGCATACCCTCATTCATTCATTTTCTTTTCGGCTTAGTCCCTTTATTAATCTGAGGTCGCCACAGCAGAATGAACCACCAACTTATCCAGCATTTGTTTTGCCCTTCCAGCCGCAACCCATCTCTGGGAAACATCCATACATTCTCACTCACACATATACACTACCATTCATTAATTTTCCTTTGGATTACTCTCTGATTTATCAAGAGGCACCACAGCAGAATGAACCACCAACTACGGTGGCATACGCTAAGAAACACCCATACACTTTCTCATTCACACACTCATACATTACAGCCAATTTAGTTTATTGAATTTAAATATACCTCATGTCTTTGGACTTTGGGGGAAACCCGAGCACCCGGAGGAAACCCACATGAACACGGGGAGACATGTAAAGTCAACACAGAAACGCCTACAATCTACAAACCTTCTTGCTGTAAGATGCTGGCAACCATGTCACAGAATTCAATCAGCATAATAATTAAAATGCTTCTTGAAATACAGCAATGATGTTAAAAATAAAGTTTTTTTTTTTTTTTTTTTTTTGCACAGGCTAACTGTTTTAATTCCCAAGACTTCAATACAATGCATCATCACAAGTCACAGATATTAGTTCTTGTGTGTGCATGTGTTTTTTGGTATTTTGGTATTGCCATTTGTAATATTTCAAGTAGTATATTCATTCATTCCTTTTCTTTTCAGCGTAGTCCCTTTATTAACCAGGGGTCGCCACAGCGGAATGAACTGCCAACTTATCCAGCATATGTTTTACCTAGCGGATGCCCTTCCAGCCGCAACCCACCAGTGGGGAAACACCCATACACATTCTTTCATACACTTATACACTACGGCCAGTTTAGCATATTCAATTCATCTATAACCGCATGTCTTTGGATTGAGGGGGAAACCGGAGCACCCGGAGGAAACCCATGCAAACACGGGGAGAACATGCAAACTCCACACAGAATGCCCACTGACCCTGCCGAGGCTTGAACTATTGTCACCTTCTTGTTAGGAGGCGATTGTGCTACCCACTGCGCCACCATGGCACCCCCTTAAGTAATATATTGTATAAAAAAATGTATATGTAATCTATAAATTACCAAAGCAAGTACTGGCTTTTAAACTGGTAACTCATTCCTTTTGCTTTTTGGAACTTTTCAACATGTTGGTCCCATAATACAAATTCGAAAGCGAAAATAAATGCAAAACCAATGAATAACAAAGTACAGACAGGTGATAAAAAACGTTTTTTTTTTGCTTGTTTTCAAAGCATAGATTTATTTTCAACAGTCTGCTCAATTTTAGCAACACACTGAATGCACGAATCTAAAAATATTTTAAGATAAATTAGTGTATTTTTAAGCTTACTTCAAGCAGTAATAAGAAAATATCTCTACTGTTTTCTAAGACAATAAAGCCTTCACTCAGAGCTGTAAATGCTTTCTGTCTGCTTGTTTTCTAGTGCATGTGTACATAACTGCACAGTCATTCAGCACCCTCTCAGATTACCGTAATAAATGGGTAACCGAAAACAGATTCCTCAAGAATTTCATGCAAACATTTTCCATGTGTGTAACTGCATGCATCAAATCGGGAAATAAACAGAGTTTAGCCATAAGGCATTTCTTGAAATCACAGAGAGCTTGGTCAAAATTCCACCAACACAAGAGCCCCTCGTTTTACAGTGTAGAGATTCCATACTGTGCTTTCAGATTGACACCAATCTGCAAAAGACGCAACTCTTGTGACATTTGCGTCACTCTCTGTCTTTCGTGCATCACTGTTTTTTGATTACTTGCTCGGGATTAAACTGTTGATTCCAGACACGACAATCTTCTGAGCGCAGCGGTTTGTCTTCACACTGTCCTCTCTGTGTCATTTGTGTGTATCAGATGTAAATCCATCCACTCTGTTCAGGGGAAAATAAAGGATTGACAGGGATTAGCACTGTGAGAGTTCAGCTGGCGTTCTCCATCAGATATATAACAAACCCTTAATCACATGAGGGGAGGCAGAGGGCAGGTTGACTGTCAAATTATTTAGAAGAGTTTTGGGTCACAAATCGTTTCTTAACAATAGTTTAATCTTCTTATGAGGGTATTTTAAGTGTCATTAAGCACATAATGTCCCATGAACTATGTAATGTGGGGTTATAGGTGAGTCTTGAAAACTAGAAATGGCTTGTTCATGAAGTCATAGGTGATTTAAAACAATAATAAAGGAATAGTTCATATAAAAATGCTAATTTCTGTAATAATTTACTATCCTCAAACCTATTTGAATTTCTTTCTTTTAGTGAAAACAAAAGTTGGGTGGTGGTGTTAGAACGGCCATTGACTTCCATAGTATTTTTTGTACCTACCATGAATGTCAGTGGCTACTTTCCCCCCAAAATTCAAAATCTCATTTTGTCTTCAACAGATAAAAAAGAAATTCATAAAAGTTTAGAACCACTTGAAGGTGAATAAATGATGAGACCATTTTCATTTTTGGATCAACCATCGCTTTAAATCAAGCAACAACGTGTGTAAATGTCAATGACACACACTCACTGCAATTTGTAACTTTTGGATTTAGTGGATAATTTGTATGAATTTGTAGGATCTCATTTGTACATTTTAATATGATTTGCTCATCCATCAAATGAGGTTGGGCTTAGGGTGGGATACGGGGCACACCTTTTACGTTTTCCTTTGAATGATATAATCATTAATTTGTATAAATCAGAACTTTCTGCCAAGACAGAACTTGGGTTTCCTTGTGAGATCGGGCTGTAAATTAGATTTTCGGATTTCTAATAAATCATTTCTTTGCAATAGCGCTGGGAGAAAAAAGTAAATAGTTTTACATCTTTAAAACAATAACATATGTGCGATAAATGTTTGATATAACACATATAATTCAAATTTGAACTAAACACAGCTGCTTGTTTTTGCCAAACGGACTGTTAATCCATTCATACAAATGGCTGGTTTATGCTGTCAGGTTTTAACATTAGCCCCTTTAACCTGAAAAAACAAAACAAAAACAAATGTATTGATCAATTTCTTTGGTTAAATTGTATTCCTGACACCACTCGATGGTTATTTTGATTTTTTTCTTAATTATTGATAACCAATGCACAAAAATTTAACCAGGCACTTATGATGCCTGTTAAAGGGGTAAAAGGATTACATCATTATTTAATTGGATTCTTTAACTTTCCTTTAGAAGTAGAAATCTGCTTTTAAACTTGACAGAAAGAGAATTAGAGGTTTTACTTTTATAGTGATATTATTGATGTTAACTAAAATGAAAAATCATAATTTGATATACAGTAATGTTGTGTCATTTATGAATGAACAGGCACTAAAACACGATTCTTTGTAGCGAATTTGTAGCTGATTCCTATCAGCTCTTCAACCACAGAGTTGGACAGTCAACAGAGCTGAATCTTTAAAAACAGTCACCATCACTAATATAAAATATACTGTAGTTCTTGCTCATATTGTCCATGTCCCTATACTCTGCAAATATTAAAACGTGCACCCTACTTTATATATGAATGTCTGTTATGTAAATGTAATCTGAAGTACATTTGCCATTTTCATCATCGATACTTTGTACAATCAGACAATTATTTTGTTGCATAGTTTTTCACATACTATATAGGGAAGTATGAGGTTGTAGATGCAGCCCAAGTTTTAAAGGGATTACACAAGAGAAACTACACAATCAACATCAAGGTTACACTCTCTTCCATTCACACACTACAGTCAATTTTAGTTCACATTCACAGGACAATTTAGCTTACCCAACTCCCCTATAGCACATGTTTTTGGACTGTGGGGGAAACCGGAGCACCCGGAGGAAACCCACGCAAACACGGGGAGAACATGCAAACTCCACACAGAATTGCCAACTGGCCCAGCCGAGGCTCGAACCAACGACCTTCTTGCTGTGAGGCAAAGGTGTTACACACTGTGCCACTGTGACTCTCAGCATTTTAATATATGCTATATAAGGTATTACAGTACCATTATTATTATTATTATTATGCACAAGTGTGACACTATGGAGCAGAAAAATCAGCTTTGGGAATATATAAATGTATAGCAGGACATACATGACGAGACATCTTATCTTGTAGGAGCAATAAAGCTGGCTTAATCTCAGGTCAGGAGACTGTCATGAGCGTGACCTGCTCTCAGTAGCAGATGTCATGTGATCACTGTCCTTATCACCTCTTTCTCTCTACAACACCTCTTCCATTGATGCAGAAAAAACACTGTAGTGAAGTATTTTTACCTGTGTGACATTTTGACCACATCATTGTTGCAGTAGTAAAAGGACCAATGTAGTTTCCACAAGTGTCATGTGACTGACCCGCCACCAGAGGCTGCTATTTAAAGGGCCGGTGTGCGTAATCAGTGTACCAGATCTATTTTCAATGATTGCAGCCTGCCAATTTTTATTTTGTTTGGCACCTTCCAGATATACAGTGACCATGCCTTCACGTGCCGGCTGAATGTTCCCAAGTGCTCAAGTGTCATGTCTAGACCATTCACGTGCTGTTTGATGAAGTGTCTGGTTAAACATCTGATCAGCTGACTCTATGCAAAGCGAAGCAGAAAGAGCCTGTGTGGACATTTTCTAGTTGTTTCAATCAATTGCAGGGTTTGGTTTGGCCTCATACAAATAAATAGAGATAATGCAGTAAAGGATTAGATTATGTTTCATGTTATTGTCAAGTCAAGTCACCTTTAGTATATCAGTGATTGATTTTAGAATTACCGTACATTTTCGTCTCTTCTAGATAACTCTTCGATTGTTCTTCGGAAAAACAAAACCCGTAATGAAACCGTTATGAATAACAACACAAATTATACCAAGTTATCTCTAAAGGCTAGTTTGTGTGTGTATTTAGGGACCATTAATGTAAAGACTCCCACTATATTTATGTCTCATGAATCATACATTCAGCTTCAATCATCATAAAACAATGAAATCTAATTTTCATTTGCATGAAACATCTTCTTTATGTATTGTAATTTATGCTATAAAATGCATTTTGTGTCTGTCCCTGGAAGTTCTGGCAAACTTTGTCGGTTATAAAAATTCATTACAATCTTTAAAGCACGGATAGAAAAAAAAATATTGATGTCACTTCCTCTGATGGGGAACTCTGGAATGTATTGAGACATAGGTTCAGTTAGGTTTAGGGTTGTAATCATTCATCTCTCATTAAGTAGTACAAAGTGTTTAGGATCAACGATATTATTGTGTCACAGAAGAGACTCAGACCAGATCTGAATGAGTAAATGTAACAGTTTATTGCAGATAATGGATAACAGGTAATATGGCAAACAGGTAAAGTCTCTCTCTTGTAGAAGATGAGCAGTGGACCATGAACCAGAGACTGGTGGAAGATGAAAAACTCAGATGAGATGTTGAGACACAGATAACCAGGAGGGAACCGCACTAGGGAGAGAAATGAAGACACTGTAGGTACACTGGAGCAGGCAGGGTATAAAATATCTCAATTGGCATGGCTGACAGTGAGAGCTCGTCCTTGTGAGTGAAGGGGACTGCAGGGTTTTATTGGCTGGAGTGATGAGCTGGGAATGACGTGCATGTGCGTGTGTGAACAGAATTCAGGTAATGGGGATCTTGCTGATTGGGATGACTGAGTGAGTCATGTGATTGGGAGAGGGGAGAACCTGGCAATTGCAGATTAATAATATGTCAACTCTGTTATTATGATATTTCTGTAAATTTCTCTTTCACATTTTGATATTGATATTAATGTATAATGAAAATACATACAGTAAGATTCGGTTCTGGAGCTAGAGCAGAAAATTCTGCAAAATACTCGGTTATTACTCTATTGGTGGTTTTAAAAGTTTGACAATACATTAAACAGACATTAGCAATAAGGTCAAATGTTTCCTATTAAATTGAAGCATTTTGTAGTATTTTACATCAAAGGTGCCATCTGTGATTGTCTTCAAAAACAGTCTCATCACGTTCCGATTGTTATGATTAAAGTAAATAATCTAAATGTATTTCTGGATAAGGCATAGGACTAAAAAATGTTCGTCCAATCAAAATAATCGAGCCGAAAATTATGATAGGTAGCCCAAACTGTCTTGACAGAACTGTAGGGAGCGACGTGCATTTTCAGTGCTAACTTGCTAAAGTTAGCATTTCTCAGATCTCTTACTGCACCTTTAATAATGGATTCAGTTTACTTACCAAATTCTACATTTGTTACATATCATCCCAGTTTAGGAAAAATGAATGGAAAATACTTTAAAGATACCTGCAAATATAGAATGACTAATATTGCGCTTTATACAGTGCAGATTGTGTCAAAGCAGTTTCATAGAGATGAACATACAATAGAATATCAAATATGCAGTTTTATCATTATGAAACAAGTTTGATACGTCAAGCACATTTAGTTCAGCAGACGATTGGTATTATTTTAGTGTGAGTAAAATTCCATTTAAAATGAATGTTGTTGTTGTTGTTAAAGGATGTGATTTACTGGGAGAGAGCTAGCTTGACCCAGCTAGGTCAAGCCAAAGATGACAATGACAAGGAACACACACACAAAAGAAAAAAAATAAAACCTTGGGTGAAACCAAACTGAGCTGGGGGACCAGCTCTCTTCTGGCCAAACAAACAAGAAACAGGACGACAATCTAGTCAATAAATAGCACTATTAAAACCTTAACACGCTGACTGATGTGATAAAGTTAAGTGAATATTTGTTTCCTGCAAATGTAAAATGTAGCTAGCACTGTCATCTCAGTATAAACTACGAATCATCAGATTCCCCTATTCACTCTATTCTCAGTTGGAATTTCTAGAACACAACTCTACTGGTTAAACTCTGACCTCACCAGCAGATTTTTCAGATTTTCCTCGAGGGGAGAGGTGTTCAGAGCACACCAGTGGGTCACAGGGGTTCCTCAGGGATCAGTTCTTGGTCCCACTGTGCAATTCACAACACATTCCTAAGACGCATACATGATGTCGACACAGATCTCTACTTAAGGTCTTCCCAGCAACTTTAATTGTTCTACACCATCCAGCTGCAGAGTCATCAACTACCTTCTACTACCTTCTACTTCAGTCAGGAATCTTATGGTGACCTTTAAAGACCAGCTGTCTTTCAAGGATGCTATTGCTAACACAGCACAATCATACAGGTATGTTCTTTACAACATCAGAAAGATCAGTCCCCTCCTGACTGAGCATGCTGCAGAAATTCTAGTCTAACCACTAGTGATTTCTAGGCTGGACTGCTGTAATGGTCTTTTGCAACGCACCCTTAAACCCATTCAACTGTAAAAGGGAAGTCAAGACACTCTGTGGTCATCAGGATGTCCATCAAAAAGTCTAAGAGTGTGTCTTCGGCATCCTGGCTAAACTTACCCACTGGCCTCTGTTCACCATGGCCTCCCAACCATTCCCATTTCATCTCCGTCTCACTGATGAGCTGCTGTGTGGTTTGTGTTTTGGCACAGAGTGGAAGTCGATGCGTCACTTAGGTAGATGTTGCACACTGGTGGTGGTTGAGGAGATTCTCCTGTACTTGTAAAGGGCTTTGAATGCCAAGAAAAACACCATATAAATGTATGAATTAATTAATATTATTCAAATGATCTAACGCTACTTGTCTGGTCTTCAATGATCCTCAGTGCTTGCATCCAAGTTCCAATAATTGATTCTGGCTTACATAGGCTTCCACCCTCCTACCTAAACTTGCTTCTTCATGTCTACACCCCCTTCAGGAGCCTTTGGTAGGAAAAAGCGGGTAGTCTGGTTACCCTCTGTTTGTGATTTATAAAACTTGTTTGCTGTAAACTATGATCTCTGATGACTCCTACAAAGTACAGACGTGTACCTCATGGATACCTTAAAAGTACAAAAAGTATACCCTAAAGGTAATAATGTCCACCTTTGCAGTACAAAGTTGAACCCTTTGAAAAGGTACCACCCCAGTGACAGTTACCTTTATTTCTGAGTATGTACCTTGGTATCAAGCTTGTCTTTTGTGTATTGCCTATTTATGATGAGTTGCTCAATGACTTCTTCATTTGGAAGACGCTTTGGATAAAATTTTATTAAAAAGTAATTTAATTAATTTTTTTTTTAAGTAATTAGTTGACTTAAAAAAAAAACAAGTAAACCGGTTGCCTTAAAATTAAGAAAATGAACTATGTGCTTATGTAATTATAAAAGTTAAGTCAACTTAACAGTTCCAACTTACAATAAGTTTACTCATTTTTTTGACGTGTTGCTTTTAAGGCATACTTCGGCATACAGTATGTTTTCACGCACACTCATACACTACGGCCAATTTAGTTTTACCCGATTCACCTATGCTGCATGTCTTTGGACTGTGGGGGAAATCGGAGCACCCAGAGGAGACCCATGCAAACTCAGGGAGAACATTTACACTCCACACAGATATGGCAACTGGCCCAGCTGGCACTCAAACCAGTGACCTTCTTGCTGTAAGGCGCTTTTTTAAACTAAATTACTAATTGCTTTTAACTGTGAACATTTCTGGAGAAATTACCACTGACTTATTTTACGTACTTCAGAATCCCTTCTTTTTTTAGGAAACTCCATTTATCCTGCACATTGATCTTTGATTTGTAGATCTTTTACATTTATAAACAACTTACGGGAACTGATATAGAAAAGCTCACAGTTCAGAATCATGTATCAGTGTGATTTCAGATCCTATGAGGCTGTCATGGTTATAATTGCTCCAAAACCACAAATCATGGTAATCTATTAATACCGACAAATAATAATATGTGTGTATTTATAGCAACATAATAAAGATTTGGTATTATACTGTCTTTTACAGCCACATGCCCTCATCAGGAACATCATACATACAGTATAGTAATTGCTCCATTACATTGGGTCTATTTGTATAGCAAGATATATCCACGTATCATGGCAACACAGGTTAGGTTTTCTCAGGGGTAAAGACGTGGTATTTTCCTCTACATGGAGATTATTGTAACCTGGCGACAGACTAATTCTTCTTACCACAAACAAAGTGTACAGACGACTGGAACAGAACAAAGAGCTGCTTGAGGATTGTGGGCTTTGACAGTTGATTCTCTGTATTATACTGCGATAATCTGAAAGCAAAATGAAAATGGAATCACATAAAGTTATATGGCAATTATATGAGGTCTGTAAGGGTTTCAAGGGTCAAAGGGCAGCGTGGTGAATCATTTTACAATGATGAGTCTAATATATGCCGTACACATTAAAATGCTTTATTGGTCTGTGTGTCTGAATGGACACACTCGTTGAAATAAAGGTACAAGGCTTTCAATGAGATGTCACCTCTTAAAAGGTTTACGTTTGAACTTTGAGAACCCTTATAGTACATTTTAGGGGAAAAAAAGATACATTAGCAGTGACCACTTTTGTACTTTTACTTCAAGTGCAGGCTAAAGTCCACATTATAGAGTTACAAACAGTTTCAAGAAGAAACCATGACTAACAATCACCCACAATAAACTGTTCTTGTTAGTTCATGTTAGATCAGGCTCATTAAGTGTGGATTTTATTAGTGCATCATTAAATGTGAACATCAACATTTAATAAGATTGGTAAATTTTTCAAAGTAATTTCAAAAGGTATTTAAGCTAATGCAGTAAGTACTTGATGTTAAAAAGTAATTATAACAAATGGAACCGTACAATGGCACCACGGTGGCCTAGTGGGTAGCACGATCGCCTCACAGCAAGAAGGTCGCTGGTTCGAGCCTCGGCTGGGTCAGTTGGCATTTCTGTGTGGAGTTAGCATTTTTCCCCCGTGGTTGCGTGGGTTTCCTCCGGGTGCTCCGGTTTCCCCCACAGTCCAAAGACATGCGGTACAGGTGAATTGGGTGAGCTAAATTGTCCATAGTGTGTGTTTCTGAGTGAGTGTGTATGGATGTTTCCCAGAGATGGGTTGCAGCTGGAAGGGCATCCACTGCATAAAACAAATGCTGGATAAGTTGGCGGTTCATTCCGCTGTGGCGACCCCAGATTAATAAAGGGACTAAGCCGAAAAGCAAATGAATGAATGAATGAATGGAACCGTACACACTCAGAAATAAAGGTACTGTTGTCCACCGTACAGTTGAACATTAAGGTATCTGGTACACCTTTGTACATTTTATGTATTAAAATGTACCTTTAGAAACAATAAATGTCCATTTTTTTAAAAAGTACCGCCCCAGTGACAGAGTTTGTGCCTTTATTTCTGAGAGTGTACCTTTACATCTTTTTTGCATGGGTGTTATGATCACCAGAGATAAAGCAGTTGCAGATTGCTGGAGAATTACAATTTGGCCACTGCACTAAACTACAACTCCTAAAACTCTTTGTACTCATCAACCCCTGACTCAGCTGACAATAATGCGGACATTGAAACACATGCATAGCTGTAGCTCATCTTCACTGATTTCATGGACTATTTATACACCTTACTTTCACATACACAGTCTTGTTTTTCCTACAAACATTACAAAGCGTTTACCCTTGTCTAGTCTTCCCATGTTTTGACCCTTAGTTTATTGTTTCCGTTGTCTACTACCCTACTTTTTACCACTGCCTGCATGACTACTCTCTGTTTAATAAACTGCACGAGGATCCCAAACTTCATTGTCAGTGTCCTAGCATACAATAAGATGTTATCTGCACAAAAACAAAACAAAAAAATTTGTTACACATGACAAAATACTCGCAGAAATGTTTTTAGACATTTCATAAAACATACTGTATCTCATGTCTCTTTTTAAGTAACTTGTTTTATCTTTATATATATATATATATATATATATATATATATATATATATATATTTAACTGTTCTACAGAAACAAACAGCTAGTACATAACCATAGACCTAGTGGTACTGTGCACTGACATACAGAAGTTTAATTCCCGGCTTGAAGTCTTTTGCCGATCTTTCCCCTTCCAATGCTTTATTGTCTGAAATCTGCACTCACCTATATCATAATAAAGGTTAAAACACCTAAAAATTTATTATTGAAAAAAACAAATACACAAAAAAAAAAAAAAAAACAGGTTTCTTGGTTACTCTAGAATTCTTTGCTAATTTACCTGCTTAGACATGGGAGGATATTTTTTGATATTGCATAATTTTGCATCTTGAACAATCTTGTTTTCATTCACATGAGACTTGTTACAAATTAACCTATTCTAAAGTGAATTCAAGTTGTTTAATGCAGTATTATCTTTAAAAAAATCAGAATAACTAAGCAAAACAGCACATTTTGGTAACACTTTATAATAACTACACGCTATTAATCATCTATTAAGCATTAGCAAGTTAATTCATTATTTTCTAACCATTAACTCTACATTAATAGATGTTAGTAAGCAGTTTATAAAGACAGATACACCTGCTGTCTTCTTGACTTATTATTAGCACATTTATAATGTGCTTAATGATTGTGTTTTCTTACTTTATTACTTATTAATTGTTCATTACTAAAACAGTATTGCATTATTTACAAACCATTTATATTTAAGATTAGTTGGTGGTGTTTGGAACCACTCAGAAGGAGTTAGTAAATGATTAATAAACTATTAAAATCAATATTTATTTATTTTATTTTTCAGGCATATAGTAATGGTTACTATAGTATATATGTTAACAAATGCTTAATTAACTCAACGTCATGCAGTTTTTTGACCTAATCTAAAGTGAGGACTATTAATGCTTTTTTAATCTCTAATAAATGACAATTAAAGGCTCAGTATCAAATGAACAATAACTGTTTGCAATCTTATCTAAAAAATAAAATTACTATAAACTTTAACCATTGCCGGATAACAGGAGTGTCAAAATACAATTAGCAATGAATATAATTAAATACAATTGGATAAACCAACAACAATCTATTAAATTAACTTGATACAACATGATACAACATTTCAAAGTTATTTAGCGAAGTTTAAACTGTACAGTAATTTTATTTTAGTTAAGATTGCAAAGATTTATTTTTCATTTAATTAGCATAAATAGTCCTCACTTTGGATTAGGTCACAAAGCTGGATGAAGTTGACTAAAAGCATTTATTAACATACAAATAAACCATTAGTTTAAGAATAATAATATATATAAATGTTAATTTGAATAGTTTATCAATCATTTAATCATTAACTATTTTTAAAAAACTTATTTTTAAATAAGTAATTAAGTATGAAAACACAATCATTAAGCACATTATAAATGTGCTTATAAGTCAAGAATAGAGCATTTGTAGCTGTATTTATAAACTGCACACTAACATCTATTAATGTATAGTTCATGCTTAAAAATAATGAATTAACTATTTGCTAATGCTTAATAAATCATTCATAGTGTGTAATTATAAAGTGTTACTCACATTTTTTTGTGATTAGGACTATTCATGTGAGTTAAAGATACAGTAACCCTGTCAACCTGTTAAGAAGATGAGCCACTATATACTATTTGACACAAAAAGTCTATATCTCAAGTTTGAACATGCAACTTTAAGAACATCTATAATTACACAAAATCTAAAGTTCAACTAGTTTGTATGTTTTTTTTAAAGATTAAGTCATGTCCCGTCCCTTTATTTCATAATCATGAGCCAGTCATAGATGACATGTCTTTTGTTACTGCCCAACTTAGTCACTTACACCCTTACAGAACACACTGTTCTTCTGCTTCTGATTATTTTATTTACTTCGGTGAACGAATTCCTAAAATGGTGCATGTATGGTTTCTGTTAGTGCACTCTGTTTTCATTTGTTTAAGGGTACAAGATTTAAAAGATAGAAGACTGTGATCTAATCTTTGGAAAGTGAGGTTTGTATTATATAATCAATCAGTTTTGTGCATTAATTTGCGTGCAAATGTAAAGGCACATGCATCCTTCTTACAAATGTGACAATATTACTCCAAAATGTAAACAAAGCTCCTTCCAAACACTGTCCTTGAGCAGTCATCATTGAGTACTTCTTGTATTTTGTCTGTCTTTCAAGGCCAGAACATTTTGTTCAAAAGAAAGTGAGAAAAAAATCAAGTTCTCTTTAAGTGAACTCTGGCTTGAAGAGGTTTTTGCTGTTTTCATTTAAAATGGGCGTGGTTTAGCCAAGGGCCGAGTCTGAGTTGTCAGACTGAGCGTGTGATCAGCAGGAAATGCCTTGTTCCTCAGTGCCAGCGCTTTTCTCCATTCTTGCAGTCGAAGTGTCTGACCCTTGATATACTTACTCGGCTTTACCCTCATGTTTCTGACAGAACCAGTCTCAGCCGGTGCCCTCTCAAGGTTTGTTTATGTGAGCACAAAACACAAACTTGTTTTTGTTCTTTGATCTGATCTCCATAAAGTCTGCCAGAAGGAAATATAAATAGATGAACTGTTCACTGGCCCTGGGAAATTATGTATTACAGGGAGAGATCATCCAAAAATTCAAATCCAAAAATTTGATCGTCCACAGGTCATCCTGGATGTAAGTGTTTTCTTCAGTAGAGCATAAAAGAAAACTTTTTGGGGATTCATGAAATATAAATCAATGACTAGAGCCACTTTGAGAATAAACAACAACAACAAAAAAGCAGTCAAAATGAAATTAATACTTGTGGCTTCTGATGATACATCGAGATCACATTTTAAAAAACAATTATTAATTTTGTTATAAGACAGTGGTGCAGTGGGTAGCACTGTCACCTCAAAGCAAGAAGGTCACTGGTTTGAGTCTCGGCTGGGTCAGTTGGCATTTTTGCATGGAGTTTGCATGTTCTCCCTGTGTTTGTGTGGGTTTCCTCTGCAGTCTGCATGGGTGCTCAGGTTTCCCCCAAAAGTCCAAACACATGCGCTATAGGTGAATTGGATAAGCGAAATTGTTCGTAGGGTATGTGTGTGCATGACAGTGTATGGGTGTTTCCTAGTGATGGGTTGCAGCTGGAAGGGTGTCCGCTGTGTAAAAAAAATATGCTGGATAAGTTGGTGTTAAGGATGCTGGTGTTAAGTATGCTGGTTAAGTCCACTGTGGCGATCCCTGATTATTAAAGGAACTAAGCATAAAAGAAAATGAATCAATGAAGGGTTTCAATTTTTATGCAAAAATATTACTTAGTTGATTTTATTTATTGTATTGTCTTGAAAAATTCAGGCTTGTTCTGAAAACGTAGCCCTATACATTTCTGTAGATCCCAAATTATGTAGCCAGAGGAAAGTTATTTCGTCTTTAAAATGAACACGTGGTGGTATGATGCCGTTCCTTTTCATTCTTACCAGCTGACCGATTGACCGTGACGACAGGGTTTGAGTCAAAAACAAAAGCCAAAAATAAAACAAACGTAAAAAAAGTAAATAACAGGGTGACTGTGGTAAAATGTGAAAGTGTGGTAAGTGGGGTTTTCAAAACACTTTCTGTTGGGTTTAGGGAAGTGGGCGAATGGGCTCTCTGGTGGATTCGTGAAAACATAAACTGCAAAAAGAAAAGTTCCGACTGGGACATATTTGGTACTCCTCAGAAATGAATATAGAGGTACATAACCAGAATGAGCCTTGGTTGGTCTTGAAGGGATGATTTACCCAAAAATGTAAGTTTACTCACCATATTCAGCATAAAGTTGTTTCAAACCTGAGTTCGGATTTTTATTTTTATTTTTTTTCACTTTTTTCACTTGACACAAAAGGAAGAAATTTTGAATAACTGTTTAAATGTGTAGTCCCTGATATTTATGGTGGATAAGTCTAGATAAGTCAATGGCTACTGTGTTTAACTGTTGATGATGTTGACAGAACACTTCTATTGTCATTCAGTGTAAACATTGGTATAAACGCACTAGTTGAATGTGCATAAGGAGTTCATGAGTAGTTAAGAATGGGTTAATGATGATGTGTGTCAGAAACTTTTGTCTTTAAAAAAATCTTCATTTTTTTTCTTTGCTCAACTTAAAAAGAAAACATACATGACATTTTAATTTTTTTTAGGTAAACTACAGTATACCTTTGAGGGTGTTTAGAACCGTCACAGTTTGTTTTAACCAACCCAATTATCCCATGTCTGAACACACCCTAAGTGACATCACTGTCAAGAGGAAGTTTGATCTTCAGTCAAAGATTTGTCGATCTCTCAAAACAAACCAGAAGATGCTGACAGTGCAGTAAATCAATCATGGTATCAAATCAAGGTAATTGATTGTCTGCGTCTCCGTGCTCTACATGTATCATGTGCAGCCCTGATTTGCAACAGGTCAAAGGTTATCCAGCAGTCTGCATTCAGTGTTAACACAACCTTTAAAATAATGCCCCAGTATGACAGTGTTAAACACTGTAGTCCCTTAATTGCACACCATTATTGATAACACTTTACAACAACAGTACATGACTAATGATGCATTAATATGTAAACTAAACATTACTTTATTATGAACTAATGACGAGGTAAAGTACACACTAATCATGAACTAACTAACTACAACGTGATTCACAAGAGTTCACGTGTAAATAACGGTCACCTTAACTGTTTGTTAGTACATGTTGTAAATTAAAGTATTAATTAACATTTAAGTTTAAGCTAAATGTAACAAACATGAACTCATGAGCTGTTAATGTATAATTATGTTGTGACTACTTGGAGGGACATCACCAAAGCCATTCATCCTCAACTATGAACTCCTGTGTTTAAACTGTTGATGATGTTGACAGTGTTGACAGAACACTTTTCTTTCGTTATTCAGTGTAAACATTGGTGTAAACGCACTATTGGACATGCATAAGGAGTTCATGAGTAGTTAAGAATGGTTTAATGATGATGCGCCCCTCAAAGTAAAGGCATGATGATTATACATGAACAACTCACAATGGTTAAATCGGAAAAGCAGAAAATAATGTGGTAATTATTATATTAATTAACAAGTAAGCATGTACTAACAAGTGATTAAGGTAGCCGTTATTCACACATGAACTCATGTTCATAATTGGCGCATGCATTAACCCATCATTAGTTCATAATAAAGAAATGTTTACTTTACTGATTAACACAAGTCTACATTCATGTACTGTTATAGTAAAGTGTTAACCCATTAATTCCCAACCAATCGAATAGTCTCATGAGATAGATCCCAAATAATTGTAATATGCAATACGCTGATTTGGTGATCCGAAAACCTTTATTTGAATAAATGTTGAAAACAATTGAGTAAGGGTTTATGGGAAAACACACAGACACCCATATTTACAATAGGGGTGTCAATCGATTAATAATTAAATACTCGTATTACTTGCCCAATACAGTGATTAATTCATCAATTGCAAAGCTATCATTGAGCTAAATATGCAATCATAGACATCACAAACACAAGCTCTAGAAAATGTCCTTAGTTTATTTGCAACGTATCATTTATTTCACACAAACTTTCAGATTACAATGGCCATGGGTTGGATTTTAACAGCTCAGTTTAAACAGTTTTTTTTAATGTTTTCAGCTCCAATACAGATTGCTTATCAATATTCTACACAGTAATTTAAAGGTTTCATTAATAATCTCAAACAGATTTGACATGACATAAAGGTTTGTGTTTGTAACAAAATAAAAGTATTTTTTGTCACTTTGATCATTTTTTAAATACAATTTCTTTAAACAAGTACCTATAGTACATACAACTGCATGCTCTAGAATTGTAAAACAGTGACTCGGCATCTGCACAGCTGAATATAAAAGGTATGCCTGAAGTATTTCAAGCATTTATAAAAACAGTGTGATATCCTGACTTGGCTGATTCAGCTGACTTGAGCTGTGCTGTCCTACAACACACAATAAGTACCAAAGATATTTGAGCAATCTTATGCTTAAACAACAGCTGATGAGGATGAAAACTGTGTCACTGTGTCATAAAAAGAGGCTCGAGCTAAACACATGGCAGGTGAGAGTCTGACAGCTATAGCTCATTGCTAAATACTGCACTGTATATAGGTTACTGTAAACTGGTTACTATGAGCATGGAACTGAGTGTACTTATTTTACATTGGAAGCAAATGCTATGTTATCACATGACCAGTGTTGGGAATGTTACTTTAAGAAGTAATTAGTTGTAGTTACTAGTTACTTCTCAGTAACTGAGTAACATTTACATCATTTAAAAAGTAATAATTACCAGGGAAAGTAATCCCCACTGAAAAATAAAGAGAAACAAAAAAGAAAAGAAAAGAAAAAAAAAAAAACACAGATGCCCCAATGTATAAATAAATAAATAAATAAATCAAAGTGAAATTAAAATTTTCTAACTTTAAGAAGCTGTTTATACAGAAATGTGTGTAGTTATAGTGTGTCACACAAGGGCCCAGTTTACCAATCAGGGCTTAGTTTAAGCCAGGACTAAACCTTAGTTAAATTAGGCTATTTAAGCCACATTCATTTAAAAAAAAAAAAAAAAAGACTTAGAGAAATACATTATTGGTGTGCACCTGGAGACAAAAAAAGACACTGACATATTTTAAGACATCTCACTGCTAGTTATTTTCAGTTGAGACAGCTCAAACATTCGATTTAATCCATGACTAGCCTTAAACCTTGTTTGTGAAACCAGGGGAAGAAGTCTCTTTTCAAACATTTCCTGACACTAAAATAGAATTCACATCTCAGTGATTTTAAAGCCCACTGTAACATGACGTAGCAGTGCTGACTGGTGCATGGTACTCTGTGTCAGTATTAACGCATATAAACATGTCCACGAGACAGGATTTGCAAAGAAACTGGGATTAAAAGATCTGTTCCAACACTCTGTGATCAGCTGCATTTCAAGAAATGCTACACTTTGTATTTTTTATAGCATTTTGATATTCTTTTTGAATTCCACATCTGCATAGTGTACACAAATATTAACAAAGATGCTTCAATCACACAACATGAGTCCTGGTTTGTGAATCAGGTTTATTTTGTGCCTTAACTTAGTTATAACGGATCTCTATACAGCAGCTTATTTACCTTATCCTTATTCTGTCACATTTGTAGTGAGTAGATGAGTAAAAACAGCATAAAGCTGCGGTCACACTACACTTTCGTCCTATAGACTTCCATTCATATGCAAGTCAATGCGGCAGACCGGAAACGCAAGCTTTGCAGTTCACTGCGTTTCAAAGTTGAAGCTTGGTGAACTCTGATCTGCGAAATCACATCACGTGACTGCGAGAGACCAATAGAAGATTGAAGCATGACCTCTCTGGACAGTAATTACAAATTTGGACCAATCGCTTTTTAAATATCTAATTATCTTGTTTAATCCCACCCCTTTTCGCAGCATGACAGAATTTTGCATGCTCAAACTCTAGTGTGACCATGGCATAGCCTGTGTTAAATGTGCAGGTGTTTGTGTAACAAGAATTGTGTGTGGCTCATTTACCTTACTGTGGGATTTTTGACTGTGGGTGTCTGTTTCATCACTTCATCAAGTTGATGTGTGTCTTTTGTTGTGTTTTTCTGGACATTGGACCCATGCCTGATTATCCTTCTCTGAAGCGAAATATCCCATGAGTGGATGGGGACAACCAGCTCATTTTTATTTAAAGGCACAAGCACCAAAACAGCTACAATTTCCTCTGACCCAAAAATTGACAGTTTGACAAAACTTGAGCCCTTTAACATCCACCTTCCATTGCTTAAATGGTTCTCTAAAGTACACCAAGTTAACAGTATATACAACAGAAATAGTTAGTAAGAAGCTATTCTGAAAACATCCACAGAATAGACCTTCAGTAAAGGTATTGATTTTTAAGATAATGTGAACAAATCTATGTGTACAGTACAAACACGTGCTGCTTTACTGCCTGTTTTCCATCTCCATTGCATCTGTGGTGCCACAAACCAGTGCTGTGATTAAAAATGCAAGCAGCTGTTTGGGTGGCTGTGGGCAATAAGGTCCCATGAGGCTTTACAAATGCTGCTCATGCCTCTGGGGTGTTGTTCTAGCAGCCTGCACTTTTCACACTGCAAGTCAGGGACGTCTGCAGGCCTCGTAGGGGCTTGGCATAAGAAAATAATGGACATGTGTCATACTTCTGAGCTAAAACTCAACAGAGTTTTGAAAGAATCTTCAACACAAAATAATCCACATAATTATTCACAGTTGAAAGAGGCCATTTAGTGTCTAGTTGTCAGTTCTTTTTAACTTGTTTTTCAAAATTTGATCGATGAGAACAGATACGCAACACCATTTAAAACAGTCTTTGAAAGGGTATTCACCCCCTAAAAAATTTAATCTTCAATCTTTTACTTGCTCCAAACCAGTGTCTTTTTGGCTGTTGAACTCAGAGGAACATCTATTTAGGGATGTTGCAGAAAAAGTCACTACCACATAATTAGTTTTTTTGTAAATTCATGTTTGTAAGAAATGAAAGAGCATCCTTAGTGTGATACGGCAGAAATACCAAACTGAACAGACACCACCTAACTCTGGTAATCCATATAAGTTACTAACTATTGTGGGTAAGCCTTGATGTATGAGTGCCCCCCAAGGATGTGTTCTCTCCCCACTGCTCTTCTCCCTGTACACCAACGACTGCACCGCAAAAGATCCCTCCATCAAGCTCCTGAAGTTTGCAGACGACACTACTGTTATGGGCCTCATCTGGAATGGTGACGAGTCTGCATACAGACAGGACGTGGAGCGGCTAGCTTTATGGTGCAGATACAACAATCTGGAGCTGAACACTCTCAAAACGGTGGAGATGATAGCGGACTTCAGGAGAAACCCCCCTGCACTCCCCCCGCTCACCATCATGAACAGCACTGTGGCTGCAGTGGAGCAATTCAGGTTTCTGGGCACCACCATCTCTCAGGATCTGAAGTGGGACACTCACATAGACTCTATTGTGAAGAAAGCCCAGCAGAGACTGTACTTCCTCCGTCAGCTGAGGAAGTTCAAGCTGCCACAGGAGCTGCTCGTGCAGTTCTACCCAGCTGTCATCCAATCCATCCTCTGCACTTCAATCACCGTCTGGTTCGGCTCAGCAGCCAAATCTGACCTCCGTAGACTACAGCGAATAGTCCGGACTGCTGAACGAATCACTGGCACTACCCTTCCTACACTTCAAGAACTGTACTCTTCCACAGTGAGTAAAAGGGCTCGCAAAATCACCCTGGACGCCTCGCACCCAGCACACTTCCTGTTTGAACAGTTACCGTCTGGCCGGCGCTACAGAGCACCAAGCACAAAAACTGCCAGACACAGGAAAAGTTTCTTTCCTCAGGCCATCTACCTCATGAACAGTTAATATTTCTCCTATTGTGCAATAAATGTGCAATACTTTCTCACACGCACTTGTACACAGCACCTTATATACAATGCAATACTTTTCCTTACGCATTTGTACACAGCACCTTATAACAATATATAATGCAATACTTACTCTTTTGCACACAGCACCTTATAACCTGTATATTTATAACAAATCTGTACATACATTTCAACATCCAGATCGTTGGACTGCATCTCTGTTTAATGTCTATTGTCTTCTTTTATAATATTTATTCTGTGTTGTCACTTGTCACTTTATGTACACTGGAAGCTTCTGTAGCCAAAGCAAATTCCTTGTGTGTGTGAAGCACACTTGGCAATAAAACTGATTCTGATTCTGATTCTGATTCTGATTCTAAATGTTGCAAAGGAATCAGACTTTTAACATGTAAATACTGAGAGATAGATAACAATGCACAAGACATTGGTGAGCAAATCAGGGCAAAGGCAGGAGCAGCTTGACTAGTGTATTCAGCTTTGAACTTCATTGTGTTATAAATGGCATTGTTTACTGTATGTTTTTACTATAATAACTTCTTATAAAATGTCAAAAAATGATCCGTTTTCAACGTTTTCTTGTTATTTTTAAATATTAGCAAATAAATTGTCTATGACAAATTTAATGTAATTCGATTTGGTATATTTTACTTTGGGCCACAGCCCTCAATCAACTTTGGTTTTTGGCCCTTTATAAGAAAAGGTTTGGGCACCCCTGCCCTAATCCCTTCTAAGTTTTCACTCCAAAGAGTATGAGGGCTTAGAGATAAGCCCTTCTAAACAGAATGCAGTGATCATCACTTGCTTTATATATGAATGAATCTACCTTTTTGAACAAATCAGTTGAGTGAATGATTCTAAAGTCTCCTGCTGGCAGTTTTAGCATCATATTTAATTATCAGCGACAGGCCTAAACCAGGAAAAAAATTCATCAAACAATAACCAAATTATTCATGTGGTCAAAAAACATTGAGTTATCTTTTTCCAGCACTGCACACCCCATTTGTAACTAATTTTGCAAAACAAATAAATATTACTTTACTATGAAGCTCATAAACAATTCTGAATCTAAATAAATGTGTTTGAATATTAGGCCTAATTGGCACAGTCTATTGTAAATTGCATAACTGCAGTGCCTCGCTCCGTGGCATTAGTATTCCGTTGTGTTTCTTTCCAAACTCTCAGGTGAAGAATTTTTCTGTTCATTAATAAACATAAGAGTGGGGATCGGAGTAACCTTTTCAGGGAGGATTATGGAGAAAAGGGAAAATAAAAAGCAAAACATCTGCCTATGTGTCAAAAACCGTTTCATATTCCAAACATGCCTGGCAATAAGGCTTCTGTCTCATCATGGGAATAATAAGCAGTCAATTATATAAAAAAAAGGTTTGTTTTTTTAATCCAAAGTACACTGAAGTTTTCTGCAATTAATTTTACTGCAGTAAGACTATACGTCAGCATTTATCAGTTTTGTATATAAATTATTAACGCAATCATTGTGCTACAATACTCAGCATTTTTATTGACAGTCAGAAGTGGATGAAAATGAAATAGGTAATTTGGTGCCAAATTACAGAGGACTAAAATCTTGTTTTTAAATAACCATGCACTAAAAAGTTAATGTAAAAAAAATATATAAAAGAAAATAAGCATTTATTTCAGCAAGTGACATCTGCTGTGCAGTTATTGTGTTCTGCGTCATTAGTCAAAGCAGAGCTGACATGTTATCATAATCCTGCTATGGGGCTACAAATCAAAATAGTTTCACTCAGAATAGTGCTCAATCTCACAGAAGATATGCGCGGACAGTCTCTCTTGATGCTATTTAAGAATAAGCCTCTATTGCAGACCCGATGGCCTGTATGACTCAGACAATGCTTGCAGAACCCAAAAACACAAAGAGAAAGGCAAAGCACAAGACATCTGACCGTCAGAATGTTTCTGAGATTCTCCCGGTAGTAAACACTGCCATCTGCTGTTAGCATTGCGCATTAGCAGATATCCTCGTGTAGAGTACATGCTGATTTTGTCTGCTCGTGTTATTATACAAATAAAAATATTCGTTGTTGTATCAAAAAGCGAGAAAACAATCTACAGTTTCCTAAATTTCTACTCTAGCTCAGTAAAAAATTATATTTTAAGTATATTCAATGATTAATACTCACATTTCATTAAAAATATTTCCTGTCCTGTCTCCTTTATTTTACCATGCTATCCCACTATCCTCTCATTAAAATATTTAACCAAATTTCTTATCTTTCTAATAAAAGCACAATTACACATGGCCAACCCTCCCTATAAACATATTACCGCCGAACCACCAGGGGGCACTACTTGCTCTCAAGTTATATAATGACAAGAGCTGTTCAAGAGAATTGTGCTTTAGTCTTTTGTTTGTTTGTTTGTTTTGTTTGTATTGTTTGCCTTTAAATCACTTTAAATTATTGTTAAAAATGCTGCATCCTATCCAAATTATTAAGTCATGTGTTGGACCATTGGACGTGACTGTCGGATGTGCTCCATACGATTCCTGTCACTGAATGCGCAAACTGAAGCAGAGAGAAAGTGGATGCTTCAGGATTTAGGTGCGTGTGTTTAAACAGACAAGTACACATAATAACGTAAACATTTGCATCTTGGCAATATCTTAAACACAGCTAATCCTGTCTTAAATTAGCACAAACAGTTAGGGAAAGATCGAACGCTTGTCATTATCATTCTTTTTCATGTCCCAATGTTGAAAGTTTATTTCATGCAATATATACTGGCACAATGTAAACACGGATTGTGTTCAGTATCTCACCAACTTTATTTAACTGCAGCCTCACTTTCAGTTTTCACCCATTTTAAATCGAATGAAACCTTATTCCAGAACTTTTTTAGTAAGAGAAACTGGTCGTTTCAATTGGGCTAAAGTTGGTTTTATATTTGCACATTTGGATTTCTCCATTATAATATAATTTCAGTAAAGTATTCTTTGCAAATTTTAAATAGGGAAATTGTATTATCAGCTAATGACTATCAAAGTTCAGCATTGTTCACAGTCAATTAAATAATGCTAATGTTGTTTTGACGTCATAAGTCTACTTACCTAGATTTCAGACCAAATAGTCAAAGTAGCATGGTAACCAATATTTCAAACAAATGTGCGAACATAAAACCAACTTTACCTCAGTGTCATGCAGATCTGTATTTTTTTTGTTTGTTTTTTTTTTTGTTTTTTGAATATTGCATTTTACAATGTCAGTAAATCATTTAAAACCCACACAAGACTGCGTAATGTGGAGAACAGCATTTGTGTTCTTTGTTATATATCAGGAAATGTTTAATAATCACTATCATTGTTAGAACAATCTTGTTATGAAGTGATGTGATGTGATATGATTCACTGTTAAAGTCACAGTCATAACTTATAGAAGCATTATATGTTTTGTCACCCACATTAAAAACTTTAAGGATATTGGTTTATAATGCAAATATATTAGACATACTGTTATTAAAATCACATTAATTTGCAATTCAACCTATTGTAATGTACTTTGGCCATGTAATTTGCAACGTCTGCACCACATTACATAGTTTTGCTCAGTTTGGGTCTCGGATAAAAACAACAATAAAAAGATAAATAAAATCAATCAATTGCTTTCTTCGTCCCATGTGAGCTATATACTTTCACAGCTATTTTTCCCATGGAAAAAAAAAACATGGTTACTACACTTTTATTATAATAAATATATGGTAATTTTCATACACTCAAAAAAATACTTTGCTGCATCTTGAAACTACTTATTTAAATTTAGTTGAATCAACACAATTCTCTTTTTTTTCAGAATTCATAAATCAACACTATAATTTTTCATAATTGGTCATTTTTTGTGTATGGTCTTTCTTTCTTTCTTTCTTTTCTTTCTTTCTTTCTTTCTTTCTTTCTTTCTTTCTTTCTTTCTTTCGTTCTTTCCAAATGTATTTGTACTGTGACCAAAGTTTTGTTTACCTGTTATGCGGCATTGTAACTGTTTCTTTTCTCTGTCATCCTATTCCTTTAAGACATATGGCTATGTAAACCAACCAAATAAATAGGTAAATAAATAAGCAAGCCTTATGAAAACTACTCCAAGTTCATCAGTCTATCATGCTCTCACCTCCAGTTTTCCATACATGTACTGTACTATTGGCTGTATATGTCAGGTTTCGGGTTGGGGAAAAGGAGCGAGGACTCAAATGCAACATAAGATGATTTATTACAAAAATAAAACAAAAAAGACAAAACAAACTACCCCGAGGGGGAAAACATTAACACAAGCCAAGTGCTCACATAAAATAAGACTAGAACACGCAGCCAATGAGAACTCAATAACCGCGTGTTCCTATGACATGAAAGCACGCAGTGTATGTAAACATACACCATGTGCTAAACACAACAACAGAGGACTGAACGCAGGACACAAGTACACTATGAATGAACACTCACCGTGCACTCACACATGCAGTGTGCATGTTTCATCCCAGCACCAACCGAAACCAACTAGACCGAGACGCTGACAATAAACACTTGCTGCAGACGGACGAACACAAGCACCAGGATGAGAGCGCGCAATCGCGAACACGCCCAGACCTCACGCGCCCGTATCAAGCAAGAGCGTGCACGGTTCAAGCGTGCCCACAATTGGCCCTCATACAGAGACACAATGACAACACACAGGACTAGACAGAGCTAGTGTCTGGACTCTGCCACCTAAACAAGAATTTACAAGACTGGAGTGGCAGAACCCTGACAGTATATATAGGCATCTGTTGAGCTCTTTTCAAATTCTGCCGACAATTTCAAATGAAAATCTTCTGTTCGGAAAACTGAGGCAAGCTCACTCTTTAGGGTATAATATTTGATTTGTGTTTCTAAAATCAAACTATTATGTCTGAAGCACAAAAGAGACATTAGACAAAATGACTATCTGACAGACAAACAGAGTGAGAGCTTAACCTGGAGAGCCATTTGTTGTTGATCATGGCCCGATCGAGGCCTGTCTGGCATCCCTGCCTTAAAGTCAGTGTCCACAACATCTGCCAGAAGCTCCGCGTCACAGTGTGTGGCCTCACAAACAGACAAGACCAATTAGTGCCTCGACAACAGTGATTACTGCCAGAGACGCACACTCTCTGTCCCCGCCATCCATCTCATGCTCAAAATCACATGTGGCATTTTTCGCTGATGATTTTTATTGGGTTGCTTACCCGGCTCCATCTGTAAAGTGTGTTCCAATATGCCCACATGGCTACTGGAGTGCTGTAAAGCAGGCTGAGAAGAATGGCTGTTGTCCCTTGGTAACAATGCTGGACTGAGCTGTCAGACCTTGTAGCTGCTTTTGAATTCAATTTCACAATTTGTGAGCAACAATAGAAATCTATCACATTTACTGCTCTTCACTGGTGTGTATTTATAATCATATTTTAATATATGAATATGTTGTATGCAACACCTGAATAGGATACAAAGCTCTTCAAAAATTCACCAAATATTTTCAAATAAATGTGTTGTTGGATAAGTTGCAACTGAAAGTTCTTAAAAATGCACAATCCTTTGAATTATTAAGGCTTTCTCTGTTTTATTATATTATATTATATTATATTATATCATATTATATTAATTATATTATATTATATTATATTATATTATATTATATTATATTATATTATATTATATTATATTATATTATATTATATTATATTTGGCCCAATTACTGAAAATATTACTACAGTTTAAAGAAACTATTATATGATTTCATTTATTTCAAAACTGTATTTATTCCTGCAGATACAGAAATTAACCATGATTTTATTGTGGCACATTTATTACCGTAGCTTTATGGCTTAACTAGGGTAAATATAGCAAGCAATGGTTGTTTTTTTTTTTTTTTTCATTGTTTAACTATAATAACCATAGTTTTTAACAGGAAGTGCGTCCCCAGACCCCACCCCTAACCCTACCCCTCTCTTGCAGATAAACCGACTGAGAACGCACAAAATAATATGAATAAGCAACTAGATTAAAAAGTTACAAATTGCTGTGAGATTGTGTTAGATCAACATGTTTCAAAACATTAGAAACATGCTAGCAAAGAACTAGACCATGCTAAAAGATTACAGCGACAAGTTACAACATGCAAGTTACAACAAAAACAACACAATTTTATGGTGGTGACATGTTAAAGTATGGAAGCAGCATGCTGAAACATAAAAGTAGCCTAATGTGGTAAAGTTTTTGTTTATTCATGCTTGTAATAAGTTAAAAGAAACCAGCAATGTGCTAAAACATACTAGCAATGTGCCAACACAGAAAACACATACTGTACAGTATGTTGCAGAGACATACATTTTCCCCGATTTCTGTTTAACGGAGAGAAGATTTTCTTCAACGCATTTCTAAACATCATTTCTAATAACTGATTTATTTTATCTTTGTCATGATGACAGTAAGGGCGCCACGGTGGCAGAGTGGTTAGCACGTTCACCTCACAGCAAGAAGGTCGCTGGTTCGATCCCCGGTTGGGCCAGTTGGCATTTCTGTGTGGAGTTTGCATGTTCTCCCCGTGGTTGCGTGGGTTTCCTCCGGGTGCTCCGGTTTCCCCCACAGTCCAAAGACATGCGGTACAGGTGAATTGGGTAAGCTAAATTGTCCGTAGTGTATGAGTGTGAATGAGAATGTATGGGTGTGTTTCCCAGAGATGGGTTGTGGCTGGAAGGGCATCCGCTGCGTAAAACAAATGCTGGAAAAGTTGGCGGTTCATTTCGCTGTGGCGACCCCGGATTAATAAAGGGACTAAGCCGAAAAGAAAATGAATGAATGAATGATGACAGTAAATAATATTTTACTAAATATATTTCAAGACACTTCTACACAGCTTAAAGTGACATTTAAAGGCTTAACTAGGTTAATTAGGTTAACTAGGCAGGAAAGGGTAATTAGGCAAGTGATTGTATAACAATGGTTTGTTCTGTAGACTATCGAATATAGCTTAAAGGGGCTAATAATTTAGACCTTAAATGTTTTTAAAAATTTTAAAACTGCTTTTATTCTAGCCGAAATAAAACAAATAAGACTTTTCCAGAAGAAAAAAAAATATTATCAGACATATTGTGAAAATTTCCTTGCTCTGTTAAACATAATTTGGAAAATATTTAAAAACAAATAAATAAATTCAAAGGGGGGTAATAATTCTGACTTCAATTTGCATACAGTATCCAAGACTTATATTTTCGAACATTTAATTTCCTGCTAAACATCTAATAGAGGTCTCCAGCTAGATGTTAAATTGATGTTTAGAATATGACTTTAAGATGATTATGTTTTGAAAAGTTCACAAAACAGAGCTTTTAAAGTTGTTTATCAGATCTTTGTATGAAGCAGGCATTTTTGTAGTTCATAAAATACAACTTGAAGATGTAAGTCTGCCATCTGACTCAAAAAATGCTGCCTAAAACGTGCTTAAACTTTGCTCAACTTCATGAAACAAGCTAGAAATTCACTAGCAACATGCCTGAAGATGATAGAATGTTTTTCTAGCAACGTGTTACACTATTCTATGCCATTGTCATTAGCAGTATAAGTAGTGTGTTGTTAATTCATAAACAGTCAGACTACACATTAAAAACCAAGGAATTACAAAAAAAAACTAAAATTAAAATCAGGTGAAATCTCTAATGTTGATTTACAAAATAGCCATATAAATGTCATATATACTTGATGTTTTATTTGTGAATCGTAGAAGATATGCTACTCTAAACTGGACAAGCACCACACAACCCAAATTGACTTTTCATAAACTGAATTACTTTGGGTTGAAAACCCATTCATCCATTGTAATAAGCTGAATTAAAAGACTAATAAAAATAAAAGCTCATTATTAGCTGCCACTGAGGCACTAACACGCTCTCTGGGTATGCTTCAGTAAAAATGACAGTATAAATGGCACATTAGTTTTGGAAAACCCTATCAAAAAGTCACACCATGCATAATAACAGTGCCCCCCTTATTTATTTATTTATTTTCAAAAGCTTGAATACAGAATAATCTGCTGTATTCATGCATCCTCGCAGAGATCATCAGAATAGCATCCATACCATTAGTCGAGCTCAGACAACAGCTGTATTTCCATTTCTACAGTATGTTAGCAAAAACACATTTTTGGCCTGTGAACCTGATTTGATAACAATCTACAAATTTAGAGCTAAAAATCAATTGACTGTGATGTTAAGGAAGAGAGACCAATGCCTTGACATAAGTCAACATTTCCCCCCCAAGAGAAGGGAAAGCCTTTGTTTGAGACAAAAAAGAAGATGAATGAGGAGACTTAAACCATAATTTTTTGTCCACCTTGACGGATGGTATATATATATAATTATGTTGTTATGAATAAATGAATACTTTTATTTAGCAAGAAAGCAATACATTTATTAAATGTGACAGCAAAGGCATTTTTAATGTTCAAAAGGATTTTGGCAACAATGTGCTTCATGCCTAGCTTGTTAGCGACATGATAAAACATGCTTGAAACATGCCAAAGATGCTAACGACATGCTAGCAATATGCTATGAAACATGGCAGCTGTGTGCTAAAGCAGGCTAGTAACTTGTTAACACAATGCTGGTAGCTGGGAGCATATTAAAGCATGTTAGCTTGTTATATACTTAATAACTGTTAGGTAACCTCCACAGTTCAAAATGCACATAGACATTGTGTTTTAAGTTTTTGTATTAAATTGTTTGTATTTTGCATGATTGTATTTTGCTTTACTCCCATTCCTTGTCTTTGTGCATGTTAGAATATATGTCCATGTGCAGAAACATGGTTTCCCACAAATAAATAAGCTGAGCATATTCAAGCAAGTTGCTACGAAGAAATGCTATGAACAAACTGGAATGGAATTGTTAACATATTACGATGATGTTCATTACATTTATACTCATTCCAGTTAAACTCAAATTTTCTGAATGTATTCTTATTCTGTAATGATGTATATAAATTATATGAAAGTTTTACTTTTTTATCTGTATTGTAGCTGTATAGCATATATATCCATAAGAAATGAATCATGTCCTTGTTGTGTTTGACTTTACTACCCTTTCCTAAAAATCATATACGGTTTCAACATTTTGGCTTTGAAAAATTGTCTACATAAAACAAAGTACCCACAAAACATCTGCATGTTATAGTATCAGCAAGTAAATACCATAAAATGGTCTTTCTTAATGCAAACAGCTCAATATGTCTCAAACAGACACATCTGTGTCCATTAAATTTTTACACTCTCCAAACTCATCCGCCAAACATCTGCTGGGAGATGTCTGCAGTTTATGGGCAAGTTACGATGCAGAAATATGCTGTAAATAGAGATAACAAGGCCTGGATGTCCAGCACGAGAGAGTGACACGCATGAAATACAACAACAAAGTAGCAGGGACGTCCAGAACGTTCTTCTGAATAAAGTTAACCTAATTTAACAGCGTTAATAAAATGATAATGTGGTGCCATTACCATTAACAATATAAAAGTTACTGCCTGGATATAATCTGAACAATGTGATATAATGATGGCCCACCAGCTGCTCTAGTTCTATAGGTTTGACGACTAGACTGTTCGGATTTTAGCAGATCGTAAAAAGCTCCTCTTTAGGGATCTTAGAGAAGAGACACGGCACTGAACGTGATCCAACGAGGAGCTGTGGAGACCATTTGACAAGGTCTTCTGCAGCTAGTCTTTTATGAATCTATATACAATTTATGACATGTAGTCCTCTTAAAGGCCCCGCATGTGATTTTCGCAACTAGATCGCCACTGTTTTGACTGATTGTTGAGAAATGGGAGTTGTTCATTCATTTTCTTTTCGGCTTAGTCCTTTTATTAATCTGGGGTCGTCACAGCAGAATGAACCGCCAACTTATCCAGCATATGTTTTACGCAGCGGATGTCTTTCCAGCTGCAACCCATCTTTGGGAAACATCCATACACACTCATTCACACACATACACTACGGACAATTTAGCTTACCAAATTCACCTGTACCGCGTATCTTTGGACTGCAGGGGAAACCGGAGCACCTGGAGGAAACCCACGCGAAAACGGGGAGAACATGCAAACTCCACACAGAAATGCCAACTGACCCAGCGACCAGGTCGAACCAGCGACCTTCTTGCTGTGAGGCGACAACACTACCTCAGCAAAATTTGTAACACTGTTCTAGTGTGTTTTGGATATTTAGATGAATAATTCATACATATTTTGTTTTAAAAGGATGATAGTCAGTAAATGCTGTCCAAAGTATAGTTCAAAGTATAGATGACTCTTGTCATCAGAAAAGCATTCATACAAGACAGAGGCCACCAGATTTTTATCCAATTTTGCTCAAATGTTTTTGCACTACTACATTTGTCCACAAGACGTCAACACTTGAAAACTTCAGCTTAAACCAGCCTAGAATGGTTGGCTGGTTTAAGCTTGTTGACCAGCCTGGTTTTAGAGGGGTTTTGGCCATTTCCAGGCTGGTTTCCAGCCATTTCCAGCCTGATCTTAGCTGGTCAGACTGAAAAAGGACCAGTTAAAACAAGCTAAAACCAATTTGACCAGCCTGGTTTAAGCTGGACATAGCTGGTTTTGGCTGGTCATCTCATCTAAGACCAGACTGGAAATGGTTGGAAACCAGCCTGGAAATGGCCAAAACCCCTCTAAAACCAGGCTGGTCAACAAGCTTAAACCAGCCAACCAGCTTAGGCTGGTTTAAGCTGGATTTTTCAGCAGGTTAAACTATACTGTAGTTTCACAGTGATTAAAGGGATAGTTCACTCACAAATGAAATTTATGTTATCATTTACTCACATTTGACTTGTTTAATTTAAGTTGTTGAATACAAAATAAGATATTTTGAAGAATGTTGGATATTGGTAACCATTGTTATCTATAGCTGGATTTATCCATTCATTGTTTTAATTAAAAAAATCTATTCATTTTAAAGTTTCTATACTTTGTGATTTGTGTGTGTTTTCGCATTTGATTTGCATTATGAGATCTTGACCCTGATCAATCAGTATGTGATGCTAAATGTGAAATCTACAGTTTAACAAAGTGATTTTTTTTTCTGGTCTGCTTAGTCCCTTTATTAATTTGGGGTCACCACAGTGGAATGAACCCCGAACTTATCCACTGTATGATTTACACAGCAGATGCCCTTCCAGCTGCAACCCAGTACTGGGAAACAACCATACACTATTGCATTCACACATATACACTATGGACAATTTAGCTTATATAAATATTTTATGCAGCTAACTAGATTAATTGGATCCACATAGACATGCGTTATAGGTGTATTGGGTAAGCTAAATTGTCTGTAGTGAATGTTTGTGAATGAGTGTGTATGGATGTTTCCCAGTGATGGGTTGGCATGGAAGGGTATCTGTTGCATAAAACATACATTATGTTGGATAAGATGGTGGTTCATTCCGCTGTGACGACCCCAGCTTAATAAAGCGACTAAGCGGAAAAGAAAATTAATATATTAATGAATGAGATGGCAGAGGTGCCTCTTGCTTGAGAATTTGTATCAGCTGTCAATTGTTTGCAAGCACAGTGTGAGAATTTATCTGTAGTTGAACTTGTTACAAAATGAAAAATAAAGCATGCAAAATCATATATGGTGTCCTGACGTACATGACCTGTTGTTGCATGAAATGCCAGAGGAAACTTGCGTCATATTCTGACATAATCAGGTTTCTCCAGGGTTTTAAAGTGTGTTTTTGGTCCATTGAAAGTCTTGCACAAATTCTATTAAATCAGGGGTGTCAAATTCAGTTCCTGAAGGGCAGCAACCCTGCAGATTTCCCAGCAAACACGCTCATGCAGGGCCCATGCTGGCTTTTTGCGGGAACAGTGCGATTTGGTGTTGGTTGACCGTAACAGCAGGTAACAAGTTTCAAAATATGTCCGATTTTAGTTGTATGAGAGGGTTGTAAGTAATAAAAGAATGATACGAAAGTTACTGTGGTAGGAAAGTGTATTCATAAACATTCACTATGAAAGAAACCCAGTTTGTTGAAAGCATACAGTTCAATTAGCCATACGGTACAATCCAAAACGGTGATAATACACACACTTGCAAGAATATTCTGCAAAGGTAAGTCCCCAGTATGGACCACAACTGCCGGCTCAGTGTAGCCACAAGGCCTGATGTCGGCTAGCCTGTTCAAGCCCAGACCCTTGAGAGTTTGATTAATGACACATTTTTGATTAAGCACATTTAAGGTGTGAGCAGGAAAAGATGATGTTTTCATCCAGTACCTTTGTGTTTGTTGCAGGGGTATGAATGAAATTGATGAATATTATATGAAATGGCAGAAGTGAGAATTTGTATCCATTGTCAGGTGTTTGCACGCACAGTGTGAGAAATTAACTGCAGCTGAACTTAAAAAAGAAACACCCCAAATCACATATGGTGCCATGACAACCTTGTTGCTTGAAACGCTGGAGGAAACCATCAATTGCTGATGTAATGACTTTAATCGAACTATGTGCTAAAATGAGAACATGAATGAAACATTCTAAACTCAACTAAACACCTTAATATAAAATAATAATAATATATTGACTTATTCAGACTAAGGCAAATATTTATGTTACTGATGTCCATGTAAACAGTCACATAAGAGATGTGCTTTACTATGCTGTCAGTCCTTTTTATTCCTCCTAACATTTTAGTGTGTGTATGTGTCACCTGACAGGAAGCAGGAAAAGATATATAGAGAGCAGCAAGGCTGACACAAAGGTGCTACTAACAACTTACAAACCTTTCTGGATTGTGGAGTTTCCTTTCTAAAATGTTTAAGCAAGCTTGTGTGTTATCACTATTTTGGATTGTATACTCTGGTGAACTATCATTTTGGGACTTTTACAGCACACCTTGATATTTGGACTGTTTTTAGGGTTTGGCGAATTGAACTACTTTCAACAGACTTCAGTTTCTTGCTTTATTGTTTTGTTTTAAATGTCACCTATGATGAAAATAATCTTTTGGAAGCTGTTTGAACAGAACTGTACGTAGGTATGTGTGTCGACAGTTATAATATAAAGTCTTTTATAAAGTCTATACAGTTATAAAAGAAGATGCTTCAATCCCGGTTTGGAGACGTTAAATCAGGTTTATTTTGTACATCAACACAACAGATATCTATACTGCAGTGGATATTAACGTGTATCCTGTCACATTTCCATGCAAAAGCAGGCCAAAGTTAAACACGTGCGCTCTGTGTATGTGTCTCCACTGTGTGAGTGTGTGTGTCTCTGTGTGTGTGCACTTTATAATGACATTATGTGTGACTCATCTCAGAAAGGCTTGAATTAACTCCTCAACAAATACATAAAATAATAATTGGGAAAGTTCTTACTGTAGCATTTCTCACAAATGTTAGGTGAGATCTGCTTCCTTCATGTCTGTCTGTTATCTGACGCAGCCGAGATAGAGATTGGGAACGGTGGGCGGAGAGAAATAGCATTAAAGGCACAGGCAACAAAAACAGCTACACTGTGTTTAGAGCAGAAAATCCCAATACTCTGAAAGCTATAATAAAAAATCTGATGAGTCGACTCTTTTGTAGATGAATCAGTTTTAAACACTGTGCACTTTCAGATTTAAGCCTTAGCTGGACATTTCACTTCACTTAGAGCTGTGTTACACACTGCATGCAAGCTCTTTTTTAAAAACCCACAATAGGGGCTCTTTAAAGTGAATGTTTGTGAAAGCACTTTCCTACCACAGATATTTTTGTGTCATTATTTTAACACTTACAAACCTCTCACAAAACTAAAATCTGATGTATTTTAAACTTTGTTGCCTGCTGTTGAGGTTGACCATTACATACTAACTAGCTCCCCACCATAAAAATAATAATAAAAATAAAAAATTAATCCAGATGTTTATAAGAACCGAGCTGAAAACTCTTTATACTTTGCAGATTATGGTGCAGGTGTTGTGTGTGCCAAGTAAGGGCTTACTGGGGGATAGGTGAGGGCTAAACAAAGGACGAACAAAAAACAGCCGATATGAAATTCGTTTTGAGTTTGTTTCAGCAGTTCGAAACAGCACACCAAAGCAAAATGTTTAAGGGGATTCATTTTGGCTCCTAAACACCTTAGAGCAATCATTGGTCTGTTATGCAATCGGTGAGTGTAGCCTGAAACTCTGCCTTCTTTGACGTGCTTCGTATTTTCACAGTTTCGCACTTCAGCATCATGCAGAAGAAAATCATCCAGCACAACAACACCAAGTTAATAAATAAACTAGAGCATGGATGGGCAAACTCAATCCTGGAGGGCTGGTGTCCTGCACAGTTTAACTCCAACACTCATCAAACACACCTGAACATGCTAATCAGTGTCTTCAAGATCATTATAATTCTATAAGCAGGTGTGTTTGATTAGAGTTGGAGCTAAACTGTGCAGGACACCGGCCCTCTAGGATCAAGTTTGCCCACCTCTGAACTAAAGAGTCGAGTAGCAGAGCTTGTGCAAATTTATCCGCACCTGTACTATCCCTCACTGAGAGATTTTAAAGACTTGGAATCACACATCGAAAAGCACATAAACGTACCATATTATGACAAACAACCTATCATTATAGGTAACAATATGCACAACCATACCACACCATGTCTTATGAAGTTCTAAACATCTATTTGAAGCAAATAGAAAGCAATGTGGTGTTTTGTGGTTGCACATGTACACAGGGCTGGAGAAGGTTGTTGGCCTTATATGAAACTGTAAACTATCAAAGGCCCTGTGCTTGAAACCTGCTGATGGCCCTTAGGCTACCCCTAAGAGGACCCATAAAGAACCAGCACAGGCTTGTTTGCGGGGTTTAGTTCCATCCCTGCTCCAACACCTTCACTTCTTCACATTCCTTCCTGGCCGTTCAGGATTAGAGTTTAGAGAACCTAGGCTTAATATGTGGACAAAATTGTCAGTAAAACTGAACTGTATGCAATCATACAGTTCAGATTTGGGGGTAATGCATGGACTTAAAAACTGGACTTGAACCCGAGCGCTCTGCATCACAAGTACAACACTGTACAAAGTAAGCTACTGAGCAAACTGACTACACCAGAAAAGTAGTCCATATGGAGATAGATGAGAAAAAAATATATATTTTATTATAAATCATACATGCAGTTCAGTTGTTTTGTGGTATTTATGTGGTGCTCTGCAATTTATGTTTTGATAATATGTCCCTGTAAATATCATTATTATCATTTAGGAACAAAAAAATTTATTGATGTCATACTGCCCTGTAATGTTAAATTTACCTAGAATCTGCAGTCAAACAAATAAGTTGGCTTTTGAATGTAGCACTTATTCCCAATGAGCGTGTATTGGCATTACAACATAAAACATGGTAACATAAAACATTTTCATTTTCAAGAAAATATATTTCTCGAGTTTATTTTCAAGTTACTTTTTCAAAAAAATAAAAATAAAAAAGGCAATTAGGGTGGCACGGTGGCTTAGTGGCTAACACAGTCACCTCACAGCAAGAAAGTCACTGGTTCGAGTCCCAGCTGGACTGTGTGGAGTTTGCATGTTCTCCCCATGTTTGACTGGGTTTCCTCCGGGTGCTCCGGTTTCCCCCACAGTCCAGAAACATGCGGTATGGGTGAACTGAATAAACTATATTGACCATAGTGTATGAGTGTCTGTGTAAATGAGGTGCTTCCCAATACTGGGTTGTGGCTGGCAGGGCATTCGTTGCGTAAAACATATGCCGGAATAGTTGGCAGTTCATGCCGCTGTGGCGACCCCTGATAAATAAGTTACTGAGCCAAAAGAAAATGAATGAATGAATGAATGAATGAATGTATGAATAAAAGGCTATTACTTTGTTTCCCCAAATTTATTCAATGGCAGCTCACTTGTCCCTGTTGAAAGAAATCAGGAGTGCAGATGTGTTGTGTACAACGTGGAGACACGATACTTACTGTAATCCTATCTTAAATCTGATCATATATTTACCCATTTATTTCATCTGCACAAAAACAGATTCATTATCCATTAAAATGAATATGAGTATCCTGAATAAAAACTGTGAAATGTTCACACTATTCATTGCAGAAGAGTGTTTCCTTTCATGCATTCTTTACTTCATGTAATCCAGAAAAGCAGCCCTGCTGAAAGCTGTTTCAGCCGTTAACTGTACAGAAGTGAATTTATAACTTTTACTTTTTACTTTTGGTGTAAAGGGTCTTACATTTTTCAAAATTATGCTGAACATAAAAGAAGATATTTTAAAGAAAGCTGTACAATTAAATTTTTTTTATCTGAGTGAACTCGTTGTTCAACCGCTACAGTAGAATCTCTGTTTTTTCACTAGAGGGAGCCATTTGCACACATTTCAAGCATCATCTAAAGGAAAATTTCATCTGTACTTGAAAAACAAAAACCTTTAGAGAAGAGGCAGTAAATTAATGCACACGTAATCTACTCTGTCTGTTTGAATAGTTTCACCAACCTGGTTTCCTTCAACTAAAAATATTTCCATTTTCCAGCGGTTCCAGAAGCACAGAATGTGAAGCTGAACTTTAGGACTGAGTTCACCTAAAGACCTGACCTGGCCTTTGACCTGTTCGGGTGGTTTCTTCTCTCTGAAACAACAACATATAACACTGTGCTTTGACCTTTGTATCTACTGCACCGAAAAACCACCAGCAGTCTCCTGGCTTGTCTTATTGAGGCAATATATCCATCTTTTTATTTTTAGCGTTTGGAATTTGTCTCATTTCAAAACAAGCTAAGCAGAGTTAACCAGTTTAGCACATTTGTTAAACGAAATAAGTTAGGGGGCAAACTGATTTAAAAAAAATTATAGTCAGAATGAATAATATTACATATTCCGTACATGCATGGATTCACCAAACAGTGAGGTACTGTACATTACAAATGAAAATAGGTCTACATTTTAACGTCATGTTGCAAATGTGAGTTGACTTTTTTTCTTTTTTTTTTTTCTGACAAAGACACTGGCCTGATATTTTATCTTTACCCCTTCAAAATATATAATATATATGTCAATACAATCATTATGTTCATTCATTCATTTTCTTTTCGGCTTAGTCCCTTTATTAATCTGGGATCGCCACAACGGAATGAACCACCAACTCGTCCAACATATGTTTTACGCAGTGGATGAACCTTCCAGCTGCAACCCATCACTGGGAAACATTCATACACACACATACAGAACACTACTGACAATTTTAGGATACCCAGTTCACCTATACCACGTCTTTGGACTTGTGGGGGAAACCGGAGCACCTGGACGATTTCAGATAACAATGAGTTATTGTAATTTAGGGCTGCACTATAATCCTAAAATAGTCTTTTAATATGTCATTGAATGATTCTTGTTTGAAATATGCTTTTTGTGCATAAGTATTAATATTATTATTATTATTAATATTATTATTATTATTATTATTAGTATTATGTTTTGTTATAAACTTATGTTACACTTGATGACATCTTAGAGTGTGTCTAATTTTCTTATTGTCTTAATAAAATATCTTATTATCTGAATGTTTCTGTCCTTATATGTTTCTGTCCAAATATGTTATATATTTGTTGTGCTTGTCTCTTTTCTGCTTTGTTGCCCAGTGTGTTCAATGCTCTTTTATTAGCTGCGCATCGATGGATTACTCTTCTGTGTTTGGACTCTAAGTAGTGAATGTTAAACAACACTGAACAGAACTGAACGCAAACAGTAATAACTAAACTAACATAAACTAACCTTCTATGTGAAGCTGCTTTGACACAATCAACATTGTAAAAGTGCTATACAAATAAAGGTGAATTGAATTTAATTGTTTCTACTAAACAACTGTTGTTTGTCACAGTTGCCACATTTTCAATGTTATTCTCTTCTTGTTGAACGTACTGTAAACTGTAAAGTTATTATTTTTATTAACTTTATGTGCAGTACTTTTTGTGCAGTTTTTTGGGGGAGAATGCAGAGTGATGTGTGTTGTTTGGCTAGTTTCTGATTAAGAATGAGAAACAAAATAGCTTCTGGATGATTTTGCCTTAAGTAGTTACCCTATTTCTCACCTGGTTGTTCTCTGATGGCATTAAAAAGTTGCCCAATGGATCATTACAATCATAATTCTGTGACAGTGTCTTCAGTGAGATGAGTTCGTTAAATATCTAATAATGTCTGGATTGTTTTGAGTTATCTTTTTCTTTAAAACAGTGGCTCATTGTCTTTCAAACATCATGATCACATCATTTTGTTGACCTTTGACAGCAATTACCTCACAATGAGCAGAATGACGAAATACAGTATTCTTTGCACTTTGATTGTTTACAGATGGGATGGTCTTTTTTGTTTTTTTGTTTTTTTTACGATTATTAAAATTAATTCTATGACTTTAAGTCTGTTTATTTTTCAATACTTTACCTTCCCTGAGGGTTTAGATGTCCATCTTGGTCAAGAAAACCTAAGAATGAATTAAATGGTCAATGTAAATAAACAAATAAACAAACAAACAAACAAACAAACAAATAAATAAATAAATAAATATTGTGAAAAAAAATATTGTGAAAAATACAACAATGCTTGTTCACTTTCATTAAAGATGACACACTTTTGACCATG
>CAIGQQ010035826.1:15165465-15201486 GCA_903798035.1 Danio albolineatus
TCCGGACTATTCGCTGTAGTCTACGGAGGTCAGATTTGGCTGCTGAGGCGAACCAGACGGTGATTGAAGTGCAGAGGATGGACTGGATGACAGCTGAGTAGAACTGCACGAGCAGCTCCTGTGGCAGGTTGAACTTCCTCAGCTGACGGAGGAAGTACAGTCTCTGCTGGGCTTTCTTTACAATAGAGTCTATGTGAGTGTCCCACTTCAGATCCTGAGAGATGGTGGTGCCCAGGAACCTGAATGACTCCACTGCAGCCACAGTGCTGTCCATAATGGTGAGCGGGGGGAGTGCAGGGGGGTTTCTCCTGAAGTCCACTATCATCTCCACCGTTTTGAGCGTATTCAGCTCCAGGTTGTTGTAACTGCACCATAAAGCTAGCCGCTCCACCTCCTGTCTGTATGCAGACTCGTCACCGTTCCGGATGAGGCCGATAACAGTAGTGTCGTCCGCAAACTTTAGGAGCTTGACGGAGGGATCTTTTGCGGTGCAGTCGTTGGTGTACAGGGAGAAGAGCAGTGGGGAGAGAACACATCCTTGGGGGGCACCAGTACTGATGGTGCGGCTGTCAGACGTGATTTTGCCCATTCTGACTAGCTGTTGTCTATCTGTCAGAAAGCTGGTGATCCACTGACAGACAGAGCTAGGAACAGAGAGCTGGGTCAGTTTGTGCTCGAGCAGTGATGGGACGATGGTGTTGAAGGCAGAGCTGAAGTCCACAAACAAAATCCTTGCATAGTTCCCTGGTTTGTCCAGATGTTGTAGGGTATAATGCAGTCCCATGTTGACTGCATCATCCACAGACCGGTTTGCTCTGTAGGCAAACTGCAGGGGGTCCAGCAAAGGTCCGGTGATGTCTTTCAGATATGCTAGAACCAGTCTTTCAAATGACTTCATGACCACAGATGTTAAGGCGACAGGTCTGTAGTCGTTGAGCCCGGTGATCTTTTGTTTCTTCTGGATTGGGATGATGGTGGAGCGTTTGAAGCAGGATGGAACTATGCGCTGTTCCAGTGATCTGTTGAAGATCTGCGAGAAAATGGGGGCCAGCTGGTCAGCACAGGTTCTCAGACAGGCTGGTGAGACACCGTCTGGGCCTGGCGCTTTCCTTCTCTTCTGCTTACTGAAGACCTGACGCACATTATCCTCACTGATCTGAAGATCAGGGGGGGAGAGGGAGATGTCTGTAGGTGTTGATGGCTGTGTAGAAAGATGGTCAGGGCGGTTGTGGCTGGAGGTGGGTAGAGGTGTTAATTGCTGTGTAGAGGGTGTCTGGTCGAAGGTGTCGAATCTGCAGTAGAACGTGTTCAGGTCGTTAGCGAGAAGTTTACTGCCATCGATACTGGGGGGAGATGATTTGTAATTCGTGATGGTTCGCAGACCAGTCCACACTGATGCAGGGTCGTTAGCAGAAAACTGGTTTTCCAGCTTTTTTGCATAGTTCTTTTTAGCTAGACCAATCTCCTTTGTTAAAATGTTCCTGGTCTTGTTGTAGAGAATCCTGTCCCCACTCCTGTAGGCATCCTCTTTGACCTGACGAAGCTGTCTAAGTTTTGGTGTGAACCATGGTTTATCATTGTTAAATGATAAGTAGGTCCTGGTTGGGATGCATAACTCCTCACAGAAACTAATGTATGATGTTACAGTCTCTGTGAGCTCATCCAGGTCATTGGTTGCAGCTTCAAAAACACTCCAGTCAGTGCATTCAAAACAAGCTTGTAAGGCCTGCTCTGTGTCGTTGGTCCATCTCTTAACAGTCCTTAATACTGGCTTAGTAGTTTTAAGTTTTTGCCTGTAAGTTGGTATAAGATGAACCAGGCAGTGATCAGAGAGTCCTAGAGCTGCTCTGGCCACGGAGCGATATGCATCTTTTATTGTTGTGTAGCAATGGTCCAGAATGTTATTGTCTCTGGTAGGGCATGTAATGTGCTGTCTGAATTTGGGCAGCTCATATGTGAGTTTTGCCTGGTTAAAGTCCCCAAGAATTATAAAAACAGAGTCTGGGTGTTTTTGTTCTGTCTCTGTGATTAAATCAGCCAGCAGTGAAAGAGCAGTACTCACGGTCGCGTGCGGTGGGATGTAAACACTGGCCAGGATAAACGAGGAAAACTCCCGCGGCGAGTAGAACGGCTTACAGTTAATGAAAAGCACTTCCACGTCAGGACAGCACATCTTCTTTAACACAGTTACATCCGTACACCACCTCCTGTTAATGTAAAAGCATGTCCCTCCACCGCGCGTTTTCCCCGTTGCCTCCGTGTCGCGATCTGCTCTGTACAGCTGGAAGTCCGGTAGTTGTAATGCGCTGTCCGGAATGGCTTCGTTTAGCCACGTTTCTGTGAAGCACAGCGCAGCAGAGCTGTTAAAGTCCTTATTTATGCGTGTGAGCAGAAGTAATTCCTCCATTTTGTTAGGAAGAGAGCGAAGATTCGCGAGATGAATGCTAGGAAGCGGCATTCTGAAACCGCGCAGTCTGTTTTTGATGAGCGCGCCGGCTCGCTTTCCCCGTCTACGCGTCTTGTAACGTTTCCATAGAGACGCGACTCCGCCAAGGACAACGCTCTGCAAAACGCCGGAGAAGTCAAGAACCGGCTGGTGATCAATTGGTGTGCACTGCAGAATGTTCAGCAGCTCATCCCTGGTATAACTGATCACGTTGGATGAACACAAAACAGGAAAAACAAACAAAAACATTGCAACAGCTGGAGAGCTTCGCACCGAGGCTGCCATTCTTCGGCGCCTTCCGATGACGTCTATAGTTGAAACGATAGTTGAAACTATCATTTTTTTGTAGCTCCTCAATAAAACAAACAAACTAAAGATTATGTTAAATTTGAAATGATGGATCCCTGTCAAAGGTATTTGCCTCAACCAACTCCCCATTATTCTCCCTCTCTTTCCTGATGGGATGGTGGGCCAAACCAAAGGTATCCATGGGCCAACTTTGACCCGCGGGCCCAACAATTGGGCACCTCTGGATTAGGGCATAAGGATGAGTCCTACACAGTGTGCGACACCAAATAATTTTCTTGATAACTTTTTTTTTTGGCTTGAGTGAGAATGATTATTGACAGCTTGTATGTTTAAAACAACTACAATGTCATTGTAGACTATACATTTAATATAAATGTATAACCCCTCTCTGTATGATTATGGATTATGAAGTGTTTAGAAAGAAGGCGCATTACATAATTATAATTTCAGTGTACAGATAATATGCATACAAATGAGATTGTATTCAGGCAAGTTAGCAACTAACTGAAAATACTTAAATGAATAACATAAAATACAAACTACTATGAGCGTATGTTGAATATACTCAATTTTATAGCATGCAGGAACACAGGCACTCCATTGTCTTGAGTGTTAAAAATGTTAAAAAAGGAAATAACTCTCCTCCGGTTATTTTGTGTTGGCAACCTGTACACAAACAAAACTGCTAAAAAATGTTCAGTGTGCATTAAGTTATTTAAACAGTGCAATTTATAATGGGTAACAATTTATAATAACTACACACTATGAATCAATTATTAATCATTAGCAAATAGTTACTTCATTATTTGTTAAGCATTAACTCTACATTAATAGATATTAGTAAGCAGTTTGTAAATATATATATATATATATATATATATATATACAAATACAATAATATTGACTTACAAGCACATTTATAAAGTGCTTAATATTTGTATTTTCATACTTTATTACTTATTAACTGTTCATTACTAAATTCAGTATTGCATTATTTACAAACATTGTATTTAAGTATAGTCGGTGGCTTTTAAAACCATCCAGAATGAGTTAGTAAATGATTAATAAACTATTCAAATCAACATTTATATATTTTGTTATTCAGGCATGTAGTAATGATTACTATGTATGTTAATAAATGCTTTATTAACTCAACTTCATGCAGTTTTGTGACCTACAGTAATATAAAGTGAGGACTATTTATGCTTTGTAAATCTCTAATAAATGACAATTAAAGAATTCAATAATCAAATGAACAATAAATGTTTGCAATCTTATCTAAAAAAATAAAATTACTGTAAACTTCAACCATTGCCAAATAACAGGAGTGTCAAAATACAATTAGCAATTAAATACAAACCAACAACAATATATTAATTTAATAATATATTATGATGCAACATTTCAAAGTTATTTAGCGAAGTTTAAACTGTACAGTAATTTAATTTTAATTAAGATTATAAGATTTTTCATCTGATACAGTTTCATTTGTAAATCTTCAAATGAATAGAAATTAATAAAGTTGTTTATTCATTTTTTTTTCTGTTTAGAACATAACTGAGCCTTTAATCCCTATTTATTAGGGATTTATGAAGCATGAAAAGTCCTCACTTTAGATTAGGTCACAAAACTGGATGAAGTTGAGTTAATAAAGTAAATGAACTATGAGCATATGCATGCCAATAATACGATGTAAGAATGTTAATTTGAACAGTTCATTAATCCTTTATTTATGCATTCTGAATTATCTTAAAATAGCACCAACTATTCTTAAATGACTAGTTTGAAAATAATTTAATAAAGTAATGAAAAAGTAATCACTAAGTACGAAAATACAATCATTAAGCACATTATAAAGAATAGAGCATTTGTATCTGTATTCATAAACTGCTTACTAACATCTAATCATGTAGAGTTAATGCTTAACAGATAATGAATGAATTATTTGCAAATGCTTAGTAAATGATTCAGTGTGTAGTTATTATAAACTGTTACCAAACATTATTATCAACAAATCACTGCAAAACATTTTATACTAGAATCTTCATATCACATTGGTAAAACAGAACTAGCTGTGAAATTAGAAACGTTTTGAGACATCAGAGAGCTTTCATGTGCGGAGACATTTTTATTTTTATTTTAGGCACTGTAAAATTCCCAGTGGGTGGACAACCTGCAGACAACAGAAAAAAAAATCGGCCTGGATTTGGATAATGCCTTTTAAAGTCTCTATCGTTGTACAGCACTCCCACAATTCATGCAACTTCGTTTTCGGGAGCATTAATATGACCCTTGGCCTTTTCCAGAACTGTTTATCCTGATCATCTGTCCATATTCTTCCATCAAATGTCTAATCCTGTCTGCCGACTGAGTGTTTGAGGATACGGCGTACATGTTGCTGTTTATGCGAGCCGACGCACTTATAGACAATCTGCACCGAGACGACATCTGGTATCGCTGTCACTCAAACGCTCTCTCTGTCTCTCTCTCTTCTTGTTTCACCAGGTGACACACTCTTTTTCTCCCTAATGTCATGTTTTGCATCATGCAAGATAAATATTTATAGAGCCTTGACAGTGAATTGAATAAGCCACGCTCTCCCGAGAAGTGAGCAAGAAACATGTCAAAACAGGTCTTAAAAAATCAGTCTCGTCATCGGCATTTTCTGAACTGTCGCCATCACTACCAGATGTTTATAGTAGTCTGTCGCTGGATAACGCTTGTTATTTGAGGTACAGTCGCTTGTGTGATCACGCCATGAGCATCATAGTCAGATGTGCAGATATCATTTTCATTTCCTGTGCTCGCTCATTTCTTTGTGCGTGTTTAAGAGAAGAATAGTGACAACACTGTCATATTGATATATAACAAACAATATAGATTCACCACATTAGCCTGTCCTGCATTTGTCTTTATTGGATGACCAGCCTTTCAGGGGAACTTGAATGGTTTCTGCCATTGTAAAGATGCAATACTGTAGAAACCACAGATCTGGAATGGCTGAAAGGTTCATCCTTTTGGTCTTCATCTGTCAAAGTGATGTTGAATTTAATCTAGAGTTTGTCAGATAATGAAGGAACTTACTACCAGGAGGAGTTATGTATAAATTGAGGTCAAAGCCAGCTCCAATGGGATGGGTCAGCACCAAATCGGAGGGGCTTGAGCTCTAAGTGGGCTGTACAAATGTCATGGGTCTTTTAATTGATATATTTACTGTCTGACACATGACACAGAGGCTAACCCTTCGTGGTTTGTTAGAAATAACCCCAACCCTAAACCTACCATTTACAGTAACCTATTGTGTTTTATTAACGTCTACACAGCAAATTTATTTGTGTTAAATTTCGAGTGTTGCGGTAATTCAGAGTAAAGTGTCGAAATTCTAGAGTTAGATAAAGATAAAATAACCCTCTCAGTGTTAAAAGCTGATTTTCCTCCTTGTCATACAGAGTTAGATGTATCTAATGCTAATAAAGTGTTGACTACTACATCCGGGAATTTATGCTGCAATATCCCTGAAAGGATTTTTCCAGACTCCATTTTCTTCTGCCACGAGGAGCAATAAGAAGAAGCGACTGTGTTGAAAAATTGACCTAATTGTGTTAAAACATAACATTGACTGGTGTTCAGATAATCTTTAAAGGTGTTATGTTAACACTTTTATAGTGGTTTCCATATAAAACCATACCAAAACCTACTCTTTACAGTAACATATTATGTTTTATTTAAACCCACACCTTCATAATCCCCTTCCTCAACCCTAACCATTACATTAGCCTATTGTAATTTATTAAGTTGTACATCTACACCAATCCTAAACCTACCCATAACAGTTTTAATAACATCTTCACTTACAAAACCCCTAAACCCACCTCTTACAGTAACCTAATGTTTTTTAATTTTTTTTAGAAATGTCTACATCTACACCAATCCCTAAACCTACACCTTGTAACTCCTGTATTGTACATTTTGTCAGTTTAGTAGCTAATTCATACAAATTCAATTGAGTTCAGTTATTCGAAAATGTATGATTCCAAAAAGAAGACATGGCACAAAACCCCACGCCTAAACCCAACCGTCAAATCATATTAAATTGTTTGAACGAGATCATATGAATTCATACGAATTAGTCACTAAATTAAAAATTTACAAACTGCCATGAGATAGCATTGACAAAAACCCTAAACCTAGACCTTACAGTAGTCTATTGTGTTTTGTTAACATCTACAACTAATCAGCAACCCTAGCCCTTACAGTAAGCTATTGTTTGATTTACCTCAGCTACAAAACCCTACACTTAGTCTTACAGTAACCTACTGTGTTTTATTAATGCCTACACCCACCCCAAACCTCCACTTTTCAGTACAGTATGTTGTATTATTAACGTCTGCATCTATAAAAACCCAAAACATCAGTCAGTCTGACAGTGGCCTCTTTTGGATTTATGTGAAAAGAGCGGGCGTGAATGGCACTCACAAGAAAATTTGAGATCTCAAAAAGCATACACATCGGCCTCTGGTGGACTTGCGAAAACAAAAGCTGCAAAAAAATGTACCTCCTGGGATGTATTTTGTGCTCTCCAGAAATTTACATGGGGGTACATTTTCAGAATGAGCCTGGGTTGGTTTTGCTAATGTCCACCTACAGCAACCCTAACCCTTACAGTAATCACTTGTTTTATTAACATTTACACTTACAAAAATCTTAAACCTACCCTTACAGTAACCTATTGTGTTTTATTAATGCCTACACCAACCCTAAACCTACACCTACATTAATCTATTGTTTTAATAATGTCTACATCTATACAAACCCAGAACCAACCCGTTACAGTAACCTTTTGTGTTTAATTAATGTCTACACCTACACCAACCCTTAACATACCACTTACAATAATCCCAAAACAGTAATTATTGTTGAACACTGACATAAAAATTATGTGATATTATTGAGCACATGCACAGTAGCTGCAGAAGCAAGCCTTAAACCCTTATCCCTCTCAAGCCTCAACCCTTAGGTCTCCCAGCCTACTTGCTTTATAAGTGTACATCTTCAAGCTGCAGCGATATTCTTGACCAGTAGCCAGATTAACATCAATAACAAAAAAATATTCTCTAAATTTGATCAGTGTTTCCTTTTCAATAGCTGATTTTTTTACAATACTGTGGTTCAGAATCATACGCTTAATTGAACATGATTGTGTCAATATACAGTAAAAGTAAATATCATTAAGATAACATCTATTTTTTGATATATATGATTTTACTAGTGGATGCAGGACAGGAACTGTGACATAATGTACCAAAGATTCTTAACAGGAAATGATGAAACTGCTGCAATGAGTCTGGAAAACATTAAAGTTTGCATGAAGCTGGTTGATGACACTAAAAGACTATAGGTTGGCAATGCGACTGATCAAAGTATGGATAGTTCTGTAAATATTATTATAACAGATATAATATAAATATATATACATTAATCCATTACATACTGTACCTCTCTACATAAGTTATCTGACATTGTCAAGATGGATTTGGTTTGGCACAGTTTAACAGAATATCAAAGCTTTTATAAATGTATTTCTTCTGTTGAACACAAAACAAAATATTCAGAAAATTGTCGGGCAATAAATGCCTTGGACATCCATACGTACATGAATGTATGACTGAGCTGCCTGTGCATGATTATGACAGCAGATAGTACTTGTTATTTGAGGTCACTTGAAAAATCTCTGATCATGTCATAAGCATCATAACCAGATGATGTGTGGATATCATTATTCCACAGTCACTCATTTCTTTCTGCTTGTTTAGGGGAAGAAACTGAGAGCACTGCCATATTGACAGACTCTGCTGTTCAACATAGTGCATGCGCTTCTTGCTTAAACCTGAGTATGTGTGGACCTGGGCAAGGCAATATGCTTTGTCCAGCATGAAAAGCTCCCTGTGGGGAAATTGGTCTTCTTTAACACAGGAGATTGGCTCTGAGATTTCTCTCTGATAGCTGGACAGGGACTGCGGTAAAACCCACACGCGTAGAGTTTTTTCTGCCCCTAGCAGACCCTGAGGACACAGGCAGGGTTGTAAATATAAAGATATGATTGGATGAATAGCAAAGAGGTGAAGCAGATACTTCTTCATATTTGATTTGCAACAGTTTAACTGGATTTTTGTCCTTAGAATAAGTATTACGTTCATATTTAGGTATAATTACCTGAATATTTGGATTATTTCTTTTGTTTTAAAGGCATTCTTCAACTAGGCCTTTATTGCAATGCTTACCAACTTGTTTTTTCGTTTGATCTGCAACCCGATTAAATAACACATAAACAGAAGTGTGCTTCTTTGAACTCATTATACAAGAGCTAGATCCACACTTCACTCACCGAACACCTTTTCATGGGTGCTGATATTCAGTCCAAAAGTGTTTGAACTTTTCTATCTCTCCTTTTTATGTGTTCTAACAGACTGTGCATTCGTGTTTATTGTGATTCCTATATATTCTAGTTATTAGTAGTTATAGTTATTCCTACACATTCTTCAGAATTGAGAGTTTAAACAACCAGCAAAAGTCATTTTATGAGTGTAGCATGTTTCCCTCAAAATCATTTAGTTTCTTCAAAATAGCATTGCACCAACGATGAGCCTTATTACACCTCCTTGATAATGATACTTTGTTGAGCTAATACTAGCAAAAAAACAAAACAAAACAAAACAAAACACTTGCGTCACTTCTGGTGGTGCATTGCACTGGGTGTTTGATAGGACTTATTTTGTTTTATTAACATCCACACCTACAAAACCCTGTACCTACCCCTTACAGTTTTGTCTTATTAACATCTTCACCTACAAAACCCTATGTGATTTCGGATGAATTCATTAACTGGATTTATGTTGATTCATTCAATTAAAGTGATTCATCCATTTTAATAGATTGTTGAATTAGATTTGGTGAGTAGAATGTTCATTTAACTGATTATTAAATGATGATTGATTTATGAACAAATGTGTATGTGAAGCTATTTTTATAGACAAATGAAAAAGTATCGCAAAGATATGTATAATAAACTCTTTTATAGTATGGCTCTTAAGGTTTTGTTGTTGGTGTGATTTATAATATAAAGTACATTTTAAAAAAATTCTGTAAGCAGCTGGGGTGCCGAAAAAAAACTGTAAAATAACGTCTGTTAAACTACACAATTTACCATAAAATAGTGGATGGTAAATTACAGAAATTTACATTTAGGGAAATTTCTGTAATTCAATATCTGTTATTTTACATTATATTTCTGTAATTTAATTTACGTTATTTTACTTTTTTTCCCGGCACTCCAGCTGCTGGAAATAAACCGCAAAATTACAGATTTTTAATGTTTAACCAATAAACAAATAAATTAATCCTTCTTTTTCTTTTCGCCACAGTTTGTATTTAATGTTTTAATGTTTATCAACTCCTCGACCGTATCTTTAATTGCCGCTATTCCCTTAAGTGCACTGTTTGAGGGAGCAGCTATATGGTATCCACAGCAGAATCCTATTGGTGTAATTTTTAAAATAAATTAGATCACACTTTATTTTGATGGTCTGTTTGTTGAATTTAAGTTACATTGCAACTAATTTTCATTAGATTATAAGTAGACTGGTAGGTTGGGGTTAGGGTTGTGGTTAGGGGTAGGGGTAGTGAAAGTTGACATATACTTGCAAAGTTTCTTATAGTCAGTTAAATGTCTGTTGAATGTCAGTATCAACAGATATTAAGCAGACAGTCTACTAATGCTCAATAAGACCTTCAAAATAAAGTGTTACCATCAATAATTATTTATTAAAGTAACATTTGGTACATAACAGAAATCAAACGTCTTTGTTTCATTACTAATAGACAGATTGCTAAATGTAAATAACTTTCAGGGTCTGGCCAAAAAGTTGAAAATCTGACTGAGGGATTTATCAACCAGCAAAGCAGAAGCAAAACTGCATATCTTCTGGTGCACTTAGTGCTTGAATTCATTAGTTTCCCGGGTTTAGTTCCTGTTTCTTTGTTTGCCTTGCTTTTGATTGTCATACTTATTATGTATTTTAATTTATTCCCTCTGTGTTTTGAAATCACATACTGTCTTAGTCCATTATATTTTAGAATTTGAACATGCTTCATTCATTCATTCATTCATTCATTCATTCATTCATTTTCTTTTGGCTTAGTCCCTTATTTATCAGGAGTCACCACAGCGGAATGAACAGCTAACTATTCCGGCATATGTTTTACACAACTGATGCCCTTCCAACAGCAACCAAGTAATGGGAAACACCCACACGCTCACGCCCAATTTTGTCCATCCAATTCACCTATAGCACATGTCTTTAGACTGTGGCGGAAACCGGAGCATCGGGAGGAAACACACATGAACACGGGGGGAACATGCAAACTCCATACAGAAATCCCAGCTGGTCCAGCCAGGCTCAAACCAGTGATGCTACAGTGCTAACCACTGAACATACTTCACAAACATAAAAGAATATATTCTCCGTAATATGATTTTCAGTTTTTCAAATACTCTTTTAGTATGAAAAATACTTTAATTGTATTTTTTTAACCATTCAGCAATGCAATTGACACATCATTCGAAGCGTGAAGTTGCTTCCGAAAAGTGATTTCCATCACAGTGTTTATTTCCTAACTATATTAGCAGACATATGCGAATTGTGGACATTTAGGAATAATATCACATGGGTGTTTGAACCTAGATTTCAATCATATAGTGATTAATCGCAGCGCTCTACAGCAACCCGCAGAATTCTCTTCCTGTATTAACCGCATTATCTGAGCCAAGGCCCCATTTCATATGGAAATTTCAGGAGATGCACTGAAAGAGCGGCTGAAACATTAGCCATCTCATTATGTCTCGAAGCATATTATCTTGATGGGCTGCAGAAAAAATGGCCCTGTATTGTAACAGCGTTAGTGTGGCAGAGACTGTGATGGTGACACAGCAGCAGTGAAACTGGAGTTTTATTTAATCCAGCGCGTCTCCCTTGGCCTGATAACTTCAGAGCCCATCCCAGGGCTTGTCTGTCAGCGTTGACACAGTAATATCTCCCAAGCCCTCTGTTTCCTAGTCACTTTCATTTATTTTAAAATACCATTTCACACACTGCTGCCTTTAACTAGGCATTATACAGTGTGTGGGGAGAGAGGCCTAGATTGAATTGTGACAGAGACAGCGGCTCTTGCGGTGAAAAATAACAAAATATTGTAAATGGCAGCAGACTCTATAAAATGGCAATGCTGGAGATGATGATTTTCCTCCTGTTTTTTTGTCTTTCATTTCTATTGTGTGCATCTAGGTCTATATATCAGTCTGTGTGTGTCAGGGTGCATGTGTGTTTACTGCTCAAAGACATTTTGATTCACTTGCTGACTATCAAAACAATATACACCTCTTCTCCAATTTATACACTACCCCAAAGCTTTAGGTAAAACAAGAGTTAGTAGATATTTTGTTTAAATTTCACTGGATAATCATTGCATATGCCCACCTATTGAAAAAATAGATATTCAGGATTTTAACAGTCGATTCGAATGTTATCGAATGTTATCACTTGATTGAATGGGCGTTATCAGTGGTAATCAGCTGATAGATATGGGCCAGTAGGAACCTTCTGCGCCTATTAATAGGCATCAGAAGGTTGTTATCATCCATCCACATGGTTAATCAGCTATACGGCTGCGGCCGGAGAATTATTTATATTATTTATTAAATTTCCCATTAATTGTATTTTATTAACGTCTACCCCTACCCTAAACCCAACCATTATGCTGAATTCACACCAGACGTGGCACGCGCGGCAAAATCGCGCTATTCGCGAGTAAATAGACGCGTAAACATTTGAGTTTACTCGCTTCATTCGCGCGTCAACTCCGCTTCATTCGTGCGTCAAATTGACTTGAGAAAAGACGTGGATTCGCCTGATGGGCAGGGCTTCTGTCTATGGGTGACTGTAGCTTTATTCCTAAATGGCTAACAGGGGTTTTATAGAGAGAATAACTGTGTTAATGTGCTTTATGAAGGCTGAAACACAGCGTTCATTCGTTTGGAGCTGTATATGAGACCACTAGATTATTTCAGAGGTGCACGGAGCTCTGTGATGATGGAAGCTTTCAGCGGTGCTTCTGACTGAGCTGAGCCGAGTATGATGAACTGTTGTCGATGTCAGCTGGAGGATTTCCCCCCGAGACACCCTCAACAGGCGCTACGTCATAATCACACCCCACTCCTGATTGGTTAACGCGGCGCGAAAGTCAGCTGAAGTTCAGATTTTCAAACTGAAGCGATCTTCCGCGTCTGGTGTGAATGCACCATTACAGTAATGTAAAAACAGATCTGGATCTAAAGTCTTCTCTGTTAGTATAGCTGATTAACCATGTGGATGGACGATAACAGTCTTCTGAACCTACCAGTAGGTGAAGAAGGCCCCTGCTGGCCCATATCTATCAGCTGATAATCACTGATAACGTCCATTCAATCAAGTAATAACATTCAAAGCGGGCGATTTTAACACTCTGAGTGTGGAAAAATGATGATAGACAAATAATTTTTGAGTGAAATACCACTTTAAATTACTTTGGCTTGTTTTATCTAAAAGATAATTAAGTTGACAAAACAGCAAACTTTAATAAAATAAGTTGGTTTCATTTAGGTGTTTTCAAACATGTTATATTCGTTTTTAGACAACACAACACCAATATTTTGTGGAGCTTAAATATGACAAAACAAACAGAATTTAAATTGTGACAATTTTAATAAGGCGTCACGGTGGCGCAGAGGGTAGCACCATCGCCTCACAGCAAGAAAGTCGCTGGATAAGCTGTGGCGACCAAAGACTAAAGGGACTAAGCTGAAAAGAAAATGAATAAATGAAAAATTTTATTTATTGACAATTGCAATTTAATAAAACGCTCCGGTTACTAAAGTAACCCTCGTTCCCCGAGGGGGGGAACGGAAATGCTATGTGGAAAATTCCACTATGGGGATTTCGTTCAGAAAGCCAATCATCTGAAAGAGTATGTAAACGGGCCAATGAAATGCCAATGAGTTGGCAGCTTCAGCTTGCGCAGCTGATGCTTGTTGCAATCAATTTGGCAATAAAAGCACAGCGATAGCAGAGCTGAGCATCCTTTTTGAGCTGAAGAGACTTTCACCCCAGCAGCTAAGGGGCATTCATTGTGGCGACGGAACATAGCATTTCCGTTCCCCCCCTCGGGGAACGAGGGTTACTTTAGTAACCGGAGCGTTCCCCTTCGGGAGGGGAACTTCAATGCTATGTGGAAAAATTCCACTATGGGGAAATGTATGGAAAACGCCACAATGAATGGACCTTACCTTGCCCCCGATGAGAGGTTAGCCAGGCTGAGTAGAGCGTGAGCGCACCTGCATCACCGGAGGCGCGGTCTTCCAACGTGTTCCCTGGCCCTTACTTATCCCACTTCAACAGAAGATTTACGGATTTAGATATATTTTTCGGGAGTCGCAAGACATCTAGTAATTTCTAGGAATTGATACGACAGTACGTTGGGAAAGCGTGCAGTCCCAATAGGGAGGACGCTGCGGAGGCCACCTGCTGCCCGAGTGGGGAGACTGGTGGCAAGAAAACATAAGGACTAGCCCTGAAAAGGGGAGTACGCATATGAATATAAGATGGTTAGCTGTGAGGGAAGACACGGGTCCTGCCTGAGAAGGGGGACAGCATCGTGGCTAAATATGCATATGGGATCACCAGCGGGGATCGCACATAGCGGGCACCTATACCCAGAACGCGGGCTGACCAGCGGGCAGACCTACAACGTAACGGGCCAGCGTCTGACTCCTCCGCTGAGTCAGATGCTGGGGGCCTCGGAGGAATCTCTGCAGGGCTCACCTAAGCGGGGAACTTTACTGACAGAGTAAAAAAGGCGCACGTACCTCCGTGTTAAGGAGAATGGCGCAGCAAGCGTGTTACAACACCTCACCGAGTGTTTCCCCAATCACCAAAGGTTACCTAATACCCTTGAGGAAACCGGCTCCACTCGCAGATTGTAGAATCTTGCAAATGTGTTAGGTGTCGCCCAGCCCGCAGCTCTACAGATGTCTGTTAGAGAGGCACCGTGTGCACGCGCTCAAGAGGAAGCAATGCTCCTAGTGGAGTGCGCTCGCACCCCTGGGGGACACGGCTCGCCCTGGCTTTGGTAAGCGAGGGAGATGGCATCCACTATCCAGTGGGCCAACCTCTGTTTTGATACGGCACTTCCCTTCTGCCGACCACCATAACAGACGAGGAGCTGCTCAGATGATCTAAAGCTCTGAGTGCGTTCCACGTAGATTCGCAAAGCGCGAACTGGACACAGCAGATGAAGGGCTGGGTCTGCCTCCTCCGTGGGCAGCGCTTGCAGGCTCACTACCTGATCCTTAAACGGTGTGGTAGGAACCTTGGGCACATAGCCAGGCCGGGGTCTCAGGACAACGTGAGAGTTAGCCGGTCCGAATTCCAGGCACGAGTCACTGACCGAAAATGCCTCCAGGTCCCCGACCCTCTTAATCGATGCCAACGCGACCAGCAGAGCTGTCTTCAGGGACAGAAATCTTAAAGATACTGATTCGAGTGGTTCGAATAAATCTTCGCGCAAGCTCGTGAGAACGAGGGCGAGATCCCAAGAGGGCATGAGAGGGGGGCGGGGTGGATTTAATCGCCTAGCACCTCTGAGGAACCGGATGATGAGGTTATGCCTTCCCACGGAGCCGCCATCTATCGCATCATGATGAGCGGAGATAGCGGCCACGTAAACTTTCAGTGTGGAGGGCGACAGCCTGCTCTCCAGCTTCTCCTGAAGAAAAGAAAGCACAACGCTGATCTGGCAGTTTCGGGGGTCTTCTCTGCGAGAGACGCACCACTCAGTGAATAGACTCCACTTCAGGGCGTAGGCGCGCCTCGTAGAGGGGGCTCTAGCCTGAGTGATGGTATTAACCACCGAAGCCGGTAGGTTACCCAAGTCTTCCTCGCGTCTAAGGACCTTACGCAAAGATCTGGGCGAGGGTGCCAGATGGTGCCCTGTCCCTGAGAGAGTAGGTCCTCTCTCAAAGGGATCTGCCAGGGGGGGGGCGTCGCGAGGAGGGAGAGTTCTGATATCCAGGTCCGGTTGGGCCAGAGAGGCGCAACTAGCAAGACCTGCTCCTCGTCCTCCCTGACCTTGCACAGTAACTGCGCGAGCAGGCTCACTGGGGGAAACGCATACTTGCGCATGCCCCGAGGCCAGCTGTGGGCCAGTGCATCCGTGCCGAGGGAGCCCTCGGTCAGGGAAAAAAACAACTGGCAATGAGCGTTCTCGGAGGAAGCAAACAGATCGATCTGGGCCTCCCTGAAGTTCGCCCATATCAGCTGGACCATCTCGGGGTGGAGTCTCCATTCTCCTGGACGTAGAGGCTGCCGTGAGAGCGCATCGGCTGCACGGTTGAGCTCGCCTGGAATGTGAATGGCGCGCAGCGATTTCAGCCGCGGATGACTCCGGAGGAGCAGACGGCGGGCGAGCTGAGACATGCGGCGAGAGCGGATATCCCCCATACGATTGATATACGCTACCGCCGCCGTGCTGTCCGTCCTGACCAGCACGTGTTGGCGCTCCAGCACCGGAGAAAAACGGCGGAGAGCGAGAAACACTGCCAGCAGCTCTAGGCGATTGATGTGCCAATGCAGCTGGATACCTACCCACAGGCCCGCTGCTGCATGCCCGCAACACACGGCCCCCCAGCCCGTGCTGGAGGCATCTGTTGAGACAACAACATGCCTGGACGCCTGTCCCAGAGGCACACCGGCCTGTAGAAACGAGGGGTCGTTCCAAGGGCTGAGGGTGCGGCGACACAGCGCAGTGACAGTCACCCGGTGTGTGCCCGCGTGCCATGCGTGTCTGGGGACTCGATCGTGAAGCCAGTGCTGAAGTGGTCTCATATAGAGTAATCCGAGCGGCGTGACGGCGGCTGCGGATGCTATATGCCCCAGGAGCCTCTGAAAAGATTTCAGGGGGACCACTATTTTGCTGTCGAACTCTCTCAGACAGTTCAGCATTAGCCGAGCGCGCTCCCTGGGGAGGCGCGCTGTCATGGTGACCGAGTCCAGCTCCAACCCGAGAAAAGAGGTCCTCTGCACGGGGTGAGTTTGCTCTTTTCTCGGTTGACCTGAAACCCCAATAGGTCGAGGTGCCGGAGCACCTTGTCCCTGTGCATAATCAACTGCTCCCCCGAGTGAGCTAAAATCAGCCAGTCATCGAGATAGTTGAGTATGCAGATGCCCGCAAGCCGCAGGGGCGCTAGGGCACCCTCCGCGAGCTTGGTGAAGACCCGCGGAGACAAGGAGAGCCCGAAGGGGAGGACCTTGTACTGCCAAGCTCGATCCTCGAACGCAAACCGCAGAAACTGACGGTGACGTGGAAGAATGGAGACATGAGAGTACGCGTCCTTCAGGTCTATTGCTGCAAACCAATCCTGAGGACGAACGCACCGGAGGATGCGCCTCTGCGTGAGCGTCTTGAATGGGAGTCTCTGTAGACAGCGGTTCAAAACGCGCAGATCTAGGATTGGTCGTGACCCACCGCTCTTTTTGGGCACGATGAAGTACGGGCTGTAAAACCCGCTCTCCATCTCGGCTGGAGGGACCGGCTCTATTGCATCCTTCGCCAGGAGGACAGCAATCTCCTCTCGCAAGACAGGGGCGGATAGGGGGCTGACCCTGGAAAAATACACACCCGTGAACTTGGGAGGCCGTTTCGCGAACTGAATCGCATAGCCGAGTCTGATTGTGCGTATGAGCCACCGCGAAGGGCTGGCCCACGCTAACCAGGCAGGCAACGCCCTCGCTAATGGTCCCATCGCAACAATCGATGACGTACCTGCAGTGGGGCAGCGCGGAGTGGGAGTGCTGATCCGGGAAGCGCTGGGGTCCCACGGAAGAGCTGGAGGTGAGAGATTCACTCTCAGCTCGCTCCCATTCTCCGGGAGGGGGGCTGGAGGAGTGGGAGAAAGGAGACCGTCCTCCCACCGCTCGTGAGCCGCTGGCGAGATGCACCGACTCTGCGAGCCAGAAGGCATAGCGTCCCGGACTGGCAGAGTTCGAGCTGTCACATCCGAGGAAGTGGAAAAAGTGCTCTTTCACTGAGCCCGGCCCTCTAAAGCTCTGAGTGCGTTCCACGTAGATTCGCAAAGCGCGAACTGAATTCACCCCTGGGTGAATTCACAGACAGTGTCGCCGAACAGGCCAGCCTGGGATACGGGGGAGACAAGAAAGCAAACTTTGTCGACTCCGCGCATATCTTTTGCCAGGTTTAGCCCAAGGTGGCGCTCCTGGACCACTAATGTGGCCATCGTCCTTCCCAGGGCACGCGCAGCAGACTTGAGGTCCGTGGAGCTCAGTCGGGTGCGGTGCGGGGCTGGTAACCAGCCTGGGTCGGAACCACCCTCATGCGGCTGGGTCAGCGCGTGCGCACATACCCAAGCGTGCAGGGTGGAGGCAGCCTGGCCCGCGGCTGTGAGGGCTCTGGCTCCGTGGAGGCAGAAAAACCGACACGCCTTGGACGAGAGACAAGGCTGACTTCAGCAGAAAGAGGCACCACGCGGGCCCGCCATGGCACTCTCAATCTGGGAAATCAACTCAACTCGTACTCCCTGGCTACTCCACCATAAGGGGTGGTGAGGGCGGAGGCGCACGCAGATCGGGCAGAGAAAGATGCCCTCTAAACTGCGTGAGCCCACTGCGCACATCCGGGAAGAAAGGGATGGGAGGCCTTAATCCTCCACATACACCCATCTAGTCGGTCCGACCGCGGGGCTGGGGGATAAACCATCTCCAGGCCCACGGCCGAAACAGCCCAGGAAAGCGCGATTATCATGTCTGTTTCTAGATCCGACGCCGCGCTCGCCACCCCGGAGGGAGGGAGCGGGTTCGCATCCTTCACCAGACAAGGATAACCCATCCTCCGATGCAGCGGTGGACGTCTGAGCCTCGGTGTCATCAAGTGAGAGGGCGGCCATCCGAGGATGGAGCGCTTCTCTCACTCAAAGCTTGGATGGAGCGCGTGGAGGAGCGAGAGGTCCACAGGCCCGAGGGCGGCGGATTTACTCCCACTGTAACCCTCAGATCTGCCTGAGTGCCCACCGCGGAGCGGGGGACAACTGGGGTGGTTGGCCCTTTTGCAAGAGCGAGCCGCGATCTTAACTGCGCAACAGACACACCACCGCAGTGATGGCATGCACTGTCCGCGAGCACCGCATTAACATGCTGGACCCCCAGACATGAAACGCAGTGCTCGTGCCCATCATCCGAGGACAGGAAACCACCGCATCCAGAAACGCACAGTCGGAGCGCCGTCTTGAAAAAGACGTGCTGCACGACCGTGTTGCTCTTTTAGGATCGCAACAATACAAACCGCTCTGGAGGACCGGACCCAAAGAACGCCAGGCAAGGGAGGACCCAGCTCGACCGTCTGCCGCTGCGTGTCACACACTCTGGACCGGGAGACCGCTCTCGTTCCCTCTCTCTGTGTAATACAGCTGGAGGAACCCTCATGACTCTCTCAGAAGCTTCGTGAAAGACTCTGAAGCGAAAATGGATGCTCAGCTCTGCTATCGCTGTGCTTTTATTGCCAAATTGATTGCAACAAGCATCAGCTGCGCAAGCTGAAGCTGCCAACTCATTGGCATTTCATTGGCCCGTTTACATACTCTTTCAGATGATTGGCTTTCTGAACGAAATCCCCATAGTGGAATTTTTCCACATAGCATTGAAGTTCCCCTCCCGAAGGGGAACTGAATATTGTATGCGGGGCGCCACGGTGGCCTAGTGGTTAGCACGTTCCCCCACAGTCCAAAGACATGCGGTACAGGTGAATTGAGTAAGCTAAATTGTCCATAGTGTATGTGTGTGAATGAGAATGTATGGATGTGTTTCCCAGAGATGGGTTGTGGCTGGAAGGGCATCCGCTGCGTAAAACAAATGCCGGATAAGTTGGCGGTTCATTCCGCTGTGGCGACCCCTGATTAATAAAGGGACTAAGCCGAAAAGAAAATGAATGAATGAATGAATGAATATTGTATGCCCTGGGCGCCACGGTGGCGTAGTGAGTAGCACGTTCGCCTCACAGTAAGAAGGTCGCTGGTTCGAGCCCCAGCTGGGTCAGTTGGCATTTCTGTGTGGAGTTTGCATGGTCTCCCCGTGGTTGCGTGGGTTTTCTCCGGGTGCTCCGCTTTCCCCCACAGTCCAAAGACATGTGGTAGGTGAGTTGGGTAAGCCAAAATTGTCCGTAGTGTATGAGTGTGAGTGAGTGTGTATGGATGTTTCCCAGAGATGGGTTGTGGCTGGAAGGGCATCCGCTGCATAAAACAAATGCTGGATAAGTTAGTGGTTCATTCTGCTGTGGCGACCCCGGATTAATAAAGGGACAAAGCCGAAAAGAAAATGAATTAATTAATTGTATGCCCTCGGGCAGGAGTGTTCAAACTCGCTCCTGGAGGGCCAGTGTCCTCAAGAGTTTAGCTCCAACCCTAATCAAACACACCTGAACAAGCTAATCAAGCTCTTACTAGATATACTAAAAACCTGATTGCAGGTGTGTTGAAGCAAGTTGGAACTAAACTCTGTAGGACACCGGAACCTCCAGGACCGTGTGTGGACACCCCTGCCATGGGGCTTCACAGTGGCACAGTGGGTAGCAAGATCGCCTCACAGCAAGAAAGTCGCTGGTTCAAGCCTCGGCTGGGTCAGCTGGCATCTCTGTGGTGAGTTTGCATGTTCTCCCTGTGTTCGTGTGGGTTTCCTCCGGGTGCTTCGGTTTCGCCCACAAGTCCAAAGAAGTGTGGTATAAGTGAATTGGGTAAGCTAAATTGTCCGAAGTGTATGTGTGTAAATGAGTGTGTATAGGTGTTTCCCAGTGATGGGTTGAAGCTGGAAGGTCATCCGCCACGTAAAACATATGCTGGATAAGTTGGAGGTTCATTGGGTAGCACCCCAGATTCATAAAGGGACTAAACTGAAAAGAAAATGGATGAATAAATGAATTAAATGCCCTTAAAAGTGAATTCCAATTTCTTAACTTCAGTTGTCATTAATTGAAATGAACACAATTTAAATTCAGATTGTGTTGTCATATATTAAGCTTCATAATATTTAAATATATCTGTTAATTTTTTATAAAATTAAACAAAATGTTATTCTTACCAATTATCATTTTATGAAGCTACAACAAACCATAAATAATCATAATAAATCCAAATATGTATTGAATCATACTGTCACCATATCTGTATGTGCTATAAGGCTGTCGTCTCTTTATTAGGGTTATCCCACCGGCAAGCAAAAAAAATTATATGCTAACGTATTCGTCATTTCCTAGTGTCTCTGCATAATTTAGACTGCCTCCCTGCAGGATTAATCTGATTGGACAGTTATGTAAAGAGACTGAGGCCTGAGCTGTCAGTCCCAAGCCATCGGGTACAATCACAATTGCTTTTGACATCTGGGCATATGGCATGTACATTCCCCTAGCTTCTCCTTTAACTGCCAGAAATATATCATCTACACTGAATTCATTCGGGTGGGGAATACGATTTCTTACACATATAAATAAATAAAAATCCACTCTGAATGAATAATTTCTATCAGCATTTTTAGGAATTATAAATTAACGATTATTGTAGAGTATTTTACAAGAAAATACAAAGTCTCCTTTGAAAAATCCCAATTAATTCATTGAAATTTCAGGGACGTTAACATTTTATAGCAGGTTTTGAACAGTTTCTACAGTATTTATTTTCCAGTTAACATTTATATTATCTCTACAATTATATTTCTAATTTCTTGAAAATTCATTCATTCATTTTCCTTCGGCGGAATGAACCACCAACTTATGCATATGTTTTACACAGAAGATACCCTTCTAGCAGCAACCCACCCCTGGGAAATATCCATATACACACTCATACACACACACGTCCAATTTAGTTTATTTAATTCACCTACTGTATATTGCATGTTTTTGGACTTGTGGGGGAAACAGGAGCACCCGGAGGAAATCCACGCAAACACAGAGAGAACATGCAAACTCCACACAGAAATCCCAATTGACCCAGAGGCTCGAACCAGTGACCTTCTTGCTGTGAGGTGACAGTGCTAATCACTGAGCCACTGTGCTGCTCTTAAAATTGTTTAACATTTGATTTATACTGTCATTTGAATTTAATGCATCTTATGAAAAATATAAATATATAGTTTTACAATAGATGTGTTTTTTTTGTTGCCCCCTATATTTTGAATTATTTATTGAACAGTTTATTTACCATTTTAATTTAAATACATTTGACCAATAAAAATTGTTCTGTAAATTGAATTCATGAATATTTTGAAAACTGCTTTCAGATTAAAGAACCATATAAAGAAATGTGTGAACAGACTATTTATTTTTTAATTATTATTATTAGTAATAGTATATATTTTTAAATATTATTCATTGATTCATTTTCTTTTCAGCCCTTTATTAATCTGGGATTCGCCACAGCCGCACAAAACATGTTCCAGAGTAATTGATGGTTCATTCTTCTGTAGCAGCCCCTAATAAATCAGGGACTAAGTGAATGAGTAAATTTTTTAGTTTAGTTTTTAGTATTATTATAGTTTATATATAGAACAAATATAATTTCCGTAATTTCTGTTGTTTAAATAAACCCCTTGATTGCCACCATCCCACATGCTGGGACATTATTTAGTGCATATCTAATAGTTATTGTCTAAACCTGACATTATCTTGACAAACTACTGTATATGCGTATAATATGCATAGATAAGTGTGAATATTAAAGAGGTTAAACAATTTTGCACAAATTCCAATGTTTATGTAAATTACGTAGATGAAAATGATTGGAAAAGGATCTGAAATTAAAGTAATCCAGTATAAAAAAAAACATCCTGTACTGTTGTATCTGATAATTAAAGATAATTAAAAATTTATTTTAAACAAATCTGACCACTTTAAAATCTGTTTAAACTGGAAGTAGCAGATACTTTAATTTCAGTATGTTGATGTACATTCAACTGAAACAGATTATTGAGGAGGGGGCGGGGCATTATTTTTGCATATTGTTTCCTTATAGCAAAGTCAGGGGGTGTGGTTAAAAGAACATTCTGGCTAAAGACGTCAACAGAGAACTCCAAAAGCAGAAGCCAATGATTAGACAGGATCAGGATTACCAAAACAAATGTTTTTATTAAGTGCATTCATTTGCATGCATTAATTGTTCAACTAAAAAATAACAATGTGCGCTTGTAAAATGTACATTGTAAATTTTGACTTCACATTTCGGACTTTAGTTCTGCAAATTGAGTTGTTTCTATTTTGAACAAACTCAATTTCTCAAAATGAAATAACATCACTATTGCACTGTAAATCCAGGTCAACAGAATCACATTTCAAGCATCAGTCTTCAAACAAATGAACTTGCCCGGCTCTGCCTCTGAGCTTATTTTAGGGCTCGGGTCTTGATGGAGCTTCCAGTATGTCTGGGTGGGTCCAGCGCCGCTGCTGACATATCTGTGGCGTTTATTAAGAGAATGACAAGTCTATCAGGCCCCATAAGCAGCCTCTCACGGGCGGTAGATCTTTTGTTACTTTCAGGGAAGGGATCATCAATCTTGCCGGCGCTCTGCTCTCTTGAGTTGTTGATGGCAAACACAGATTCTCCCCGCTCCCTCTCCTCCTCTCCTCCTCGCTTCAGCCGCTCTCAATTCGACAGATATGACTTTCTCGCCGACGCTAGAGCTCAATGACGTGACGGCCCACCGGCCAGCCAAAGGTGGAAACCTGGGAAAATGCAATATGTTGACAGCAGGTACTTGGTTTGTGATGAAGAGCCAGAGAGAGACTAAGAAAACACATTTCGCTGAGCGGTGTCTCTGTACTGATTCAGTTCAGTTCAAAGCATTATAAAACTTTACACAAAGCAACATAGTGGAACGATGCTCGCCTAAAAAGTACTATTTCAGAAAGAGCACCGCTGAGAATTTTCTAGTGTTTCAAAGATTTACTGGAAGCTACCATGAGAGTAGAGAAAACATGGTAAATTGTGAAAATAACATTCTGAATACAGTTAGGTTAAAAACATGAAGTGAGGATCAATATCAGTTCTGTGTTTTGAGATGGAGAGAGTCTTGCGACAAACTTAGATTTGCGTTTAATAGACAGCTTAGCAAATATATTTGTTTACTGTACCAGCAATAATAGTGTACAGATGATTTGAGTATTCATTTGACAGCTGATGAAAAACTGGTGGTCGTGATTCTGTGTGGGTTACTTTATTACACTTAGTTTGTACTTTATTAGTGACAGACGTTTTGCAGAATATTGCATAAAACTGCATAATAGTAACGCAAAGGTGTGCATGCATTTTGAAAATGTGCTAAAATAAACTTGCAATGGAAAGACAAACATTTAATTACCAAATAAAATTCAGCATGCACATAAAAAGTATACTTTGATTTTGGTTTAAAGGGGTGGTCACATTTTAAACTTTAGTTGATGTGTAATGTAGCTATGTGAACATAAACAACATCTCTGAAAGTAATATGCTCAAAGTTCAATGCAAAAGGAGACATTGGATTTTATAGAGTTAGCTTTGAAAAGCTACAGCGAATATAGTTTGGGGACTACAATAAAATATATCCGGGTTAATGAGATTATAAACCCTTCGGGTTACATGCATTCACCACGCGCAAACACCCGCACAGCGAAGCCAGAGGTGCTGTGATGTTATAGCAGGGAAAGCTAAAATGCCATCCAAACGCTGCTGTTTCCACAGAGCTTGTTCTGTTCTATACAATTTATTTTAATTATGTTCCAGAGGATTATAAAAAATATATATATAGTTAGCACTTGACAAAGGACAGCTTCCAGAATCTCTCCCAGTTCAGTGCTGGAATTAACTAAGAACTCCTCCGGCCATAATAGAAGAAGCTGTGGATTGTGAGCCTCAAGCTGTAAGAATTTTTATATGTTCAAATTAATCTAATACATGCATGGTTTCTAGCATTAACGGTATGGTGTAGCGAGGATGTAAACAAGAATGGAAACAATGGGAAATGCTGTTTGGCAGCGTTAACAATTTAGTTACAAATTCATATTTCATCACCTTAGAATTATAAGGTTCTATCTGACATTTTCGTCAAAATTGAGTTATTGACATATTCTTCTTAATTGGCAACATATTTTAAGTATTTACAATTTATAACAATTTCAATGACAGCTGTTACAGTCACCCGGTGAAGAGATCTGTCCTAGGCTAGATCGTCTCATTTCAAAGCGCTTGGTTTGGCCTGTGGGGACTTCGAAGGACTCGCCTTAGAAATCTGCATCCTTAGTAGGATGCAGCCTCTGAAATGAGACACAGCTTTGGTCTGTTTTTTTTTCTTCGTTTTCATGTTAACTGAGTAGCTGTATATATTTAAAGTAAGATAAGATTTTTTACAAATGAAGCATGAGCACACATTGCTTTGCATCTTAGGGCGTACTCACACTATATACAGTTCCCTTGAACCAGGCTGAAGCACGCTTGTCCCCCAACAGCCCGCAATCACATTACATTCGGGCCTGAGCACGTTTACGTCATCGATGAGGCGCTGTTCAGTTTAAGAGAAGTGCTCTCGCTCAGCACAGTGGATATTTCTTTATATCATTATATCGTTTTAGTGGTTTGATATGCAGTGACAGACAGTCAAATATTGCGCCGAACAGATCAGCCACCTTTGACACTCATAAACAACCATAAAGTCCTTGTGCTGCAGGAATTAGAAGGTTTGCTGAAGGTGCAGCTGTCGTGCAGTGAGGGGTTCACGTCTTTAATAATCTGCGTCAGTTTGTATTCATTAAACAGTCAGAATGATGAATAAATCCATATGAAACAGTCCCCAAAAGTTACGGCTTTGCACTCACACTACAAGCGTATTGCACCATACCCAAGTGAACCGCGCTCAGGCACACCTCTTCCAACCGGGCCAGGGCCAGCCAACTGAACCGTGCTTGAGCCCGATTCAGAGAACTCACACTTCTCAAACATTCTGGGAAATGGGCCTGGGCATGGTTTCGATAGCATAGTGTGAGTATGCCCTTATATACACAACCAAGCCTTAAAAATCAACTCTGGACCACCCCTTTAAAAGATTATGTGATAACAAAAATGTGCTTTATGGGACAGCATTAATGGACAAAGCAGCAGATCAACCACATTGCACATTTGAAATGTTGTGTTGGTCATTTTTAAAATACTGTACTTTAGCCAAAGGCTGTCATCATGGTGATTCGATATTATTACCTCACAGGTCTTGAGGAGCTGCACTTCCGAAGAACGGCCTCACACCTCACAAAGCTAACATAAGTGCTTCACAACAGATGGCACTGTACGCAAACTTTTAACCGTACTCTCAAATGCTCAGAAGGAAGAGCTCTTATGCATTTGAGTCATGTAAAGCTTGGCTCACACTGTGCAATTTTTACTAATTCTATACAATTGTAGCTTGTCGTATTGCGCAAACATGATTTTCATGTGACACATAAAGCAAACATAAACAATCTGTAGCGTTAATTTTCCTGTGGTGGTTTGAGGTTGTCTTGCTGATTGCATCATCGTTTAGCATTCCTTGATTTGACACTTGTTGTAGCTGAAGTCAGACGCTGGAGGGGAAATTTGATTGCAACATTATGTAAATGAACATGTCAAACAAACAAACAAACAAACAAACAAACAAACAAAGACTACACAATAGGAATTTTTTAGGATTTAGGGTTTGCGATCAAATTGTGGCTGAAATTGCATAGTCTGAGCATGGCTTCTTTTGGCTTTTACATATGAAAAACTTTTAACACTGGAACTACAAAGGCAGGTATTTTAACCGCTTTTAAATGTTGTAATTTAATACTATTCCTAAAATATAACCATTATAACTGTAGTACCCTGACTTTTCTTTTTGTGTGCACATTTCGTTGTAACATTCAGTCATTTTCCTTTGGCTCAGTCTCTATTTCTGAGGTCACCACAGATGAATTAAACACCAACTATTCCAGCATATGTTTTACAAAGCGTATGCCCTTCCAGCTGCAACCCATTGCTGGGAAACACCCATAGACAATCATTTGCGTGCACACACACACACTCATACACTATGGATGATTTAGTTTATTCAATTCGCCTATACATGTATGTCTTTGGACAGTGGGGGAAACCGGAGCACCCAGATGAAACCCACACAAACAAGGGGAGAACATGCAAACTTCACACATAAATGCCTTCTGGTCCTGCTGGGACTCAAACCAGTGACCTTCTCAACATAGGCTCTTTCTGAATACATAGCTCTATATACAATTTTGGAGATCGTGAATTATGTAGCCAGAGGTCCGTATAGCTGCATTTTGCCTTTAAAACAAACCCTACAGAGCGGTATAATGCGTTTCTTTTCACGCTTACCTCCATATGGATGGCTTTCCTGCTGTTTGTCCAGTGAGCTCGCCATGTATGTTGGCAGACTTGAGATGAACAGAGGAGTTGACCACGCCGATGGGGTTCGAGTCTGGCTATGCTGGTCAATCGGTGCTTTTGAAAACACTATTGGTTGGGTTTAGGGAAGGAGGAGGGTGGTCCAGTTGATCGGTCAGTCAGTCAGCCATTCAGTCAGTCAGTCGACAGTGACCTCTGCTAGATTTACGTGAGACAGCAGGTGAAAATGGCACTTGCAAGAGAAATTTGAGATTTCACAAAAACAAAAACTCCTAAAAAACATAGCTCCTGGGATGTATTCGGTGCTCTCCAGAAACGCATATAGTGGTATGTTTTCAGAATGAGCCTTGGTTAGACCTTCTTGCTGTGAGTGCTAACCACTGAGACACTGTGCCATCCATTTTAAAATTACAAAGCACGTCTGAGTATTTCTGTCTAGATTGATCATAACAATCAAATAAAACGCAGGCATTTTAACATCTGCAAATTTTTCCTGTGCCTTTGAAAGTTGCCATGCCTCTGTTGTCTAGAAACGTTCTCCTAACAAAAAACGTAACTTTACTTGAGACACGTCTTTCCAACCAAACTTTTCACTGCAGTGAAACTATTTTCACTTTCCCACTTGTCAGACAAAGTGAGGTATGGATCTTCACAGCCTGTCTAGTAACTCATGCACAATTAGGCAGTTATTTTTAGGGTAAAATCAATTCCTTTTTTATTGTTTTTTTTTTTTACAATTATTTACCTTGAGATAATTGTGAGACATGCATGTTTCCAATTTTAAAACACAATAACCTGCAATATCTATATAAAATTGTTGTTACCTATCAATAATTGTAAACCACCAACACTGTGTCAATGAAAATGTATTGCTACGTGGAACCAAAAATCTCCTTGTAAAAACAGTCTAGCACAGACTCAAGAGGAATCAACCATCAACCCAACCAAGGAACCAAGGGTAACAGCATCCTAAATGTCATTTATCCTTATGTGCCTAAAGACAAGGTTTGCACTAAGTTAATAGCTTTAAATATCTCTGACTCTAATAAACGCTACTGATTTCACACGTCCAATGCTTTTAATAATGCAATTGCTAATAAGATCAAATAAGAAGCTAATACCTATTTAAAACCGCACAAGGGTGAAAAAAAGGTGACAGGATTCAACTATCCTTTTAACTCCTGCTTGTCAAGCTGTCACAGCATTGCATGCGGTTGAGCACGGGACACAATCTCTAAGAGAAACTTTCCCGCCGTTCTGACCTTAGTTATTAGCTCTCTCTGAGACTCGTACAGTACGTTAAGCCCAGCGTGCTTCGCCGAGGAATGGGGAGCTTCATTAAGTGAGAGCTAGTAGATTTATGAACTCCAGTCTCTCCGCAGACTCCTCTGGAATGGCTGAGGTCTAAGCGAGCACAGATATGATGAATATACTCCACTCTGGGATTGGCCGGGGTCAGTGAATCCAGAAATGTGAGTCTGTAAGATAACTGGGCTGTGTTCATTATTGCTGGTGCGAGGATGCTTGGGAAAGCGCCCAATCAGTGAATACTGTATTAATATGAAATATCATCTGCATTGCCATCCGCAGACAACATCTAGACTTATCACCCAAGGGTCATTATGATGACTGCACACTCCCTGTCCAATCATAATTACCTGAGTCTCATTTAATTTGGCTTGTGTTATATGAAATTCCATAATGAATAGCTCTATTCAGCGGCTACAAGTTGGGGAAATACAAAAGTCTTTTCAAGGCAACACAAGTTGGAATCCTCCTGGACTCGTCTGTGATTAGCGAGACAATGGCAGGTTTGGCCGCGCTACAGAGTCTAGGCGTATTGGTCGGGCTTAATGAAAGAGGAAATTTGATTTTTCTTCTTTGATCAAGTCCAAGCTCTTTAATTTACCAGTCAACAAAAGGAGTGGGAGCGAGAGGACGGGTCTGCCTTTGTGCTCTCAGATTGCCAAAAATATCAAATCAATCTTCTCATTAACATTACTAATTCTTGCGTAGGCAGTTTCCTGCAACTGCAAATTGGCCTGGCAGTATTGTTAGTTCAGGTGTTCGATGTAATTGATTTTTCCCCCCCTTTAGGTAATGAAAAGCCTGAATGAAATGGAAAGCAAATGACTGAAGGAAGAGCGTATTTGAACTGAATTTAATAGAATAAGTCCATTTTATTAGACTCTATAGGGCTTTAAATGAGTTACATGGGGGAGCGCTTGAATATGTTTTCAGCTAATTGGTGAAAAGAGGCATTTTGCCTAAATGATAGTTGCACTGCGCTTCTGTTTTCACAACTTCCTCGACTTTTCTAACTTGTTACAATTGGTCCTGTTAGAGGGCGGGAGACATTCTGATTCTATCATATAATTTCCTGTTTAACAATGCTCATTTGTGGGCTTTCAATAAACCTGGCTCTCAGTGGAGTTGGAAGATAATTTTTTATTTCAATGGGGATTAACAAAATGTTAAAGCAATTTAAGCTATAAACCAGCTACTAGTTGAAACATTACAAACTTTGATTTGAAGCTAAGTTACAAGTTTCAGTTTCTCGCAAAACAAGGGTGTTAAACTCAGACCCCTTTTACACTTATACATTTTAGTTTTAAACTGCATAAGTTTTGCTACAGTTACGCCTTCCATCTACACTACCCTGGAGTTTCAGAGACCCGGTTTTCGAAAAATGGAGCGTTTTGGAAACCCTGATGAGACCATTTTTATTTTAAAATGTTCTTGCTGCTTGCCAGTGTGGATATGGGGGAAAACGGAGACATCTGTGGCTGCCGACATTCACGCTACCAGATTGTTTTTTTTTTTTCAATATGAAGTTGCCTACACAAAGTTCAGACTTGAATCCTTTCCTTGTAAGTTCAGACTTTGCAAGTTTATAGGACACGTCGGGGTAACGTCGGGTAAATCTTCAAATGTAATGGTAGTGTTCTTTTATATTGTCGTTAACCCTGGATTCTTTTTAACAATAAAATGAAAACATGACTTAAAGCACTGTATCTTTTAATTTTTATATGAAAAATTTAAACATGATAGACACCAAAAATGTTAAGACATCATGTGTTTATTTATATGATCGTAATCTTCACTCTTTGCAAATTTATAACGAAAACGGCCTCCTAAAAATATTCTCACTGTGTGGTTTTGGCAATATGTGCTTAATCTCAGGCTATATGCACGCAATAAAGATTATCAGAGCAAAAGTATGGTGAAATAAGAAATAGCCATCTCTTTTGCTGAATATAATAATCAGTAAGCTATAATTTTAATAATAAAAAATAATCATAAAATTATTTATCTTGGCGCTCAGCCAAAACAAGTTAGCTGAGAACAAGTAGGCTAATAGATTCAAAAGATCAACGCATTAGATAAAGGTCTACACAAAATGAATTATAGATCGCGTTTAACAATTACAGAGAGATAGAGCTCAGGCGCGAGAATATGCTAAAGCAGCTTTCAGTGCATGCCAAAGTGCATGTGTGGTCACGTGAGCTGTGTTTTCAGTGGTGTAGTGTGGACGGAGAGTTTTTCAGAAACGCTAGCTGAAACACGTTTTCATTCTAAAACACCATTTTTAAGTGAAAACATATAAGTGTAAATGTAGCCCCAGTTCCTGGAGGGCCACAGTCTTGCACATTTTAGTACCAACACCGCAGTCACACTGGACTTTTTTCGCCATTGGACTTCCACTCATACGCACGTGAATGTGGCAGACGTGAAACACAAGCTCGTGCGACAAGTTTTTCGCAGTTCGCTGCTGTGCAAAGTTCAAGCTTGGTGAACTCTGACCTGTGAAATTACAACACATCACTGCGTAAGACCAATCAAATATCAAAACATGACCTCTCTGGACAGAAATTTATTATATAGACCAGGGGTCTCAAACTCAATTTACCTGGGGGCCGCTGGAGGCCGAGTCTGGGTAAGGCTGGGCCGCATCAGGTTTTCCACAAAAATTTTTTTATATTATTAATAATTAATTTTTAATTTGTTTATTTTTTTACATTTTATTTTGTGTTAAAAAATTTTAAGTAAAGAGATTTGAGAAGATTGGATTTTTTTCAAACACAAAATAAGATGAAAAAATAAACAAATTAAAAATTAATAAAATAAATCAATCACTAATAAATAGTAGTAGTAGTAATAATAATAATAATAATAATAATAATAATAATAATAATAAAATTTTCTGCTATCCGTAGTGCTGTTTCAGGAAAAAGAAGCAACACTTTGTTGTTGTCATTTATTTTGACTACTTTTACATCATTTAAAAATATATGTAATGTTTATTGTGTGAGGCAATGCAAATACAGTGCAGGTAGAGCGATGCACATGACCCACAAATAATTGGTCTGGGTTACCGGGGACTCTTCTTGCCTATGGACAGGTGTCAATATGTGAGTGCAGACGACTACATTAGGCTGCATTGAGTTCCTTACTTTTCTTTAATGCCGAATCAATTACAATAAATACCCGAAAGAAAAATACAAATATCGACATTTCCCGCAACACGATCTGGCAAGATCTGGCTCAAATTAAGCACTAATTTCTAAAAATTTCTATATTTTAAAGTCCCACTGGCAGCAACTTAAAAAAAACAACTTTTTTTAAAGTGTTGTGAATGAAACGTGGTGGGACAAATGTCCACGTGCCCAATAGAAACGAGGCAGCCAGCAGGCACAGAAGAAAACACTCCATGACAACACAACTGTAACTGCTGTGCCTGCGTCAAGTCTGGACGATTTCCCGCCCCCGGGAGCCATATACCCCATCGTGATTGGTGGGTTCGTTCAGCTCCACACACAAAACTGTAAAGTGCCATACATATCAAACTCGTGGGCCGCACTAACATCAAACTTTCAAATTAAGGCCGGGGCCCCCAAACTATCGTCCTGCGGGCCACGAGTTTGAGACCCCTGATATAGACCAATCGCTTGCTTTTTAAACGTCTAAATCATTATCCTGATTTAATCCTAGTTTAATCCTGTCCCTTTTTGCAGCGTCGTATGACAGAATTTTGCACGCTTAAACTCTAGTGTGACTGTGGCATTACCTGTAGATTTTAAACAAGCCTAAATGACTCAATTAGTTTGATCAGATTAATTAGGGTTAAAGCTAAACTGTGCAGAGCTGCGACCCTCTAGGAACTGCGTTTGACACCTGTGCAGTAAAGTGTTATAGGCACTGGCTAAAAGCTGCAAATAATTATAGAGAATTAGGAGAGAATTTGGGGGCAAAAATTCCGAAAAAATGTCTTCGAAGTCATGTTTGAAGTCTTTAGAACAGGGGTCACCAAACTTGTTCCTGGAGGGCCAGTGTTCTGCAGATTTCAGCTCCAACCCTAATCAAACACACCTAAATAAGCTAATCAAGGTTTTACTATGTACACTTGAAACATCCAGGCAGGTGTGTTGCGGTAAGTTGGAGCTAAACCCTGCAGGGACACCAGCCCTCCAGGACCAGGATTGGTGACCCCTGATTGGGCAAAAGGAATGGACATTACAACAGTAAGCAAGTCAAAAAAATATTGATGTTGTAGTGTTTCATTTTAACCTTAATACAACCAAATTGTACAATCCCTGTGAATAGTCAAGAAATAGGTGAAAATGCATTTCTTCCATGAGCATTTTCAGGAAAAACATTTTTATCGACACATTCAGTCTTCCTACTTTGAATCATTTACAGGCAGAATCAAAGAGACCATAACCATATTACCATTAACCATATTTTTGAGTTGGTTGATCCCCATTATTCAGCAAAAGTCACTGAGATTGTATGGTTACAACTAATATTTAAGGGTAGCACGTTTATTTTGAACTGTGATCAAAACTCTGTGTAACTACATGTGCATTAAATGATTTTATTACACACCTTTTAGCCAATCAGAATCAAATTCAACAGACAATTATTGTACATTAGAGTAAGCTAAATTGATATAATATCATATAAAGGCCTCCAAACAGTTGCTCAATTACTCAATAAAATACATAGTTTTACCACTTTTCTTGCCCCGACATCTACTCTGATCATTTGAATTACCTTAATGTGTTTACTTTTATTGCGGGTTTTGTTTGACAGAACAGAACCTGCAGAAAATAACGAGTGAGTGACTACTACTCCACCTGTAACAAAGGGAGTCAGAGTGACAACAGAGGTGAGGGTCCAAATGGAGTTTATTAACTCTGAATCAGGCAGGCAATGGTCAAAGCAGGAGCAAGCAGGAGCATGAGGGTTACCCAAAAGCGCAGTCATATTAACTGGCAAAATGGTCAATAAAGGTGACATACACAAGAAAACAAGAAAAAGGTCAAAAGCACAGGAAGGCTGGACAATAGAATGCTTTGTAATGATACAGGAAACAGTGAACAAGACTCAGCAGTGTTTGTGACAATCAGAGGTGTCTTATAGTTTTAGCTGTGAATGTGTGTGTGATTGTCTGGATTATTTTCAGCGGGAGCAGCTATCAATTGGCTCAAGGCATGATGGTAGTTGTAGTTCATGTGGTGGCAGATGTGTAGTTCTCCAACGATCTGCATAGCTTAGATCACTGATGATCGTGACATGACCTCCACATTTCTCCAGGACCCACAATTTTATTTCCATAGTCACATTAAATATAAAATCAACATTCATTGCTCACCAGATATATAAAATATGGAACATTGTTCTTGTAGTTTTGGGCTATTTTAAAACAAAAATCTTACATGTTGTGTGTTTTCCTACATCATGCAAGGCAATTCTACCTTGAGTTTTTCTTTCATCGTCTGAAATGTTGTTTTACTGTTTTTTCTCATGATCATTTGCCCCATTCACTTGTTTTCTTTATCTTTTGTATGTCACTTTGTCTAAAAGTATCTGCCAAATAAATATAAATATCAGTTGCATACAGTGTAGTTCCACTATTGATGCAACTTTATCTACAAACCCAATCCAACTCTCACTGCAAAACGTGGAGGCAAAATTGGTAGTTTTCATGAACGCCTGGGAGCTGTCAAAAGTCTGCCAGATGACGCAAAACGCAGACTTCTGCTGACAAATGAAAACAAACTTCTAGATCCAGGTAGATCCAGAAAGTGTAAACACTGTTCATTTACATACTGACGTTGTAGCAATATAAATCAATGAGCTTACACTTTAAGAAAGAAGGCATGTAGGGGGAGGGAAGACCACTTTGTTTCTGTGCTTCTCACTCTTTTTATTACACACAGCTGCGGCGGTGTGCTAAAAGATGGCTGCGATAATGGTAGAGGAAATCAGGCTGTCATTGGGTGATACAGGCTCCACACACTGACCCCTTCACCCAGCTCCTATCAGTCAGCCTGGCCTTGGTTCGACTCCTCACCTCCTGATCCCTTTACTCAGCTCCAAAGTAACTAGAAAATAACAAACCAAAGCTAGACCTAAATACTTTGTCTGCACTCAGAGAGGCCAACGATTCTCAAAGCCTTTCTCATGATACAAAAGTTCACTTCTGATGCTGAAAGATGACCAATAGCTAGGGTCAGACCGAATCTGTGGACATTTTTTGCTATTTCTGCGCAGAATATTGTAAAATATCTGCAGACTTATGCAGAATTATTTTGGGTGTATCGTAACTAAAAAAATGAATGAAAAAAAAAAAACCTAATGTTTACAATGCAAATCCTATTACACAAGTCAACTCAGTTTATTTCTATAGCACTTTCAACAAACCATAATGGGTACCAAAATGGGTAACTTACCATAATGGGTAAGTTTTGTACATAAAAAACACACAAACACTTGCAAACATACACAGATCTAAAATACATAAACACAACACATGATTAAAAGCTAAAGAAAATAAGTGAGTTTTCAGTGACCTTTGAAAAGACTCAAAGGTTGGAGCTGTTCTTACGGAGAGTGGAAGATCATTCCAATGTCTTGGCACTGCCACTGAAAAGGCTCGATCACATCGACATTTCAAGCTTGACCGTGGAACACTCAAATAGAGTTGATCCTTGGAGCGAAGATCCATTTATCTGGTAAAAGCAAGTCTTTCATATAATATATCTACCATAAATCTACTAAAAGAAAGAAATTATTACTTTACATGTAAATCATATTAACGTTTTCATATTAGTCAGCAATATTACTGAAATTGATTTAAAAGCTGAATAAATATAAATTTCCACACATATACACTAAATAAAACTAAATAAATAAACTCAATGATGGGCTGGTAATCTGTGGATCTCTGCATTTGCAGATTCTGTGTGGGCCTACCAATAGCCTTCTGTTGTCATTCAGTAAATTCACTTGTACAGAAGAACAAAGTGGCATAGGACCCTAAGTACAGTTATGGAAAAATAATGATAGCAGTTTCTAAATAGTAATTTTTGCCACTGGCAGATTTTTCTGAACAGTTCAGAACAAGCTGATGGAAAATATCGAAGCTGTATTCACTGCCACACTTTTTTTGTTTCAAAGCAGACATGCAGTTTGTTTAAAGTATAATAATGGTCTAGTTCAGAAATGTTAATCGTGGTATTGATTTGCATAAAAAATGACACAATAAAAAAGTAAACTTATGACTGAAGAATAAATGACAAGAAAGACTATCTAGAAAAACGTAGAAATAGTAAGTTTTACACATTTTCAATAAGGAGCTACAGCATTCTGAGCCCTGAAATAAAGAAATGTATACTGTGTGTGTGTGTATATATATATATATATATATATATAT
>CAIGQQ010035826.1:15201586-15212008 GCA_903798035.1 Danio albolineatus
TTGAAAAAGGATAGATAGATAGATAGATAGATAGATAGATAGATAGATAGATAGATAGATAGATAGATAGATAGATAGATAGATAGATAGATAGATAGATAGATAGATAGATAGATAGATAGATCATTCATTCATTCATTTTCTTGTCGGCTTAGTCCCTTTATTAATCTGGGGTCGCCACAGCGGAATCAACCGCCAACTTACCCAGCATACGCAGCGGATGCCCTTCCAGCCGCAACCCATCTCATACAAAACATCCATACACACACATTCACACTCATACACTACAGACAATTTAGCCTACCCAATTCACCTATACCACATGTCTTTGGACTTGTGGGGGAAACCGGAGCACCCGGAGGAAACCCACGCAACCACGGGGAGAACATGCAAACTCCACACAGAAATGCCAACTGACCCAGCTGGGGCTCGAACCAGTGACCTTCTTGCTGTGAGGCGAACGTGCTACTCACTACGCCACCGTGGCGCCTAGATAGATTATATTAAGTTATATTATATTAAATTATATATAAATTATAAGTAAAACTAACTTATTTCATTTAGTGATTTTCACTGTGCAGTTCCTACAAGAAATTCAAGCACACAAAAACTGACTTGCTGCTTGTTCAATCTAAATATTTAAAACGAGGTGAAGCAACACAATTCTTACTGTGTGTTCCCACTGAAGCCGAAAGTTTACTCTGGTCAGTCTGGCAACAACGATGTCTGCCTTCACAGCTCCGGCTGCAAGAGCGTCAACATTCGCTACATTGATCTCATATTTAAAGGGGCTGTTGCAGCATTTCAGCAGACCACTTATATTCCCGCATAAAAACCTGCTTTCTAGCATTAAAATATTGCACACTTTTTATCAAATTCAATTAACTATGGAAGATCAAGTAGTTGTGTGTGGTGTGCTCCATATATCCAATATTTGTCCATATGTCTGAAATATTCTGATGGTGCAATACCAGGGCTTAATTTGAGGTGGAACACGCCAGATCCAGATCTAGATCCAGATCTGGCACCTCATTTTACCGGTCCCGCTCATTAACCGCCCTCCTTTTCTTTCTCCTTACTTTCTTCTGCGACTCCCCAACCATTTTCACTTTCGTCCACAACACCCACACCCCCCGTGACTCTCTTTACTTTCATCCGCGACACAGGTAACATGTCGGATCTGTTACCCTGATCAGTTCTGGGACCTCGCAGTTTACACATTAAGCATGACTGTAACACTGTTTGTAATGTCATTATAGTTAGCATGAGATTCCAGCTTTTTTAAGATTTTTTTTTTAATGACATTAATGCTCACCAGCAACTCGCCACTAACTTTTTATTGTATGCCCCTGTAAGAAAACGGTCGGTTCCGATCGGTTGCCGCCAAACCGTGTCATAGCTCATTACCATAAAGTTGACTTGATTTTAACTCTCCTCGACGGCCACACCGGTGAAAACTTTTGGTGTAAATGCAGAGTTACTTTTTTGTTGGTGATGGATTGTTTTGTGTGTTTTTCAATTAACTTAAATTTGTAAAAACTATTAAGTTAACTTGGTCGATTTGTGTTGGGACAAGATGAAGAAATTGTGTGGAATCCAGCACTTTTTACTGTGGCTACAAACAGAATATTTCCATGTTTAAACTCATTAAAAAGGGCCACAGAGGACCTAAATAGACACGTTTAAAAGTAATGACTCATAAACTCCCACTGTCCCCATCATCAATGCAATCTTCTCAGCTTCTCTCTCTGTGTGTTTGAGAAAGCACAAGATGACACATCAAGACTTCTCCCTTTATTGACTGTAACTGACATCTTCATCCGATTGCCGGCGTCTTTGCTTCCTCCATTGTTGGTGCTCTCATCTGTGGTGTTTCCACACGGTTGCGTGGTGGTGCGCTGGGATTTCACAGCATTCTGACTCAAGCTGACACCGTGACAGGCGAGCAGGTGGGAGAAAAGCGCACTAGTCATTCTCAGACAGAAAGCGCAATAAAAAGGAGCTTATCGAAAAGCCCCATCATGGCAGAAACATTCCTTCAAATGAAATGAGTTGAATGCAACTTTGCAGCGAGGAGGGGGAGAGGGGAAGAAAATAAAAATGCTAAGTATTCAACATTCAGTCCATTAAATCCTGGAGTGTTTGTGCTTTCTCAGCTAGCTCGCACAACTTAATTAAATCCCATCTTGTTTTCGAGCACATTTGAATATGATTTATTTCGATAAGGGAGAAGCAAGGGGCACAACAGGCTTTATAAATAATAATTTCTGATATCAAAACATTACCATGCCTAATATTTGTGATTTCAGCTAAATGCTGGAGGGAAAAAAAGATGAATAATAAACAGCTAACATTTGACTTTGTATAGCCCTAAACAATAGGACAGGAAATAGGAAATATGTTTCTTTTGGGCTGCGCATCGATGGATTACTCTTTAGTGTTTGGACTCTCAGTAGTGAATATTAAACCATACTGAACTGAACTAAAATGAACTTCAACACTGAAAACTGCACCGACACTGTTTAAATTTACTATAATCCACATGAAGCTGCTTTGACACAATCTACATTGTAAAAGTGCTATACAAATTAAGATGAATTGAATTGAACTGAGTAAGGGACATGTTTGGTGCTGTTGTTAGCTTAAGGGTAGGTTAAGGTGTAAGGGATGATCAAAAGTGATATAATCACAGAAATTAATTTCAGATGTAATTACAGTACATGCAGATATTTAATTACCTATACGCACAATGTAAAGCATGAATTTACACAAGAAGTACATTGTAACGACTTAATGATTTCAGTGTAATTAGATGTTAGTTAAGGCCACTTAATATAAAGTGGGGCCCTTTTTTCAACATGGCTCATTCTGAAAATATAGCCCTATATACATTTCTGGAGATCGCAAATTATGTAGCCAGAGCAAAAGTACGTATGGCTGCATTTAGTTTTTTAAAACAAACGCTACGGGGTGGTATGATATTGTTCCTTTTTGTGCTTACCAGCTGAATGCTTACCTTCGTATCCACGGCTTTCCCGGTGTTACCAGTTTGTCCAGTTATCTCGGTAGAGTCTGGTGAAGAAGAGTTACAGAAAGCAGTTTAAAACAAAAACAGAATTCAAAAAAATTTAATAAATAAATAAACAAATAAATAACAGGGTAAGGCAAAACAGGCAAAAAATGTGGTAAAAATCAGGCGAAGGCTTTTCTTTTTCTGGATTGCTTTTTAAAACTGTTGGTTGGGTTTAGGGAAGTGAGTGAGCGCTGGTCAATTGGTGCTTTTGAAAACACTATTGGTTGGGTTTAGGGAAGGAGGAGGGTGGGTCAGTTGATCATTCAGTTAGTCAGTCAGTCAGTCAGTCAACAGTCAGTTGACAGCGGCCTCTGGTGGAGCTATGCTAGAACAGCAGGTGCAAATGGCACTCGCGAGAGAAATTTAAGATCTCAAAAAGCATACACAGCGGCCTCTGGTGGATTCATGAAAACAAAAGCTGCAGATACAACGTAGCTTCTGGGATGTATTTGGCACTCTCCAGAAATGTATATAGAGGTACGTTTTCAGAATGTGCGTGGTATTTTTATTTATTTATTTATTTATTTATTTAAGATTTGCTCTTTTTAAATACAGGGCAGACAAACGATCCCGCCACATATAAAATGTACAGTATTTAAGTACCTATATCAATAATATCATATATATGAGAAGTTAATTTTTCCTTACCTAAATATACAAATGCTTCATTTAGTAGCTGCCATTTACTTAAAGCAATTTTTTTTTCTAGTGAATACTCTTCTTTTAGAGTTTACCACACGTATGGCAGCGGAATAATTGGGGTTTGCGAATTATGTAGCCAGAATGTATGGCTGCATTTCATCTTTAAAACAAACACTACGGGGTGGTATGACGCTGCACTATGAAACTGTTGACCGCGATGATGTGGTTCGAGTTTGGCGAAGAACGGTTCCAGAAAGCAGGTAAGACAAAAATACAAATATTAAAATAAACAACTTAATAACAGGGTGAGAATGTGGTAAAATCTGAAAATGTGGTTAAAATCAGGCTGCTTTTCTCTTCGTGGATTGTTTTTGAAAACACTATCAGTTGGGTTTAGGAAAGTGGGTGGGCGCTGGTCAATCGGGGCTTTTGAAAACACTGCTTCGGTTTAGGGAAGGAGGAGGGTGGTTCAGTCAGTCACTCCATCAGTCAGTCAGTCAGTCAGACAGTCGACAGCGGCCTGTGGTGGATTTACGTGGGAAGAGCAGGCCTGAATAGTGCTTGCAAGAGAAATATGAGATCTCAAAAAGCATGAACAGCAGCCTCTGGTGGATTCGCGAAAACAAAAACTGCAATATAACTTACCTCCTTGGATGTATTTGATGTGTAAATTCATAATTGCAAGACGTGAACTCAGATTTCAAGAAGTTACAGTTTTTCTTGATAACTAAAACACTCTAAGCAGAGATTTGTGCTAAAACTTCAAAAACATTCATTCATTTATTTTCTTTTCGGCTTAGTCCCTTTATCAGAATCAGAAAGAGCTTTATTGCCAGGTATGTTCACACATACGAGGAATTTGTTTCGCCACAGCGGAATGAACCGCCAACTTATCCAGCATTTGTTTTACGCAGCGGATGCCCTTCCAGCCACAACCCATCTCTGGGAAACACATCCATACATTCTCATTCACACTCATACACTATGGACAATTTAGCTTACCCAATTCACCTGTACCGCATGTCTTTGGACTGTGGGGGAAACCGGAGCACCCGGAGGAAACCCACGCAACCACGGGGAGAACATGCAAACTCCACACAGAAATGCCAACTGGCCCAGCCGGGGATCGAACCAGCGACCTTCTTGCTGTGAGGCGAACGTGCTAACCACTCGGCCACCGTGGCGCCCAACTTCAAAAACATTTCATGTAATTTTTCTAAAAGCAAGCTAATTTCCTTTTGAACGATAAACATTATTCTCATACTTACACCATGTGGTCATTGTTTACTCAAGTCAGCACAGTTTAAACTTCGTTAACAAACATTAAACAATGGGGAAAAAACTATAGGTGTCAAAATTTAAAGCACACCTGTCAAAAAGTCATGGTCAAAGACAGTTTATTCTGGTTTGACACAATGGATTCAGGAGGTTGAAGAGGAGTATGGAGAGGAAGATGAAGAGGTAAAGGAGAAAGAGGAAGAGATAGAAGACCGGCAGTCTGCAGATTAAATTTGCACCCACTCTTTTAAACTTCATCCTCAACATGGTGTGACTGAGGGAGGCTGAGCAACAAGCACAGCCAAACCCGAGTAGCTTTACTGTCTCCTCAATTATAAGAACTTTAGGGAGAATGGCATAGCTGTGCTTTAGACTGCTTTATATTCTAAAATCTGATTGTTAATTTTGTCAAAAAAGGGCTTGACGCTAACTAAAACTTGACAGGTCTTCAGCTCTAACGTGATTAAATGTATGCGTTAAATGCACCAAATTGCCTCACATACAGATAGAATTTCTGTATATTACAGTAAACCCAGCAGGCACACAATGTCTTAAGACATTAATATTAGGTCAGATCAAGTCGTGATGTCTGGTGACCAAAATTTTATGTCTAGTCAGTGTCTAAGGACAACATTATTTTGACGTCCAATAGCAATGTCAAATGACGTTGATATTTGGCTGATTTTAGGTTGTGTTGGAAAGTGAACAAAATCCAACATCAAGCCAACATCTTGAACCAACGCCATGCTGACATCAAATACTGACATTTATTTCTCAGGTATGGCAACCAAAATGATAAACGTCATAGTGGTAAAGTCCACACAATGTCAAGCTGTAACATCATTAGACGTTTATATTTAGTTAATTTTAGGTTTGAAGTTGGGCATTGATGTCAACCCAATTTTAATTTCCAAACAAAATGCAATGTCCCCACAAGGTTGGGTACAACGTCTGTCTGATATCATGTTGACGTCTGTGCCTGCTGTGAAAGCACATGCAACAAGGTTTTGGTAGAATTGTTTTAAATTCATCCCTTCATTGCGAATGACTGTGTTCTGGTATATGTTTTTTTGGGTTTGTGTGTGATCTCTGAGAGCAAAGTTTGGTTTTTGGCAAAATTTAGTTGTTTGTACACTGTAAAAAATGCTGGGTTTAACAGAATTGACTTGTGTTGGGAAAATATGAAGGAATGAAGTTAACTTACAAGTTTTTACTAATTTAAGTAGACATAAAAACTATTAAGTTGTCTCCCCAAAAAACTCAAGAATTGTGTTGTTTCAACTCAATTTAATAAGTAGCTTGAACAAACAGCAAATGTCATTGTTTTGGGTGTATACTCTGTAAAAAACAATAGCTGGGTTCTACACATTTCCTTCAAGTTGTCCAAAAACAAAACAATTAAGTTGTCAGAAAATAATTTTGTGGTTTCAACTCATTTTAAATTAGTCTGAACAAGCAGCAAAAGTCATTCTGTTTTTGAGTGCATGTAGAAAACTAAACAAAAGTTAAAAATTGCAAGCCTAAGCTCAGACTGTGAGCTGTAAACTAAAAATTGTAACAAAACATAATTGTAATTAAATATAAAGGTAGACTATGCAAGGTAAAAATTTCAATTACAAGATATAAAATGAGAATTGCTAGACAATGCCCCTTCCACTTGAATCACATCAGTGGTGTAGTCGGGGCTATACGTATGTATACTCAGCATGCCAACTTTTTTCCATGAGCTGTTTGGGTATTACGACTTCTGAGTATCAATAATTGTGTATAGCCTCGGTATACTCACGTGTTTTGCAGGTACAATTCAGGTACAATTATAAAGCAGCATGAGCGTCACTTTAGCCACCTTAAAATTTAGGTTGGGTGGGTAATAGTACACCACCTTTTTTATGAGGACTTCACCACTGGTCCACTTGTAAACACTTTTTGAACAGGAGCTATTTGAAAACTCCTTTCAGGATGAAGATTTTAAAGAAACTACAGGGACTGTGAATTTTCTGTCTTCGCCATTTTCTTTGTGCAATGTCAGATGTGCACGGCAATCTACATTGTTTACAAGATGCATGTTTATGTGATGGATGACAGCCAAAAATACTACTGCTAATACCTGTGTATTGTAACCTGTATACTGATACATGGACAATTATCCTAGCTCATTTTGAAACAGAGGCTTGAGGTCAGAATGCAGTGCTATGTTGACTGGAAACTGGAATAGATACAGAAATAACCCTTTTTGAGGCATTCCATTGGCCAAGATGCCTTTACAGTTAAGAGTGTAATGCCCCCTGTTGCTTTGGCAATTTAACATAGCTTCTTATGATCATACACAGGGCAACTTTGTGCAACTGTTACAGAAGGGGGATAAGGTCAGAGTTGTGAGTATGAATGACAGTATTCGTATAATGAACAGGAATGATGAGATCAAGGGAACAGTGGGTAGCACGATTGCCTCACAGCAAGAAGGTTTGAGCCTCGGCTGGGTCAGTTGGCATTTCTGTGTGGAGTTTGCATGTTCTCCCCATGTTAGCGTGGGTTTCCTCCGGGTGCCCTACAAGTCCATAGACATGCGCTATGGGTCAATTGGGTAAGCTAAATTGTCCGTAGTGTATGTGTGTGAATGACAGTGTATGGATGTTTCCCAGAGATGGGTAGCAGCTGAAAGGGTATCCGCTGCGTAAAACATATGCTGGATAAGTTGGTGGTTCTGGAGATGACAAGGAACAGACAGGTCAGTATAACCAAGTCGATATAGGCTTCACTGACCATGAGGTTAGTCCTTCTCTCATGCAACGAGGCCAGACACTTAGGCCTCGTTTACACTAGTGCGTTTCAATTTTAAAATGCCGTTTTAGCATGAAAACGATCTGCGTCCACATTAGCGTTTCACCCAGTGTTTCTGCGATCTCCGTCCACACTACTCCACCAAAAACATATATCACGTGACCATTCGCGCACTCTGGGCATGCGCGTTCAAGTGAAAACAGGAAGCATGTGTCTTGCTGGTTCTTCCCGGTGTAACCCAAAACTGGCGTTCTAAATAGGGCTTATGCTGCTTGAAACGCGAGCGAGTGCTCGAACAATAGCTTGCCTCTTGCGAATATATGCAGCTGTTGTAGTAAAAAAGGCAGAGTTTAACTGCACAATAGTGTCTAAAATGGACAATAGTTGTATCCAGCAGCCAAGCCTCCGTTTTCAGATGTCTCCGTTTTCCCCCATCCACACTGAGACGGTGCAGCAGCATTTTAGAATGAAAACGACCTCTCCAGTGTTTCCAAAACGCTCTGTTCTTGGGGCTCGAAAACTCCGGCGTAGTGTGGACGGATGGCGTAACCGTAGAAAAACTTGTGTAAAAAGGGCCTAAGTGAGAGATGGTGAAGAGTTTTATGGGCTGGAGTGATGAGCGGTGAATGATGTGCAGGTGCGTGGCTGATTAGTAATCAGGTGACTGTGATCACAGTGATTGTGAGTGGAGAGAACCTGGCCTGGCTGTGACAGCAATGTTGCTGGGCAACTTTGGAAAATTATACCATATATGCGCAACCAGGTGAGACACAGGGTAACTAATTAAGGCAGTGATATAATTGTTGTCTGTTTATAATAGAAAAGTAGCCAAGTAACATCGCTCTGAAAAATTGCCCAGAAATCTTGCTCAAAAATTTGCCCACATTCTTAGAAATAAAAGTACAGGAGCTGTCACTGGGGCAGTACCTTTTCAAATGATAAATATGTGTGCATGACGGGTCCATAACGGTACCTCAATGGTGCTTTTTGGTATATTTGGGAACTAATGTACCATTAAGGTACTTTTTGGGTACAAATACTGTATGTATTGTTTGAAAAGGTACTACCCTGGTGACAGCTTCTGTAGCTTTATTTTTGAGAGTGCAGCATTAGTGTTTTGGGGTTTTGTTAAGAATGTTTATTTTTTTATTGCTAAAATGAACACTTTTTTAAAACAAAGAAAGAACAATTATGATGAGAAGTCACAGCAAGAAGGTCACTGGTTTGAGTCCCGGCTGGGTGTGTTGGCATTTATTTGTGGAGTGTACATGTTCTCTCTTTGTTCGTGTGGGATTCCTTCGGGTGCTCCAGTTTCCCCCACAGTCCGAAGACATGCGGTATAAGTGAATTGGATTAACTAAATTGGCCATAATGTGTGTGAATGTTAGTGTGTATGGGTGTTTCCCAGTACTGGGTTACAGCTGGAAGATCATCCACTGCGTAAAACATGTGCTGGAAAAGTTGGCGGTTCATTCTGCTGTGGTGACCCCTGATAAATAAGGGACTAAGCCGAAGTTAAACGACTGAAGGAATCAACTAGCTTTTATTTATTTTTTATCCACTGTCAGAAACCTCTTCCATACCTATCAAAGATGCATAAAATCAATATTTTAACCGGTAATGTTCCCAGAACAAACAACCACAGACACAGGCAATCTTACGGCATTATATAAACAGCAGGTGATGTCAACCAAGTGCTTATCATCGCATTTGATATTGGAAATGCTATTAAAACTCTGACTTGTGCATTTGATAATGTCTGTTTTTCTCAAGATCTTGACGCGCTGTAGTCAGCCGCTCATCCTTCAACCTGTTTCCTCAGGGAACAAGACAGAGAGAACACAGTTATAGAGTCAGTCAGAGAGGGAGAAACTCGACTCGGAGATTCAGAGAGCGAGAGCTGGAAGATCTTCTGTGAAGTGAAAGTGTGACTCACACTCACTAGTGCAGCTACAGATGAAAGACTGTCATTCCAAAGTGAGCCGAGGAGAAACTCAGCGGGGGGAAGAAAAAAAAATAACTCCACAATACTTTTAAATGAATAATACCAATAGAATAGTCCTCCATTTACATTTTCCACTCAATGTTTTCTGTTTTCACGGAATAGGAATAGCAGGCGTACCATTTCTGCAGTGTTTTGTTCACGCGTCAAAGAGGAATAGGGTGCCACTGATGTTCTCTCTCTCTCTCTTTCTCTCGCTCTCTCCGCCAGGCTCCTCGACTCGCAGACAGTAAAGGGCAAACAATAAAATCATCTGCAGTCTGTTTGTGTGGCGATGCAGGAGAACAACAAGGGTCTTTCAAGGTCAGTCAGCTCAAGAGACAAACAGGGCTCGTGGAATTGCCTATACCTGAGGATGCAGCGGTGGCTCCCTCAGATAAAAAAAACTGCCCAATGCATTCAGCATTATTCACAACTAATCCTTTAAACAGATGTGTATTGCTTGTGTTGAAGGAGATCCAGCCATAGATATGCTAAAACGTCTCCAGGGATAGAAAGAGTGAAAAATAGATCCACCTGACGCATTTGTAAAGCCGAGTAGGTTTAGCAATGTGTTATCATTCATTTTGAGAAGGGAATCAAAATTCTTTCCTATATTATTATTATTATTATTATTATTATTATTATTATTATTATTATTATTATT
>CAIGQQ010035826.1:15212018-15236119 GCA_903798035.1 Danio albolineatus
TTATTATTATTATTATTATTATTATTATTATTATTATTATTATTATTTACATAGAATAGGTTTTTAGGGACTAATAGTTTTTTTTTACAAAATATGTTTTTTCCTACTTATATTCGTTAATTTACTTTTTTTGCCAACTTTTATTCAATTTTGGTCTAAAAATCTGTAAATTGTCACAATAAATTCAGGTTTGATACATTTTAAATATTAATGGGCTTATTGTCAAGTTGTATTTCTATGCAAGATATGTGTTTCAAAGGTTTCATTGAGCTACACATGCACTCTATCTATCTATCTATCTGTCTATCTGTCTATCTGTCTGTCTATCTATCTATCTATCTATCTATCTATCTATCTATCTATCTATCTATCTATCTATCTATCTATCTATCTATCTATCTATCTATCTATCTATCTATCTATCTATATTAGGGGCTGAATGACTTCAGAAATTTAGATTTTTGGAAGTCGACTTTTATGTCATTAAAGTTGCTGGTGACATGATCAATAAAACATAAGATGCAGATATTTTGCAACACGGCCGGTGTGGCCAGATAGCAGACTTTGTCCAGGCTGAAAGCTGTTCAAAACCCACCCAAACGCACAAAAATCTGCCCAAAATATTAGATGAACATTTTATTTAATCTTAATTGATTCGAAATAACCCTAGTTAATTTAACTGTCATAAGTTTTAACCATACAGCAACGAACACCAGCAGTCACAGAACCACAACATAACCAGATCACATTGAAACACAGATCACATTGCACCCCCCGCTCACCCACACACTGAACTCAATGTTGTGTATTTACGTACATTACCTATTAGAATATGTTTTACTTCCAAAATGGGGTATAAATTCGTCACATTTGGCATTTTAAATTCTTTTGAACATAATTAGATTATGCTTGTCAATCAGACAAAGCTTCTATGTTTGCTCTTGCTGTCAGTTGCGTGAAAAAAAAAAAGATCGTAAAGGTGTATAAGTGAGTTTAACTACACGCAAAGGGGAGTCAGATTTTTACCAGGGAGTCTTTTTTGATACAACTCTCCTTCAGCTCCTCTTAGGGGTGGGCCCACACAGTTTGCGCTATGCACTGGTCAGTGCAAACTCAATGGAGTTGGAGCACACAGTTATTTTTTTGTTAGGTAAGTTGCATATAAAATGTACGTTTTAAAACCGCACAAATTTTGTTAACCCATGAATGCCATTTTTCAAATCTAATTCAAAACCACCTAATTGGGTTTGAAACTGCCCAATCTGGCAACACTGAAATACATATACACATGCTGTTTGACAGCTCATAACAAGTACACCTTCAGCACACAGTAACATTACATCTTACATTTAAAGTTCACTCAAAGTTCATACAGTATGAAGGATTGACGCTGACATAAGTTTTTATTTATTTTTTTATTTCAATTAATTTCAATAATACTAGGGCAGTTTGATTCAGTGAACCTACATTCGTGTGCATGGGTGCCACGTAGTTCAGGTTAAAAACCACATGATCTGTGTAGCGCAACTGGTCGACGCCAATCAAAAAGCATCATGGCAGAGCATTAAAGTCAGCCATGTCCTTCACAGTCTAGTGATTTACTAAACGTTTTACAGAGTTAAACTACAAGTATACTCATTTCACTTGCACTGCAAATAAAAAGCTTAACTATGGATTCTTGTGCACTTAAAATTTTATACTGTCACACATATACACTAGTACACTTTTCTATACTAAAAAGTTGAGGAATATAGTCCCAAGCGGTATTTAAGTAGTACACTTTCAAGTATTAGTACATAAACATTAGTATACTGTACTTACATGAAGTACTTAAATATATACGTCAACAGTTCTTAAGTATACTTGATAAAATTAACTTCAATTATACTTCTTTTTCGTAAAGGTGTAAATAAGCTTAAAGGGATCATTCATACACATTAAAATGTACTCAACATTTACTCGTCTTTGAGTGGTTTCAAATCTTCATGAGTTTAATTTTCTAACTAAAGAAGATAGAAAATTGTAACCTGATTCCATAGTAAGAGAAACAAATGCTATGAAATACTAGCTGAATAGTTTTAGGGCGTACTCACACTATGCTCTCCAAACTGTGCCCAGGCCTGTTTCCCAAATCGTTTGAGAAGTGTGATTGCTCTGAAGTCGTACTAATACTATGCTATCCGAACTGTGCCCAGGTCCGTTTCCCAGATCGTTTAAGAAGTGTGAGTGCTCTGAATCCAGAATCTGAATGAGCGCGGTTCACCTGGGCTTTGGCACTGTAAGCTTGTAGTGTGAGTGCAAAGCGTGCCTGAGCTCAAAAATGAAGAGGAGACGTGACTTTTGGGAACTGTTTCATATGGATCTATTAACCATTCTGACTGTTTAATGAACATAAACTGTCGTAGATTATTACAGACCCCCTCACTGCACGACAGCTGCACCTTCAGCAAACCTTCTAATTCCTGCAGCACGAGGACTTTATGATTGTTTATGAGTGCCAAAGGTGGCTGATCTGTTCGGCGGGATATTTGACTGTGTGTCACTGCATATCAAACCACTAAAACGATATAATGATATAAAGAAATCTCCACTGTGCTGAGCGAGAGCACTTCTCTTAAACTGAACAGCGCATCATTGATGACGTAAATGTGCTCAGGCCCGAATGTAATGACAGTGCGGGCCGTCGAGGGAGATGGGAGGGGGGACAAGCGTGCTTCGGCCAGGTTCAAGGCAACTGTACGTACAGTAGTGTACATAGTGAGTACGCCCTTACTTTTCTTTAAAATATTTTGTTTTGTGTACAACAGAAGAAAGAAAAATTGGTTTGGGACAAAAAAAGACTAAGAATCCCTTTAACCAACTCTTAAAACCACCAATAAAACCTGTCATAAACTTTAACCAGCTCTTAAACCAACCCATACCACCAAACTGCCATTGACTTTAACTAACCTGTTAAAGTAAAAAAAATAATATATTTTGAAGAATGTTGGGAATGCACCACAAAAGAAACAAAGCTCTTCTTTTGAAGATGCTTCCCTATGTAGGTAGTGAACAGGCTCACTTTAGAAACTTAACCTTACGTAAAAGGTGAAATCAATTGTGCTTAAGGGCTTAGGCTTTATGTGCATAGTTTAACGGACCAGAAGTTTCCTGTGGTATCTTTTGTGGGTTTATGGAAATAGTTCCGTGTCTCTCTGCTGTTTTCTAAATGACTTTGATGCCAAGCATGCTGTGGTTTGTTTTTCTGCCTGTTCTCATAATGGAGGAGATGTTTTATACAATTGGAGCAACCACACTGTGGCTTTAGTGGGCTGTTGCTGCCCAGCACATTTTGATGAGTATGTTCGAGCTCCCCAGGAGAAATATTGGACCAGCTCTAAAGTGAGCTACAAAATAAGAGAACCGGAGACAGAACCATTTCAAAAATGTTTTGATCCGCTTCTCCCTCTCGGGGTTGTCTGCTGGTAATAAGGGAAACAGAAAATCAATCCAACACAAAATACAGAGCCCTCAACAAGATGTATTTTCCTACTTTTCCTACCTTTTTCACAATTACACAGAGCAGCGGCTTACTCACAAAGGTATTTGTTGAGAAAATGACCGCTTTCCTCATCATATCTGTAAGCCTGAAATAATAATACAACAGAACGGAGAGAGGAAGACAGCTGGCGATGGCGCGAGCCGTTGACACGACCGAAATCTCCTCAAAAACAACAGCTTTCAATGCCCCTTCTCCCTTGATAATTATGAAAGCCAAGGAAAGAGAAAGAGAGGGAGAGAGAGAGAGAGAATAGCAGCAGTGGTCACTGTGAAAAGAGTGAAAATGAGCATGAGGAAAGGCAGCAGCTGGTTTGAATAGATTGCGTGTAGGATGAATTAAAAAGTTGAACCTTTCCCGAGCCGTATTCAGATGTCTGGCGCACGGTGATTAATCATGCCCGTCAGGATTCGCAATCCCCTTTTCAATGAAAAACAAATGCGGAGACAGTACATTCCGCACCTACCCTGTCCAAGGGCCCTGTGTCCTGTTTACACCGAACACAATACCAAAACCACGGTGGGCAGGAGGAGGCCGATGGGATTCCTTACAGATGCACTCGTTTCCGCCCCGAGCTTCACATCTATTCATATAACAGTTTTAATTTAAGCGGTCAAAGAAAATATGAATTATAGATGAGTTTTAGTTGGGATTTTGGGCATTATGCGGTCGCTTTGTTAGTGGAAATTGTGTTTTGTGCTACAAACATCAAGAAATAATAGGCATAAAACTGAATTAAGACACTTAAATGGTGTGTTCCAGAAACAGAAAATGTCTCAAGATTTGTGAATCTGCATGTGAGCCTTTAGAGCCTTTTACTTTTTTACTGTCTTCAGTAGATTGTTGTAGTTCTTGTTCTGTTTTTTTTTTCTTAAACTACATTTTACAATGAGTATCTTTAGCATTTGAAATATTTTGGACGTGTTAAAACTGCTGCCTGTGCATTTTAATGCAAATGATTCAGAAATTTAGTTATAAAAGCAACGGTAGTCCTATAATGCATTGTAATGGATGCTTGTTATGAAAGTATAATTAAAACAAATAGTTAGATAAAAATAGCTGTTTAACAAATAAATAAATACACTTAATAAATTTTAGGTATCATACTTTCAGTTGCTCAAGTGCTAACAATAAACTTGAATTAATTGATTTTTAATACAATTAGTTTATTTTTAATGCATTAACTAAAAATGGCAGACAATTTGTGTATAGTATAGCAAGTCATAATTGTAAAGCGTCGATAAACAGCCCTGTAGTCCACTATTATTGTGTATGCCTATGATCATGTAACATACATACAGCATGATTTTACCACTTTCACAAAATACTTTTATTGTTGTTGCTTACACAAAAACAATAGTATTGCTTTTTTTTTTTTTTATTTTAGGCCCTGGAACACAATTCATAGTGAAATCACTGTCATGTAAAACTTCCACTACGGCCAATTTAGTTTATTTAAATCACATATTGCTCATGTCTTTAAACTGTGGGGGAAACCTGAGCACCAATGCAAACATTGGGAGAACATGCAAACTCCACTCAGAATGCCAACTGATTCACCCGAGACTCGAACCCGCAACCTTCTTGCTGTGAGGCAACGGTGCTAACCATAGTGTTGCCCCTTCAAATATCTACATCAAATATAATTTTCACATGTGAACTGTTAACCCAAAAAATGAAAATTCTGCAATTGTTTACCCTCAGATTGTTCCAATCCTGTATTTCTTTGTTCTGCACAAAGGAAGATATTTGGCCAAATGTCCATAACAGATCTCGCATTTACTTTATTTTTGTTTATTTTTAAAATGATGCAGTACGTGCGTTTCGAGATGTGTTCAGTTAGACATTCTTCCAAATACCTTTCTTTTAGTTCAGCAGAGCAAAGAAAAAATGTATACAGTATTAGAACAACCTGAAGGCTTGTACACATCGAGATGATTATCAGGTGAGATTATTGCTGACATTTAATGCCTTGTGGCTAAACAAAGGGACTAAACAAATGTGAGTGTGCACACTTATTCACAAACTGGCAGAAGCAAATGCGCCTTCTTTTTAACAAACAAATTGTTTAATTCGGCAAATTAATTTATTTAATTTTGGTTGGACCTGCCATGCTAAAAACTGCCAGACCAGTGAGATTGTCGCTTTTGTTAAACCGTCTTGCTGAATTTACAGTTAAACATAACTTATAGTGGCACTCAATCTAAATCAGTCTAGCAAAGCAAACAGAAAATTACAAATCAAATGAGATAATGGTGAGTTTCATATCTTTAATATCTGAATTTACTTAATTTACTTAGGTCGATGCCCTTCCAACTGCAACCCATCACTGGGAAACATCCATACTCACTTATTCACATACATACACTACGGACAATTTAGCTTACCCAATTCACCTATAGCGCATGTCTTTGGACTGTGGGGGAAGTCGTAAACCCACACGAACACGGGGAGAACATGCAAACTCCACACAGACATGCCAGCTGAGCTAGCCGAGGCTCAAACCAGCGATCTTCTTGCTGTGAGGCGATTGGGCTATCCACTGCACCACCATGATGCCCCTAATTTAACTTGATATAAGTTTTAAATTGAACTTTTCTTAATTGAACTTTTTTGACCAAGCAGGTGACTATATGAAATAGTGGAGGTTCAAACAGAAATGGAAAAGCTTACACAATAAATACACAAGGAACAATCACAAAGATTCTTCTTTAGTGTAACAAGCAATTGTCAAAAGTGTAAATTTACACAGTGCCACCTTGTGTACCCAGGTATTGTGTTTTTTCATTTAGCGCCATCTAATGTCAGGGAGTGATTTTACACGTTCACTTGCATCACCAGTGATAATTGCTTGGGTGTGAATGTTGAGAAATAAAAGGTCTTGACTAACCTGAAAGTGCAAGCTTGAGGGTGAGCATGATGCCAGATTTTTTAATCTCTTTTAATTTTTAGCATTAAAACTGAGAAAAAAAAGAAAAAAAGTAAAACATCAAACAATTTTTATGACAACTTTATGTATGAACATTTTTTAATATAGTTAGTAGTTCGTAGAAGAAAAAAGCTTTCAGTTTTTTGGAACCACACATGAATGACTAAACATACTGTAATTAAACAGATATTTTAGAATTGTGTGTGGCACGGTGGCTCTGTGGTTCTATTTCCGGCTGTTGGTATTTCTGTGTGGAGTCAGTTGGTATTTCTGTGTGGAGTTTGCATGTTCTTCCCGTGTTCGCATGGGTTTCCTCCGGGTGCTCTGGTTTCCCCCCACAGTTCAAAGACGTTTTATAGATAAACTGAATAATCTAAATTGGCCGTAGTGCATGTGTGTGAATGCATGAGTGTATGGGTGTTTCCTAGTGCCAAGTTAAGACTGGAAGGGCATCTACTGCATAATATGCTGGGTAAGTTGGCGGTTCATTCCACTGTTACGACCCCTGATTAATAAAGGGACTAAGCCAAAAAGAAAATGAATGAATAAATGTTAGAATTGTCCCTATAAAAAGTTATCATAAAAACGTAAGCATGTAACTCCAAACACGTAGATACATAAACAAATCTCTCAATCATCAGTTCCAAGCGTAATCAAGCAACTTTACATTTAGACGTTTTCAACAATGTAAAGTGCAAATCAGATTCATCCATTATGCCAGTGCCACCGTCTCCCTGAGGCCAGTGTTTTTTTTTTTTTCGTTTTTTTTTTCTTAATGAACAGCGTGTCACATTTCTCGATGCTGTGGCAAAGAGCTGATCTAGTTTGAGAAGCGTTGAGAAAGTCAAGAGCCAGCAACATTGGGAGAGAGGAGAGAAAAAGTGTGTCATCAGCATAAAAATAGAAGCCTGCTAACGAATTCCTAATCATATCCCCCGTTTCCTCAAGGGGACGTGCTAAGGAGGTTAGCACACAGACTCTTAAATGAGAATTTCAGGCACATTAGCCTCAGATATTATTTCTTGCCATTTTAGGGGCTGTAAGCATTATTGATCACTGAACTCACCTCCATGTTCCCGAAACCATATTGGTGTATCGTGTGAATGAGCTTCTTCAGCATCAGGATTCGGCAGCGATCAAATCTTAGGAGGGAAAAGATGATTTGAAGTAAGGGAAATGATGTGGAGGAGTGTGGCGCTTCTTCTGCTTTGATGATAGCAGGTTTTCTTGGACATCGTCCAGCAAACTATGAGCCAGACCTTCAGCGCGCAGCACGAATCTCTATATTCTCAGACATTCATTTCAAAGAGAAGAGACTCAGCATGAGCTTCAATGTGCTGTTTAGAGATAGTGGGGTGCTAAAACTCTCTCTGCACTGATATATTTACGTTTATATACTATTTTTTAATCAAAACTATAAAACAGCTTTATGATTTTGTTCATTATAGTAAACCCTGCGTTCAAAAAAACATAAAACATCATAAAACTTATGTTTACCATAATTTAAAGAAGATAAAATGAAATACCCTTTAGTGTATATAAGTATAGTTTAAATATGTAAGATCAAGAATTATTTTATGGCATATTATAATATTTAAGCGTCATCGAAACTAAATATAAAAAAAAAATGTCCAACCGCCAAAATGATTTCATTTTATGCTTCAAATTATTAAATCTATTTATATTTTATGTTTATTCAATTCAATTCAATTCATGTTTATTTCTATAGTGCTTTTACAATGTAGATTGTGTCAAAGCAGCTTAACATAGAAGTTCTAGAAAAGTCCGGATTTCAGAGTTGAAGTTCAGTTTAGTTCAGTTCAGTGTTCAGTTCAGTTTAAATTTCACTGTGGAAAAGGTCAAACACTGAAGAGAAAATCCATCTATACATGTAAATCCATCTCTACATGTAAATATTCAGTCTGATCTTATGAGGAAACATAACTATTTTACGTTTTGTCAGTTTAGTGGCTAATTTGTATGAAGTCGTACGAGTTCAGTCGTACAAAAATATATGATTCTAAAAAAAAAAGATAGCACCCAACCCCACCCCAAAACCCAACCGTCATTGGGGGATGGGCAAATTGTTCTAAATTACATGAATGAGATTGTATGCATGCATATGAATTAGCATATATATATATATATATGTGTGTGTGTGTGTGTGTGTGTGTGTGTGTGTGTGTGTGTGTGTTTGTGTAGTTAAAGTCAGAGTTATTAGCCACCGTTTATTGTTTTCTCCATTTTCTGTTTAACAGAGAAATGCTTTTTTCAACCCATTTCTAAACAAAAGTTTTAAAAACTCATTTCTAATAACTGATTTATTTTATCTTTGCCATGATGACAGTAAATAATATTTTACTAAATAGTTTTCAAGATACTAGTATTCATCTTAAAGTGACATTTAAAAGCTTCACTAAGTTAACTAGGCAGGTTAGGGTAAGTAGGTAAGTTATTGTATAGCAATGGTTTGTTGTGTACACAATCAAGAAATATATAGCTTAATGGAGCTAATCATTTTGACCTTAAAATGGTTTTTAAAAAAGTTAAAACTGCTTTTATCCTTGCTGAAATAAAACAAATACAACTTTTTTCCAGAAGAAAAAATAATATCAGACATACTGTGAAAATTTCCTTGCTCAAAAATAATTTGGGAAATATTTTTAAAAGAAAAAAATCAGAGGGGGGCTAATAATTCTGACTTCAACTAGAATGTGCAGAAGTCATAAGTTGTTTATTTATTGGAATGTAATATTACACATCATTATGTGAGATTTGCAGTTTTATTAGTTTGATTCTTGAAAATCCATTTATTTTCCTGTTTGACCCCATTGCATAATTCAAATACATTCATTTATTGATTTTCTTTTCTGCTTAGTCCCTTTATTAATCTGGGTTCGCCACAGCGGAATGAACCGCCAACTTATCCAGCATATGTTTTATGCAGCGGAACCCATCTCTGGGAAACATCCATACACACTCATTCACACTCATACACTACAGACAATTTAGCCTATCCAATTCACATATACCACATGTCTTTGCACTTGTGGGGGAAACCGGAGCACCCGGAGGAAACCCACACGACCACCAGAAGGACATGCCAACTCCACACAGAAATGCCAACTGACCAAGTCGAGGCTCGAACCAGCTACCTTCTTGCTGTGAGGTGATCATGCTACCCACTAAGCCAGCGTATAATTTACAGTATCAACGCTTGTAGTTATGAGTTAGAACATACACTTCTATTCACACACACACGCACACATTTTACAGAACAGCAGTGAAGAGCTTGTGTGGTTAATGGCAGCTGCCCAATGGATCTCTCACAGTATTATTTACTGGCTTTCAATGTCAACCGAAACACTTCAGAAGCGGATGATATGTGAGACATGATTACATGCTGCTGGAAGAAACTGAACGTGAATTTAGGTATCACCGGATCCTGTTGATGGAGTACAAATGTCCCTCAACAGTTTGAGCTGGGAGGGATTCACAGACGTGCATACTGCATTTTTTGGAGAAAACCAAACAACAAAATATTTTATTTAAAAAATAAAAAATAAAAACGATATATTTCATATAGAGGAACTTAGAACAGAGACACAGACGAGCAGAGAAACTGAACTAAACACAGCACAGATGAATATTCATGTATTATTTGACATTGTACATGTCTATATCTTTCAGCACTCCTTTAGACATTTTGTGTATTGTGAAACATTTTATTATTTACCAAATGACTCCTTTACATTTTAAACCTTTTTATACTCTTATTAATGTTCATTAGGAGTTCTGTACTTTTATTAAAATGATTGTTTTGTAAATTTACTGCACATATAATAAAGATAGAGCGGCACGGTGGCTCAGTGGTTAGCACGTTTGCCTCACAGCAAGAAGGTCGCTGGTGAGACTCTCAGCTGGGCCAGTTGACATTTCAGTTGAAATTTCTGAACCCACACCAACATGTTGTCCCCATGTTGGTGTGGGTTTCCTCCGTGTGCTCAGGTTTCCCCCATGGTCCAAAGACATGCAGTATAGGTGAATTGAAGAACCTAAATTGGCCATAGTTTATGTGTGAATGTGAGAGTGTATGGGTTTCCAGGTACTGGTCTGGAGCTGGAAGGGCATTTGCTTTGTAAAACATAAGCTGGAATAATTGGTGGTTCATTCCGCTGTGTCAACCTCTGAAATAGAGACTGAGCCAAATGTAAAATAATGAATGAATAATAAAGATAGATATGAATAAAAGGTACCAATAATGCTAAGATATAAGATAACAACAAGACTTGGTTTGCTGCATAAAACAGACATAATTTGGACACGACATGAAAGTTTTGTGGTAATTTTATCTGTGAAACTTGACCACAGAACTAGTCATAATTGATTTATGTAAGGTCTGTTAGTATATGTAAATATATGCATGTTACTACTACTATTACTAACAATAACGATAAAACAAAAACAGTTTTAAAATACTTACGGTTGGATATTTACAAAACATCTTCATGGAACATGACCTTTACTTATCTCAAAGTTTTTTACATATAAGAAAATATAAGAATCATACAATGTATTGTTGTTGGCTTCTCCAACAAATGTGTAATTTAAGTTTTGTCAGATGTTTTGCAGTTTGAAAGTTTTTTTTTTTTTTTTTTTTTGACAACTATCGTGACATTTTATTTTTGAAACATTGAGTTTAAAAGGATTCATGGACCTTGCATTTTCTGGTGAAATGACCACACAATTTAAGAGATAAAAAAATAAAAATTGAAATAAAAATTTTAAATAAACTTTACAAGTTAAAAAGTAATCATAATGTCAAATAGCACAAATTAATGTTCCTGTATTGTTTTACACTGTATGTTTACATTTGTCAGCAGATATTGTGTATTTTGTAAAAAACAAACAAACAAAAAATTAATGAATGAATAAATAAATAAATAAATAAATGAATGAATGAATGAATGAATGAATGAACAAACAAACAATCAAACAAACAAACAAACAAACAAATAAATAAATAAATAAATAAATAAATCACCTCTATAGTTGACCAAATGAAGTTCTTAGCAATGTATATTATTGTATACTTTTCTTAGCAATGCATATTATAATGCATATGTCACAATTGTTATTTCTATGCTACTTTTTTGCAGTTTGGAACATTATTTGATTCATATTTTGACCATTTTTTTTTTTTACAAACATTTTGTTTAAAAGGATTCATGGACCTGCCTATTGCCTTTTCTGGTGAAACAACCACAGCAACAAGAGATTTTGGGAGAAAATCATATTCTGAGGAGGAATTGCTGTGCCTTGGGCATGTGGTTTAAAAAAAATGCCTCTCATTTCACATCCTCACCTAATGCGATGCTGAGTGCATAAACAGATGGATGTCTATCGCAGCACATCAGATTCAGCATTCAACACTGGGATATAGAATTTCAGAGCTTAAATTGCATTGAAGCATCAGTGCTGTGCAGCTTTGTGCATTTATTAAATGCGCACAAACCTGTACATCCGCGACACCATTATCAAAGTCATTTGCTTATCTTTAATTTCCACCTCAATTCAACATATTGAAGAACACGGCTTGAATTCGATAAACTCTGAACATGTGTGCAGATAAAAAGTGGTTGATGTGTTTGCTTGCCTATAATTCTTTAACTGTCTCGGTGGTGTTTTTGGCTCATAACTCTGACTGATATCTGTACCGGTGCAGTCAGCTATCTTTGTGGTGTTATTTTAGTATGTGTCGCCGCTCTTCAATGTGTGCTCAGCATTGTTGGCCTGAAATAAGGTTACTATTACAGGCCAGGTTCATGAAATTGTATGAGCGTCTTAATCCATGAATAGAGGAGTATGCAAGGCCAGCACAAAGGATTTCCCCGAAGCCCCGAGCACAGAAAGACTAATAAATAACAGCGATGTGGCAAACAGAAGACACAAATCAACATTATGTGAAGAGATTGACTGCTGGAAAACCACTGCAAAAACTTATTAGACACTATCTTACCTGATTTAAAGGGGTGGTCCTCTACAATATCATATTTTAAACTTTAATTGATGTGTAATGTAGCTGTGTGAACATAAACAACATCTATAAATGTCAAAGTTCAATGCAAAGAGAGACAGTGGATTTTACAGAGTTAGCTTAGCAAAGCCTACAGTGAACAAAGTTTTGGGACTACAAAAAATACATCCAGGCTAGCATCACAAATGCTTCAGGTTACACGCATTAACCATGTGCACACACAGTGCGCAGCAAAGGGCGTGGCCTGAGGTAATCAGCGCTGTAATGTTATAGCAGAGAAAGCTAAAATGCTATCCAAACACTGCTATTTCCACAGAGCTTGTTCTGTTTCTGTATTTGGGTTTCCAAAGGACACGACACAAAGACAGAAGCGCTTACAATTTAACTTTAATTATGTTCCAGGGAATTATATAAAATATATAGTTAGCATTTGATAAAGGACAGCTTCCAGAATCTCTCTCAGTTTAGTGCTGGATTCAGCTAAAAACTCCTTCAACCAACGAAGCTGTGGACTGTGAGTTACAACCTGTAAGTGTTTTTGTTTGTTAAAATTGATCAACTACAGGCACAGATTCTAGCATTAATGGTATGTTGTAGCGAGGACGTAAACAAGAATGTAAACAATGGGAAATGCTGTTTGGCACCGCTAACAATTTAGCCACAAATTAATCTTTATCAGTCAAACCGATCGCCCACAATCTTTAGCAGCACATGCAGTGTCTCTCTATGCGGATGGTTTCCCTACGTTCTACATCTTAGATAATGAACTCACAAAAGATGTGAAAATTTCTTACACATGCTTATTCTGAATATATTTGAAAGGCACTTGGCAGATGTTATTTTAGAGACCAGGTGAGAAGTTCAAGTGTGTGCTCTTCATTTTCTGTCAGATTCAAGCACAAACTGTTGCGGCTAACAGCTACTCTGACTGACAGTGTTTAGCACAAAAACGCATGTGTTCGAAGGCATGGGACGCATCCTGGTGACGTGGAGCAGATTCGCAGTCACAGCACATTATGTTAGCTGACCAATCAGAGCCTCTTGAGGGCAGACCTTTCACAGGAACTAGGGAATATGACAGTTGTTTTCATGTTAGCTGTATCTAATCAAAGTAAGATATATGAAAAAATAAATGAAGCATGAGCACACGTTGCTTCGCATCTTATAAACACAACCAAGCCTTACAAATACACTGTGGGTCACCCCTTTAATAGATGGCAGTGTATTAAAAATATGGTGGGCAGCAATTAAGAATTGCTACTTTACTACTATACTAAAGTATATATATATTTAAGTATATGCATGGCTGGGAGATTTATTGTGATTTTCATGCGCAATTTGTTATTAAAGTCAATTTTAGTAAACCTCCTGAACATGTTTTCAGTAGTTTACTGAGCTTGCAAAAATCGGTTTGAAAATTTAAACATGATAATTATATTTAGAAAATCATTCTGCAATAATGAGAGCTGTTTTTGTAGCTCGGTGAACTACAGATCTTTGTAGTAAATGCTGCATGTGAAAATACCACCTATAAAAACAAGCATTAACTCTAAACTCACTTGATAACTGTTGTCGAGTGTTTAAAATGAATCCTTCTGTGAGATGATTCTGGAGTTGTGTGTTTATTAGTTATGCTGAACTGAATGGAACACTACACTATAAAAATATCCATTAATTAACACTTTTGTATTTTGTGATTTACAGATGTTTTCTGTTTTTCATCATTGTGAATTGCATTATTGGACCTTGAGCTCTGTTCTGTCGACATTTAATAATGAAAATTCAACTCTACAGTTTAACAAAGTGACTTTTATTGACAGTTTAGTTGAAATAATATAATGTACAGGATTTTAAAAAATCATGTACAGAAAAATAAGTCTGTAAAATAACAAAAATGTACTGGCAGTTATATTAGGGTTTTTTTACTTTAATACAGCATTAACCTTGACAAAACATCACTTTAGACTATAAAAAAATGTCACTTTTTTCATTTTCAAAGTTTTTAACTTTTCAACGTTAAAAGTTCTTGGAAGAAACAGCAAGGTCCCATAATGCAGTTCAAAAGCAGAAATAAATGGGAAACAAAAATAATAATAACATGAATGACAAAATACAGAAAACTGCTAATTAATTGATTTTTTTTTGTTGTTTTTCGATGTAAATGGAGATTTCCTGAGTTTCCACACAAGAAATCGGAGAAGATTTACTACTAATCACAGAACTGTGCTTACCTGAGAAGATGTACATGACAATTGTATCTGCTTAATGACATTTGTGGTTTAATTTAGAATAACTGCACAACTTTTACTTAGGAAACTTTTACTTTGCTACATTTAAAAGGAAAATTTAGCAAACAGCAGAAAAAAACTGATAAAAGCAAAAAAAAAAAAAAGTTTAAGTATACAGTTGTTTTGAAATGGAGAAATTTCAGTGCTCAGAGTTCTGATCGAGGTGTTTGTTTCATGATTAGTTAAATTGGTAAACAAATCACACTTAATTTGTGAATTAGACAGGTCTGTTTGCTTCTGTTATGTCAATGACTGATTTAAATGATGCAGTGTAAACAAGTTTTCATTTAGCGATTCAGTGATTTTAATTGTTTAAATTGTTTAGAGCAAGTGTATAATGATTCACTGATTCAAATGTTCCATTCAGAGTGAGCTTACAGTTAATAATAATTCACTGATTCAAATGATCTGGCCAGAGCAAGGTTGTGACTTGCTTGTTTCAATTTACATCTTCAAAATATTGAAGTTAATCTGAAAATTTGCGTGTGACAAAACAACATCCCATGAGTAATCTAGAGCAAGTGACGCAGTTATTAAAAAAAAAATTCATTATTTAAAAAATTCCAGGTCACTTTACAGTATATTGTACATTGACTATAAACAACATCAACTAGCTCAAAATGATTTGTTCTTCTATAGTTGTGCTTTTCTGATATGTGACAACGATTTGGTGAAAGGTTATGACTCGTGTCTGATGATATTTGTCTTTGTTATTTACATTGATGGAATAATATGAGTTACTTTACCTGATAAAAAGATCCATGGTAAAATAACCCAGATATGCAATATCTATTTTACATTTATGAAAATAATTGTATTTATGTGTTACTTTAATAAGTTATAATGAAATAAACAGACAGTTACAGTATGTTAAGAAGTAGTAACATTTATAAAGTCTTTCAGTAATAACTGGCCTTGGTAAAAATGAGTTGGACACCTCTGCTTTTAGTGTTTGCATGTAAAAAAATACTATGCACTGTGAATTCCAGCCCATCCGATGTCACAGTCGCATTGCATTGTGGAACATGTAGGTGACATGATTGTAGACTTACTCCCTCTGTCAAAATTGAGGGGTCAATAAGGGGGTCTGTCTATGTAAACTTCCCTTATCCGTTCGACAAAGTGGAAAACACATTTCACTGGAGATTCTCCCAAGAGGAAGTGCTTAAGGAACGTTTACAAGTGTGTGTCTAAAAGTGAAGTGGAACACAGACGGAGTATCCAATCAACAAAGTGATTCAAATGATCTGGTCAGATCAAGTCTTCAGTTATTTACTGTATGTCCGAATTCAAACAATTTGTGGTTATTAATTCACTGATTCAAATGATCCAGTCAGAGAAAATCACCAGGTTATGATTTCCTGATTTAAACAGTTTACAATATACTGATTCAACTGATTCAATCAAAGCAAGTCTGTGGTTAACATAATTTATTGATCGAGCATAATGTATATGTGTATTTTTACAAAAACAAGTATATTTATTTTATATTGTTAGAGACCTAAAATGAAAAACTGTTGTGACTGGCTGTTTTAATTTTTTTTTAAACTACAAATATGCCGGAAATGTTGGAAGGTAGAAAGGGTGTGTATGTGTGTGCGTGGTGTTTTTTTTACTGTATACTCATAACTAAATAATGGAATATTTTAGCTCCATACAACAGTTTTTTTTTTTTTTTGTCTTTAATATTAAAACATTTCAGGCTTATATGATACACCTCCTCCTCCTCCTCCCTCGCCAGTCCCAGCTGGGTATCTGTGCACTCTTAATGAAGTTTTAAGTTAATTCTGCACCGGTACAGGGTCTAGTAACATGCAACAATAAAACTACTTTCACAACCTAATACTGATGCATTTAAAGCCATGTTTATGAGCTAGCAAAAGCTGTATAGTTGGAGAAAATCTTCATTATAGGTGGCAGGTTCTTTTGCTATCTTTGAAATCCCTGGAGCGAAATGAACAGGGACAGATACACTGCTTAATGCAACGTAGCCTAGCAACAGAAATTGCCACGACTTCAGGAACACACTCTCATATTTATGTTTACATGAGAGAATGATTCGTATGTCAAGCTGATGGGTCCTAATGTCTCCAACTCCCGCAGGAGAGCTCCTTCCCTCTCTCTCTCTCTTTCTCCATTCCTGCTATTCACGATTCCTCCTTTCTTTTTTCCTCTCCTTTGATCAAAGTCATCTATATTCACTTTCAAAGTCATCTATATTCAACTATATTCACTTTCTTCCTATTTTAGTGTATATCCAAGTTTTTCAGAAAGTGTTGTTGGTGGATTCTGGGGTCTGACCCGTTATTAAAGATGTAAAATAGGGTCTTTAAATGGAATTTGGCTAAAACAGACTGAAATAGCTTGCTGATACACAAGTTTTTATTCATTCATGTTTACTATTGAAAAATTTTGGCTTTATATGCTTATTTCACGTGGGCACCATTTTAAAGCACGGAAGCGCGGCTGCGGTAGGAAGAAATCCAGAAGTATAGGATCAGCACTGTAAACATTGCAACAACATGTTGTGGACTACAAACCTATAGCTTGTTTTGTGGTTGTTTATTTGCACAGTCATATTGCTTTTCAAATGTGTGTAAAAAAACAAATGGAACAGATGTAAAACACACACAGAATATGTGGAACACACTTGGAACACATGTGAAACACAATATGCAGTACACACTTAGAATGCATGTGAAACACAATACAAGGAATACACTTGGAACATGTGAAACACACTCAGAACACATGTGAAAACACGGTATATGTAGAACACATCTGGAACATGTGAAACAGAATATGTGTAACATGCTTGGAACACACAGGTTACATGGAACACACTCTGAGCAGGGGAAGCACACATGGAATATGTGGAACATAACTTAGAACACATTTATAACACAATCTGAATATTTGAAACACATTTGGAACACGAGACACACAGAATGTGTTAAATTTGCTTGAAATGCAAAACACACAGAATATGTGGAACAAACTTGGAACACTTAAACACACATGGAATATATGTACACACTCGGAACAAGTAAAACACAGAATCTGAGGAACACACTTGAAACACACAGAATACATGGAACACATGGATAATACATTGTCGTGATGACAACAGATGTCAAACACGTTATGTTTAGAACACAATCGGAACACTTGTGAAACATGTAATATGTGAAACACTTGGAATATGTAAAACACGCAGAATGTGTGGAACACACTTGGAACAAATGGAAACCCACCGAAAATTTGGAGCACATTTGAAACATGTGACACAGAATATTCAGAATATGCTTGGAACACTTGTGAAACACTGAATATGTGGAACAGGTTTGTTTGTTTGTTTATTTGTTTTACTTTATTGTTGAAACACTTGAAATACATGGTATTTTTTTTCACTAATCACAACGATGCACAAATTACATGTAATTTTACCTGTTGTAAACTCTGTTCTACAACCTGACCGCATCTATCACATTATAAGAGAATTACTTTATAGATTTGCAATATACCAGGACTTGTATATGCTTCTCCAGACATGTAAAACGGCACCAAATGACAATTTGTGCAAAATGAGACAAACCCCAGAAGATTTGCCCTGAAAACTACCACTAAAATTTTCTTTGTCACCATGGAATAGATGTTATGGACTGTACGCTGCCTGCCAGTGGCCCACTGACTTTCATTTCTCTTTCTGCCGTTGTTTACAACTTCAAATGGCCTGCAGTATAATAGCATTAGGAGCTGTGCTTGAATAATAATGCTTTCAAATTGCACATCGCTGATGATCCAGCTCACAAGCTGTAGATGGGAGACGAGCGAAGAGCATTTCAAACTTCATTGGCGGGTTCAGTCATCAACATTCAGTGTGGGTGAAAAAAAAGTTATTATGAGCCCATAAAATTTGAGAAGTGCTTTGCGTTCTTCTATCGATCTTTGCCTGTGTATCATTTCATTTCTCCTGTTCGCTTTTGTCACACACTCATTCTTGCTGTGTAAAAAATATCCTCGATTCCTTTCACCACATGCGAGACAATGGTGGGCCCTCCAGCCTTGTTGCCATAGTTACCAAGCAGTTTAGGCAGACAAGAATTGTGGGTGCTGACAACAGTGAATCAACTGATACTCCAGTGACCTCCCCATTCCATCAGCAGCGCTGTTAATGCAATGTCTTAATGCGGCAGCTTTGAGAACAGCGGACAGCGATAAAAAACAGCTAAACATTTATATGTGCTGAGGAATAGCATATCTGACCATAAATACTTGCGAAAGCCAGCACAAACCCTTTATACGCAACTCATAGTGATTCTAGCCACATGCATACTGTAAAGATTGAAATTAAAATTAAAGTTGAGGGAATGAGTTACTGAATTAATATGTACGACTGGACCATTAACTGAAGAATTCCTCTGATCAATTCAATTGAATCAGTGAGTCACAAACTGGAGACTTGTTCTAAGCAGATCATCTGAATAAGTGCATTATAACTGGAAGCACTCTTTGACTGGATCATTTGACTAAATGAATTGTTATCTAGAGGCTCGTTCTAACAGGACCATTTGAATCAATGTATCATAAATGAAGACTCGTCTTGACTAGAGTCACTCTGAGAAGCAAGCTAATAATAAATAAATAAATCAGTTGAATCATTTGGATGATTTTAATCATTATAATGTAACTGGACTCACTCTAAGCGGAATATTTGAGTAAGTACATCACAACTGGAAGCTCTCTCTGACTGAATCATTTGAATCAGTGCATTATAACTGGAAGCACTCTCGACTGGATCGTTTGAATGAATGAATCATTATCTGGAGGCTTGTTCTAATAGGACTATTTGAATCATTGTATCATAACTGAAGACGCGTCTTGACTAGATCATTTGAATCAGGTTATTGTAAACTGAAGACTCGCCTGACTGGACTATGTGAATAAGTGTCACTGGAGAGTCACTCTGAGAGGCAAGCTAATAATAAATGAATAAATCAGTTGAATCGCTTGGATGGTTTGAATCATTATAATGTAACTAGACTCGCTCTGAGCGGAACATTTAAGTAAGTACATCACAACTGGATGTTCTCTCTGACTGAATCACTTGAATCAGTGCATTATAACGCATTATAACTGGAAGCACTCTCCGACTGGATGGTTTGAATGAATAAAACAGTATTTGGAGGCTTGTTCTAACAGGACCATTGATTCGATGTATTGTAACTGAAGACTCATCTTGACCAGATAACTTGAATCAGGTTATTGTAAACCGAAGACTTGCCTGACTGGACTATGTGAATAAGTGTAACTGGAAAGTCACTCTAAGAGGCAAGCTAATAATAAACTAATAAATCAGTTAAATCATTTGGATGATTTGAATCATTACAATGTAACTGGACTCGCTCTGAGTAGAACATTTGAATAAGTACATCACAACTGGAAGCTCTCTCTCTGACTGAATCATTTGAATCAGTAAACTGTTAAGTGGAAACTCACTCTAAACAAATAATTTGAATCGCTCACTGGGTCCCATTCAGAAGGACTCATCCCTATGCCCCCACCCTTCAGAGTGTCTTGAAGGAATCGTGAACTGGTGACTTGCTCTGACTGAATCATTTGATGTGTTTCTGGATGATTCATAGGGTTCGGCAAAATTTCAGCATTTAAAGATCATTCATTTATTTTCCTTCGCTTAGTCCCTTTATTCACCAGGGGTCACACAAGCAGAATGAACCGCCAACTTATCCAGCATATGTTTTACACAGCGGATGCTCTTCCAGCTACCACCCAGTTGTGGGAAACAACCATACACACTCATTCGCACACATACACTACACTCTAAAAAAAAAAAGGTGCTAAATAGCACCAAAACTGGTTCTTTGGTCGTAACGAGGGGGGAACCTTTTTTGGTGCCATACAGCACCTTAAAAATATAGGTGCTAAATAGTACTTTTGTCAAATGGTGCTATATAGCACCTATATTTTAAGGTGCTCATTATGTTACTTTACCCTTTCCGCAAATAAAACCGGCATAAAAGTTATGAGAATTAGCTATAAGAACAAGTGCTTACCAGTAGTATTGGTGCTATATAGCACTTTAACCCCCCAAAGAACCACTGAAAAACCTTTATGGTGTTTTAAATGTTCTTTACACAGTAAAAGTGCTATATAGCACCCTGACCACCTTAAAGAACCACTGAAGAACCCTTATGGTGCTTTATGGTTCTTTAAGGTGGTCAGGGTGCTATATAGCACTTTTACTGTGTAAAGAACATTTAAAGCACCATAAAGGTTTTTCAGTGGTTCTTTGGGGTGTTTAAAGTGCTTTATAGCACCAATACTACTGGTAAGCACTTGTTCTTATAGCTAATTCTCATAACTCTTATGTCGGTTTTATTTACGAAAAGGGTAAAGTAACATAATGAGCAACTTAAAATATAGGTGCTATATAGCACCATTTGATAAAAGTACTACATAGCACCTACTTTTTTAAGGTGCTGTATAGCACCAAAAAAGGTTCCCCCCTCGTTACGACCAAAGAACCAGTTTTGGTGCTATTTAGCACCTTTTTTTTTTAGAGTGTATATATACTGTGTTCATCTCAGTCATGATGACAGCACATAATATTAGCCGAGACATTCTTCAGGACAGCAGTATTCAGCTTACAGTCACATTTAAGGGCTTCACTGGGGTAATCAGAGTAACTAATATTGAAGACAGAATAAAAATGTCACGCTTGTTTATCAAAAACAAATATTATACACACAAATGCCTGGATTTTAATATATTTTATTTTTAATATCTGATGCCTATTTTAATGTACCAATACAAAAAGAATTATTTTTAGCAACAAAAATGCACACAAATAAATGTAATCGCTTCTGATGCAAATAGAAACACATGAATTATAAGATACTAATAGCATATTTAGTGACTGTAATGAATTTAAATTAACAGGATGCACACAAATAATTATTTTACATAATTATTGGTATTTTTAATATCTGATGCTAATAATCTACCAATTCTAATATATTTATATGTAAAGAAATTATTTTAGCAACAAAAAAGCACACAAATAAATCCTCATTCAAAGATACTAATAAAAATGTCGTGCTTATTTATGAAAACAAATATTGTGCACACAAATACCTGGATTTTAAATATTTTATATTATATTTTATCTTTAATATCTGATGCGAATACTAATCTGCCTATTTTAATGTACCAATACATGAAGAAATATTTTTAGCAACAAAAATGCACATAAATAAATGTAAATCGCTTTTGATGCAAATAGAAACACATTAATTATAAGATACCAATAGCATGTTTAGTGACTGTTATGAATTTAAATTAACAGGATGCACACAAATAATTATTTTACATAATTATTGGTATTTTTAATATCTGATGCTAATAATCTACCAATTCTAATATATTTATATGCAAAGAGATTATTTTTAGTAACAAAAAAGCACACAAATAAATCCTCATTCAAAGATACTAATAAAAATGTCATGCTTATTTCTGAAAACAAATATTGTGCACACAAATACCTGGATTTAAATATTACATTAGATTTTACATTATATTTTATCGTTAATATCTGATGCTAATACTAATCTGCCTATTTTAATGTACCAATACATAAAGAAATATTTTTAGCAACAAAATGCACACAAATAAATAATATAATTTTTTTCTGATGCAAATAGCAACATATTAATTCTAAGACGCTAATAGCATATTTAATGACTGTTATAAATAAAAAATAAGATGCACACAAATACTTGGAATTTAAATATTTGACATAATATTGTGTTTTTAATATCTAATGTTAATAATCTACAAATTTTAATACACTATTAAAGAAAGAAATAATTTAACCAAGAAGAAAGCACACAAATAAATGCATAATAATATTGTATTTTTAATATCTGATGCTATTAAATGCTGATATACTATTAAATCATTTTAATGTACTAATACATGACAAAATCATTTTCACAACAAAAAATACATACAAATAAATCTAATTAATCTAATAGCAACATCCTCAGTCTAAGGTATTAATGTACTAATTTTATGCTTTCTCATTAAATATTAAGCACACAATTACCTGAAGGTTCAATATTCGACAATATTTTAAAAATATGATGTTAATAAGCTTCAAATTTTAATATTCTATTAAATAAAGAAATAATTTCCCCCACAAAAATGCACACTAATAAATGTTATTTCTTTTAATGCAAATAGCGACATCCTCATTCTAAGATATGAATATACAACTTTTATGCTTTTTCATTAAATATTAAACACACAAATATCTAAAGTTTCAATATTTGACATTATTTTTAATATCTGATGTTAATAATCTACAGATTTATATATTCTATTAAATAAAGAAATAATTTCCCCAAGAAGAATGCACACAAATAAATGCAACTGCTTCTGACGCAAATAGCACCAACCTCATTCTAAGATAATAATAGACTATTTAATGACTGTTATGAATATAAAAATAAGATGCATTTAAAATACCTGCATTTTAAATATGTGACACTGTATTTTATTTTTAATATCTGATGCAAACACTAACAAAAATACAACAATAATGCAAACTAATAGATGCTATTTCGTTTGATGCAAATAGCGACGTCCTCATTGGAAGGTCCTAATAAACAATGTCATGCTTTTTTATGAAAACAAACCAGATGTGCACAAATATACCTGGAGTTTATATACTTGACATCATTTTAAACGTCTGATGCTAATAATCTACCAATTTTAATGTACAAAGAGATTATTTTTAGCAACAAAAATGCACACAAATAAATCCTCATTTGAAGATGCTAATAAAAATGTCGTGCTTATTTATGAAAACAAATATTATGCACACAAACACCTGGATTTTAAATATTTGACATTAGATTTTATCTTTAATATCTGATGCCTATTTTAATGTACCAATACATAAAGAATTATTTTTAGTAACAAAAATGCACACAAATAAATGTAATCGCTTCTGATGCAAATAGAAACACATTAATTATAAGATACTAATAGCATATTTAGTGACTGTTATGAATTTAGAATAACAGGATGCACACAAATAATTATTTTACATAATTTGGTATTTTTAATATCTGATGCTAATAATTTACCAATTTTAATATATTTATATGCAAAGAAATTATTTTAGCAACAAAAAAGCACACAAATAAATCCTCAATCAAAGATACTAATAAAAATGTCATGCTTATTTATGAAAACAAATATTGTGCACACAAATACCTGGATTTT
>CAIGQQ010035826.1:15247609-15259788 GCA_903798035.1 Danio albolineatus
TATATATTTTAATATATTTAATTTATCTATTTAGCAAATGTGAGTAAAAACAATTAAAAGTGTGACAAAAAATACCAAAAACAAATCTAACCATTTCAGGTCAGTTGCCAAAGAAAAACAGCATTTCAGGTGTGCGTTCCATGTGTTCACCTGATTTCTCGAAAATTAGAGGTGCGTGTTCACAAGAGTATTGTGCTCTTTATGTCGTGCTTGGTTGTGCTGCTGAAGTAAAAAGCACTCAGGTGTGCCTGGTGCTTTGTTTCAAACTAAGGAACTTGTATGGGCATTAAATATAATGTTGATCCACCACTGACAAACCCTTGCTGCAGCTCTGATACAAGTTTAATTTATGGAGAAAAGTAAAAATGCAACAGTGTTTGGCTGCTCTGTGCTTGTCTGAGGTAATTGGTTTACCATTACTGCTGAATTGTGTATAATCCATGCAAAAAATAAAGCTAATTGGTCCTTCTGTGGGCATTCTGAAAAGTTGAGAGGTTTTCAACTCACTGTGCTGTAGGCTCGCCTTGAAAAAGTGAAGGCATCGCATTGTGACCACATAAGTCCCCAATTGCATGCACACAAGACACAATGTGAATGGCCCCTAAGTTTTTATTTGTGTTTTATATATACACATTAAAATGCTGGACCTTAATCCCTTTCACACATACAGACCTTTCTGGAAAATTATCTGCAATTTTCCAAAAAGGAATCATGTGTCAACAGGCCTTTTTTAAAAATACCGGTAAATTTGTGTCAATTTCCCGGAAAGAGAAGTTGTAACATTACTGGTAATTTGCCAGTAGGCTGCTCTGTGTGAACCCAGAGGGAAAATTGCCGGAGAGAGCGCATTCACGTTTAGAACATTCTGAAGTGCGTTCAGCCAATCAGAACATTCAGACGCATTCACATCCGTGCTGTTTATGAAAATAAAAGCCTTTAAATACTTTTCCAGACACATTTAGATGCTAGATGTTAGTCAGATAGCATTTCTATGTTCCTTTTTAAGGCCAACTGTGTAAAAAAATTATCAATAAAATGCTTATGATAAACCACTGTTTGTTTACCTTCAAGCTCTGCTTCAGTTGCTTGACGCGTGTGCACGTGAAGCAGCCGGTGAGCGACAGCACACACATATTATGTACATCTCGACATGCAAAATTGTTCATCCATATGTTTTCATCGACGTACTTCACAATACTTATCCATTCACAGAATTTGTAATATGGTCAGATGTGTAAACATTCAGCTGCGGTACATGCTTCTGCCTTTGGATGTCTCGGGGACAAAGCAGCTGCATGAATGCTAAAGCTATAAATAAAAGTGAAACAATCAACAAAAGTCTGACCCCTTCTATGTTTACAAATACAAGCACAGCAGTTTAGAGCTTGTTTCTAGTTAATAATGCCAGAATTTATCGATATTTTGGAACGGATGTCTGAACGGTCTTTTCCAAAAAAAAAAAAAAATTCATAACGTCCTTGCCTGTGTGAACAGAGCTTTTTTGAGTTTACTGGTAAGGTCATTCTGGAAATTTCTGGTATATTTACCGGTATCACTGCATGAAAGGGTTTTTTGAATGAGTTGTGTTCTGAAGATGAAGAAAGGTCTTAGACTGTTTGGATTAACATGAGGGTGAGTAATTATTACAGAATTGTTATTTTTGGGGTAAATTATCACATTAATGATTATGAAATGAGTTTACTTGCCTTTTTCCCAAATGAAGTTAACTAATCGCTTTTTACAGTGGATAAAAAATGACTAGCATCACTGTAAAAAGTGATTTGTTGACTTCACTTAAAAAAACAGAGTAAATCCGTTATCTTAAAATTAATAAGTAAATAAACTACAGTATATGCATAATTATAACGATTTGGTTAAGACAACACAACAGTTCCAGGTTACAACAGGCAGTGGTGTGAAGTAACTAATTACAAATACTCAAACTACTGTAATTGAGTAGTTTTTCTTAGGAATTGTAATTTACTGAGTAGTTTTAAAAATGTGGACTTTTACTTTCCCTTGAGTACATTTTTAGTGCAGTATCGGTACTTTTACTCCACTACTTTTCTTCAACCAGCAGTCACTACTTTATTTCTTTCTTGTCTATGGTCATTGTCTAAAGTAGAAAGATCAGTCCTGTGATTCCAGTTCAATTAAATCACACATAGAAAGTAAATCACATCATAATGAACAACCTCAAGACATGGGTGCTTTATAAATGCAGCAAACCTTTTGGAAACATTAAAAATGTCCAAGAAGATGTCCAAAATCTTTACACACAATGATTCAGAGACTGTTTATAGACTGCATGTCACTGAAAATGATAGATGTCGACTGTATGATGACTGAAATCACCAAACAGCCTTAAACAATCACTAATGGAACAAATAAAGAATGGAAGGAAGGGCCAAATAAAAGGAAAGATTAAACAGGGAATGGAAGGAAGGATCGAAGAACCAAATAAATGAAAGGATTCAAGAAAGGACTGAAGGAACGAATGAATGAACAAAGGACCTTATGAAGGAAGGAACAAAAATATGAAAGAAAGAATGAGCGAACAAATGAAGGGAGGAAAGAAGGAAAGACAAAACGAATAAAGGAAGAATTCAAGGAAGGACTGAACAAACTAAGGAAAGAAGGAAGGAACGAACAAATGAATGAATGAACAAAAGGACCTAATGTAGGAAGGAACAAAAGTAGGAGGGAACGAACGAGTGAATGAAGGAAGGAGGGAACAAACGAATGAAGGAAGGAAGGAGGGAACAAACAAATAATTGAAGGAAGGTTGGAAGGAACGAACAAAAATAGGAAGATTCCTAAATACACTACATGTTGTTTGTGCAGGGATGTGTAAACGTAACATTCTGTAAACGCATCAACTTTTCACAGTGTAATACTCACTACTCACTACTCTTGAGTACTTCTTAAAGGTCTACTTTTTACTCCTACTTTGAGTAATATTTAATACAGATACTTTTACTCTACTTGCACTACATTTTTGGGCAAGTAATGGTACTTTTACTGGAGTATGATTTTTCAGTACTCTTTCCACCACTGACAACAGGTTTACTCCCTTTTTAAGTAAAATAACTAATTGCTTTGCAGTGAATTACAGTGATTATTAATACACACAGCTGATGAATCATATATATTTGTACTCAAGCATGATCCACCGTCTCCTTTGTGAGTACCAGTAGTGTATGCTGTATGTCAGATGGAATAGAGCACAAACTAGCCCATGAACAGTTTTGATCGTGTGCTAATGGTTTTATATGAGCGCTAATCACTGCTGCGCTGTTAGCCACATGCTCGTCCCTGGCTCAGTGCGGCGTTTCAGGGGTTAGCAAAACACATGATGGCTCTTTACGAGGTGGAGGCCAGGAAGAGGGGGTCCGCAGACACCGCTAAAGAGACGATAATGACAGCCATTCACCGCAATCCAATTATGCAAAAGGGAGTCTAAACAATTCCATCATCCCCCAAATTAGATTGTCCTAACGAGATAAAGGCACCAATTAATCCTGAATTAATTTCTATAGCTCATTTTCCCAGAAAACACTCTAATATGCTAATGCAAATGAGAGAGAGGAAAGAGAAAGCCCTTCAGCGGGGGTTGCCCAGAGTTCATGGCATTTAGTTTGGCAGAGTGTGCCGATAAGTGCTGGAAATTTTGAACAATCACAGAACTTATGACGTCTTTGACAAGTCTTGTTGTTTTGCATGTAAAACTCCAGTGGATGCTGGAAATATGGACATGCATGTGAACAATAGGGCATCACTGTACTACTGAATGGCTTGGTTGGCATTTCTTTTGGTTAAAAAAAAACCTTCGACATTGATTTTATTTAGTAAGAAAAAGTGTGCTTATTCTCTTAATGAGTTATGGGTGTGTTCTTTACTTTCCCTTTACTTTACTCCTTTACTTTAATGGAGTAAGAAAACGGTGGAAACTCACTCCACTGAAGACATTTATTAGCCTACATATTTAATTTTGTTCGTTAAGCGCAAAGATTTGTTTCAAAACTATTTATAAATTAAGTTTTAATTTAATGCAAACAAATACAATAATAACAAAGTGTGGAGTTATATCCAAACACACTTCATATTGCCTCATATAATGATGCATTCATTTCCAAATCTTGACATTTTACATTTAGTACTACTAATAATAATATTATACTAATGCAAACTTTCATGAATAAACTGAAAAAAAAAAATAGCAACAAATCCCATCATATAAGTCTTGTGCCATATTGTGCTGGGTGTTTGAAAGGACCCAATATGTTTATTTGTTATAAAAGATAAGACGAGAGCTAAAAAGATAAGATAAGAGCAAAAAAGGGCCAAATTGTATGGACTTTACACAAATAATATCATTCCTGTAATTTCTGGATGAATTAATATTAGTATTGTCATCATTGCCATCATTGGACCTCTTGTTATAAAAACTGCTGTGTTATTAACTTTTTTATATTTTTGAGCCAAATCTCAAAATGTCCTATGGTGTGACTGTTTCAAGTATAGTTCAACAAATTACAGCTCTTATAAATTAAAGGGGAAATCATAAAATAATTAGGTACTGCTTAATTTTACAATAGTGGCTATTTTAGTAAAGGGCAATGATTTTTTTTTTCATCCATATATTTCCTAAAACAAGAATTTGATCATGTTGTTTGTGTCCTTATGTGGCACTATATGCTTTTTATAAGCTATATGCTTTTTCGGATTATCCACTGAAACTTTAATTAAATTAAAGACCCCATTCAAGATAATGTGACAAACCCCCTGATGATGTGCATGTTAAGTTTTTTTGCTTAGAAATTTTCACATAGTTCACACCTTTCACATAGTTCACACCTTTTGGAAACACTATATAAAATTGTTGAGTTTTGTTGTCATTTGCTATGGCACACCAATTTATTCATAATGACCAACAAGTCTGACAAATAAATAAATAAATAAGGCACCATGGTGGTGTAGTGGAACCCACAGGTAGTGTGGGTTTCCTCCAGGTGCTCCAGTTTCCCCCACAAGTCCAAAGACATGCGGTACAGGTGAATTGGGAAGGCTAAATTGTCCATACTGTATATGTGTGAATGAGGCACCATTTACACTGGTGTGTTTTCGTTTTATAACGCATAAGTTTTGCTACGGTTACGCCATCCGTCCACACTACGCCGTAGGAGTTTTTAAGCCGCGAAAACGGAGCATTTTGGAAACGCTGAAGAGGCCGTTTTCATTCTAAAACGCTGCTGCTGCGTCTCAGTGTGGATGAAGGAAAGCGGAGACCTTTGAAAACGGAGGCGTGGCTGCTGAGATTGGCTACGTGATTGGGGCTTTGGGTGATTGCGTAACCTTCCCTTATTTGTCAATCGCACAAGGCTATAACGCCACTGGCAGACGGCAGACCAGCCTTCACTGTAAACACTGTGTTTTCGATAGCCATGGATGTTTTATAATCATTTGTTACTTTAAGTAACAACTCAACCTCGTCGTCTGTCCACAAAAAGACCTCTCTTGCTTTCTTTGCCATCGCGTTCATCGTTCAACCAGCGTTTGTTGACTAACAATAACCAAATGCAGAGCGAGACACATGCTTCCTGTTTATACTTGAACGCGCATGCCCTGAGTGCACAAATGGTCACGTGATATATGTTTCTGGTGACGTAGTGTGGAGGGACATCTGTTGAGAGACGCTTGGGTGAAACGCTAGTCTGGACGCGGATCGTTTTCATGCTAAAACGCCGTTTTAAATCTAAAACGCACTAGTGTAAACGGGGCCTGAGTGTGTATGGATATTTCAAATAGATGGGTTGCAGCTGGAAGGGCATCCGTTGCGTAAAAAAAACCATATGCTGGATAAGTTGGCGGTTCATTCCGCTGTGGCGACCCCAGATTAATAAAGGGATTAAACAGAAAAGAAAATGAATGAATGAATGAATGAATGAATAAATAAATAAATAAATAAATAAATAAATAAATAAATAATTATATTTTCTTAAAGACAATATATACTGTACAGTGCACAGCATTGCATGTAATATTGTAGTAATGTGTTGCATGCTGTAAAATAGATTGAGATTGGAGAAATATTGTCAGAGTTCAGTTCATGTTTATTTATATAGTGCTTTTAGAGTTAAACCAGAGTTTAAACACATTTATAAGTATATCTAGCTCTTCCTGATCTTTCATTTTCTGTTCTATACTGTCATCACAGACTGCTAAATAAGGGGAGTTAATGAAGAGTACTTCCTGTAGCATTCCTAAGTTGACTTCGGTGGTCTTAATCTGTGAATAAACGTGTCCTTATTTGAAACGAGTGTCAGGCTGTGTGATTCATTGTCGAGAATACTGAGAAGTTTCTTCAGCATTCTTTTCTCAGACATCGTGACCTAATATGGCCAACCATTTTAGCAGTTATTCATTCTCGGGATATTTATTTATTCATTTTCCTTCGGATTAGTCTCTATTTCGGAGGTCACCACAGCGGAACGAACCACCAACTATTCTAGCATTTGTTTAGCGCAGCAGATGCCCTTCCAGCCTCAACCCAGTACTGGGAAACATCCATACACACTCGTTCGTGGGGAGAACATGCAAACTCCACACAGAAATGCCAACTGGCCCAGCCCATACTTGAACCAGCGACCTTCTTGCTGTGAGGCGACAGTGCTTATATTTATTTATTTAAGTTGTTAAAGTGCTTTTCCTTCCAACTTAGTCTTTGAAACATTAAGCTGTAATGAAATGTTTCAAATGTAATTTCAGTTTGTTCTTTAACAGGGCCTTATTACAGCCTACCAGAGCATAGAGTCAATAAATAAAAACTTGGCTATGACCAGTGTCTGAAATCTGAAGTGTAGCGTGTGAACAGAAACAGAGACATCACTGTGCCTTGAGGGGTCCCTGTGCCACTTACAATAATATCTGAAGTTATTTTATCATTAGTGGATTATTATATTATTCATTCATTCATTTTCTTTTCAGCTTAGTCCCTTTATTAATCCGGAGTCGCCACAGCGGAATGAACCACCAACTTAATCCAGAACGGCTGCAACCCATCTGTGGGAAACACTTATACACTACTGAGCAATTTAGCCTACCCAATTCACCTGTACCACATGTCTTCATACTGTGGGGAAATCTGAGCACCTGGAGGAAACCCACGCAGGGAGAACATACAAACTCCACACAGAGTAACCAACTGGCCCAGCCGAAGCTCGAACCAGCGACCTTCTTGCTGCGAGGCGACAGCATTACCTACTGTGCCACTGCGTCGCCCCTGATTATTATATTACACTGAAGTGAATTATTGCAGTCTCTTCATTTTCAGGGCTGGCAATAAATATTGTAATTATGAAATATATAATACATCAGTTAATCTGAATGCATTCATCCAAATGTGAAATATAATGCACACATTGCAAAATACATTTTCATGGCCAGTAAAAAATTAAATAAATACAAATTAAGAGAGGAACTATAGAAAATATAGACATGTCTGTGAACAATAGGGCATCACTGCACAGCTGATTTGCTTGTTTGGCATTGCTTTTGGTTCTGAAAGAACATTCGCCAAGTAAATTTTTTATTTACTTTTATTTTTTGTAGTATATAACAAAAAACAGACAGTTGGCTGATATAAAAACACAAATTTCAGGTGCCAGCTGAAGCCTCCTCATTTACTAGTGTTTTTGTTTGCCGCAGATAAGCAAGGAGGAAAAAAACTGTCCAACTGCATAAGGATAATCAGGCAATAATGTACATGTATTTAATGTTAGCCACTGTGGATTAACACCTGCTAGATGCATTGATTCATGTCCAAATCTGCTTCATGTCAAACGTACAGTAAATGTAAGCTGGTGTAAAAAAAAAAAAATTATGAGGCTGGATTAAATATTTTGACCGCATTATTGTTTTGTATAGCTGCGCTGGATGATTTCATTTATTTCACAGCCTAAAACTGCCAAAAATGTAATCGAACAAAAAAAAAGTATTGAGATAAGATAAGAAACTACTACTTAAGGACAAAAACCCTGACTAATGTTTGAAATAGGAGCAGTGTTCTGAACAGTATCTTTTGCTGTGGCAACTGTAGTATAATATTCATACGCCCCATTGTCAAGTTATTCCTTACTGCATTCATACAAATGAATTAATGTATTGCAAAATACAACGGTAAGGAAAGTGAGATACACTGTATACTGTCACTGTGGATCTATTAGAAATGGAATGTATAAAAATTTTAATAAAAAATATTTTATAATATTAAACCTACTTTGTATGTGTTTTTTATTTATTTATTATTTTAAAACACGAGATGCACCTGCAGTTTGTTTTCTACGTATGTTACTAAGCAATGACTTCAGCTCGTCAGAATGCAAAGTGCGGGACATAGAAAATGACAATGGCTGCATCCAAAAATCGCCTACTTACCAAACGACCATTAGATAATGTACAGTACTTTTGTGCATTTGTGAGTAGTAAGAATGGAATTTGGAAGTACTACATCTGTCATTAATCATTATTTTTTCAATTCAATTCACCTTTATTTGTATAGCGCTTTTACAATGTAGATTGTGTCAAAGCAGCTTCACATAGAACGTCATAGTAAATTGAAAATATCAGTTTAGTTATTAATGTTTGAGTTCAGTTCAGTTCAGTGTTGTTTAACATTCACTACTTAGAGTCCAAACACTGAAGAGTAATCCATCGGTGCGCAGCTCTAGCAGCACATTATCACGTGACACCAATGCTATCTCACGGCAATTCATAACTTTTGATTCAGTGGCTAATTCGTATGAATTCATACAATCTAATTCGTACAATTTAGTTTGATTTGCTCATCACCCAATGACGGTTGTGTTCAGGGGTGGGGTTGGGTGCCACGCCTCCTTTTTTAAATCGTATATTTTTGTACGACTGAACTCATACAAATTTGTACGAATTAGCCACTAAACTGGCAAAACGTAACATGCTTACCCACATTAATTGCATCACTCCCATTCATGAATTCTCTCGTGTGGCATTATGAGCAGCCATCGGATGCACACACCTAAGAATCTTGCTGGAAGTAGTACAATAGGTCATCCAGGTACCTATCGCCAGCTATGGATTCAGACCTACTACTAGCATACTGAATTTGACGCACTATATGACAGGGTAAGTGTACAATTTGAGATGTAGACTATGTGCTGTTATAATGCGATACATTATGGGTATTGAAGACAATGACAATGGAACAAACTTCTATTAATCTCTATTGATTTATTGTAACATATAAACACTTTCATAAACTGTAATCGCTCGCACTACAAATAAAGAAAATAATTAATTCATTCGTTCATTTTCTTTTCAGCTTAGTCCCTTTAATAATCTAGGGTCGCCACAGCAGAATGAACCGCCAACTTCATTCATTCATTCATTCATTTTCTTTTCGGCTTAGTCCCTTTATTTATCTGGGGTCGCCACAGCGGAATGAACCGCCAACTTATCCAGCATTTGTTTTTACGCAGCGGATGCCCTTCCAGCCACAACCCATCTCTGGGAAACACATCCACACATTCTCATTCACACACATACACTACGGACAATTTAGCCTTACCCAATTCACCTGTACCGCATATCTTTGGACTGTGGGGGAAACCGGAGCACCCGGAGGAAACCCACGCAACCACGGGGAGAACATGCAAACTCCACACAGAAATGCCAACTGGCCCAGCCGGGGATCGAACCAGTGACCTTCTTGCTGTGAGGCGAACGTGCTACTCACTACGCCACCGTGGCGCCCACCGCCAACTTATAAAGAAAAAATCATAAATGGAAAGTTTAAGTTTACCCTGCCAGTTACGAATGAACTTGCTCGTTTATTTGATCCTCTTTGGATCCGTCCCCTCTGCATCTGTGCTCGGCTTCTCGGGTTACACTTCACAGCTGGAGACACAATGATATGGAATGCATATTTCCAGCCTCTCGGACACACAAAGAGCACTTATAAAGGTATATAAACATTAGTCTGTTTTATTTTGAGTGAATGTGAGATGTTTAAAAGATATCATTATAAAACGCAATTTTTTTTTCTGTTGATTTAATTGGTTTACATTGCGGGCTCCTGCATGTGTTTACAAATAGGGCTGACCGCAACTTGCCATGACGTAGATTCCCAAGCTTTATACACACTATAAATTTATTCAGCTCCACCCAAAAGAAGCATAAGGTATGTTTAATGGCACCTATTGTTGTTTATCATGTTTATTGTGAAATCTGCTGATATGTTTGCAATTTAAGGGTAACAAACACATGTAGATTCTGAGTATTGTGTTTACTGCATGTTTAAGCATTGTGTCTTATCCCTCAAATCAGATTTTACTTGTCACATACAGTCAGACAGTACGAAATGAAATGTGAAATGCTTAATATGCAATGAAATGCTCTGCTCAGTTCTTACTGTGATTTTTCTGAAGTGAAAGAATTGCAACACTTTATTAAATGTCATCTGTTTATGCAGCAGTTGATATCAATGCCTGGTTTCACATTAGGCTATCGCTTCAAAAATAAAACCAATACACGTCTGTCACAACTCATGCTAAAAAAAACACTTTGTTTTATTTTATTTTATTTTTTTGTTTTGGTTCAGCACTGAGAGCTGTGTCAGAGCTGAGCTCATTAATATTCACGATCATTCCAAATATGGTCAATAAGGACCTTCTGATTGTAGGGGCATTTTATGCAGTAATAAATGAGCATATATAACCACTTCTGGAGAAGTTTTACCTTAGCCATTATTACTACCTACCATTAGGGCTATCGGTTCAGCATCGACATTGCAATGTGATCATTAGCAATAGTATATGCAATGTTGAGTCTGGATTTTTTTTTTTTTGCAAGTGGCCTGTGACTGTATAAAGCTTATAAAAGCATTAAGGCATATGAAATTGTTCCATTTGTCACTTTGAAACATTTATAATAATTAATTTCATTTAACTGTTTATAAAATGAAGGCTATGCACCACTATTTTACATTTTATCATTCAATTACTTTATATCTGAATACATTTCGACTCCTCGGATAACAATAAAATGGTGCTTATTTAATTGGAATCTTTTTCTTTATTGAATTTATCTAAGCTTTTCGAGTGCTTATCATAATTTATGCACTCCCCTACAGAATCATCCCAATCAATCTAAAATGATAACTACTTTCCAAGCATTTATTCAACTCATCTAGTGAAATTGTATTCTTATCGCAATATACATCGCAGAATAAAAAAAATATTGCAATGTTAGAATTTTCCAATATCGTGCTGCCCTATTATGTAAATAAAGATCATGTTCCATGAATATATTTTGTATATATCAAAATTCTACTTCTGATTAGTAATGTGCATTGCTAAGCACTTCGTTCAGGCCAATTTAAAGGGGATTTTCTAAATATTTGGATTTGATCAATTTCTCAGAATCCAGATTCTCAAGACGTTGTATCTCAAAACATTCATTCATTTTCTTTTTGGCTCAGTCCCTTTATTAATCGCCACAGCGGATTGAACCACCATATTATCCAGCATACTGTATGTTTTACGCAGCACAATCACCTCACAGCAAGAAGGTCGCTGGTTCGAGCCTCGGCTGGGTCAGTTGGTATTTCTGTGTGGAGTTTGTATGTTCTCCCCGTGTTCGCCTGGATTTCCTCTGGGTGCTCCGGTTTCCTACACAGTCCAAAGACATGTGCTATAAGTGAATTGGGTGAGCTAAATTGGCCCGAATGAGTGTGTGAATGAGTGTGTATGGAGGTTTCCCAGTGATGGTTTTCAGCTGCGTAAAACACATACTGGATAAGTTGGCGATTCATTCCTCTGTGGCGACCCCAGATTAATAAAGGGACTCAGCCAGCAAGAAAATGAATGAATGTTTTACGCAGCGGATGCCCTTCCAGCTGCAACCCATCACTGGGAAAGTATCTTCAAACATTTTAGACCAAATATTGTCCTAAATAATGTAAATGGAAAGCTTATTTTATCAACTTTTTGAGTATAAATAATAAGAAAGAAGACTGGCTTTGTGGTCTAGTGTAATATATAAAATATTTGCAGTTCATACAAATAACTAAGGTATGCTAGATGCACATGTACACTAAATTTAAAATCTAATGTAAAATATATATATATATATATATATATATA
>CAIGQQ010035826.1:15265417-15276846 GCA_903798035.1 Danio albolineatus
GCATTTTGTGACAACACAAACAACTGAAGAAGCGCGCTGCATTTTGTCGCAACACAAACAACTGAAGACACATAAAACATATGCTGGATAAATTGGCGGTTCATTCCACTGTGGCGACCCCAGATTAATAAAGGGACTAAGCCAAAAAGAAAATGAATGAATGAATGAAAAATATGCCCTTTTGTGGATTTGTCATCTAAAACAACCAACGATAAATATCAGCAGCAACATATTTAATGATTGTAAAAATATCACACGGGATACATTTAAAAGTTTCAAATTGAACTCTCTTTTTCTACAGAATGATCGCTAAGAAGAACAGATATTTCAGTCTCCGGTCATAGTGTATGTTTACTCCACCCTTCACCTGTACTGATTCTCTCTTCCTATAAGCTTTTGTTTGAGCTCTTACTGACAGACATAAAGCACCCTCCTCAATCTCCTCACCAAGATTCCTGCTCTCTCTCTTTTCACTCTTGGTCTGGACGAGTTGTTTTTCATTACGGTGTGAGCTCTCGCAGTAAATACGGTGCTCCTCAGACTGCGGACCCGGGCTGAACCGCTGACCCCTGCATCTCAAACGCCTCTCTCAAGGTCTCTCGCCTCCAAGGCCTCCCTCTGTGCGGCTGTGGCCGGAGTGCGGCCTCTGTAATTCACCAGCTTGCTAGATCGCCTGCCAGCGAGTATTGATTTTTGTTTCCCCAATCTCCAGGAGAGAGGGCAAGAAAAGATTAAAAACACTTTGTCAGTTTGGTGGGGAATAAGAATTCCACGCAGGGGATACCTTGAAGTGTGAAGGGTCAGGGCTGAGGTACATCTTTATGGCTTTAACTCCTTCCTGACTAGAAGCATTTGACTTCGGCTTTCATCCTCGCACATTTTTTCTGCTCTGTTTTATATTACCTTGTTGTGCGGAGGAAATATTTTTCCGACAGGGAGCTGGCCTCATCATTATTAGGTTATTAAATGTAGCTGCGTGTATGAGAGATGAGCTTTTCCAGCAGGCCTGCTTAAGGTTCTCGGTGTTGTATTGTGGTAAATAAAGTAAATAATTATAATTTTTTTGCTGGACAAACGCAGACCCTGGGTGTTAATCAAGGGCTGATTGAGGGGTCATTTGAAATATGGCAACAGTGATTGTGCATTTATTATTTATTCTTGATGTATGCAAATTATTCTTGATTAATGCAAAATTTTATTTAATAAGTGAGCAGAAATTTGAAAATTAGAAGGACAACAAAATAGTATTTTTAATGAGTAAATATACATGGTGAATGATAAAATAATAATGATTAACTGAAATATTAACATACACATTGTTAATTATTAGATAGAGAGGTTTAAATATAGGGAGAACTACAACCCTGCCCGAAAAGTACAACTTTTGTTTTTAAATATGCTAAATATTGCATGTATAATTTGTATGCATGTATGCATGTATGATTATTATTATTATTTTTCATATATATTAATTGTACAACATATACAGAAACACTTTAATAATTGTACTGTGAGGATGGGCATCAAAAAGTTCCTGTTGCTGTAATTGTTTATTTATTTATTTATTCATTTATTTATTTATTTTTATTTATTTTTTTTATTATTATTTTTTTTAATCTGTGCAGATTGATGTGTAATCCTTGAATTTAAAATTCATTGTTCACAATCTAATTGGGGTGGTACCATAATTTCTTTTTATAAATGCAAGTTGATTGAACATAAAACAATTAAGTTGTCACAAAACTCAAGAATTGTGTTGTTTTAGCTCATTTTAAACAAGTAGTTTGAACAAACAGCACAAATTATTATTATTATTTATTTTATTATTATTATTATAATTTATTCATTTATTTGTATTTTTTGAGTGTTTGTAGGCTTGTGTACCTTATAACTTTTGTACCTTAGGGAACTGCAGGAGTGACAGCAGTGTCTTTTTAAAATAGAAAATTCACCCAAAACTGTACGTTTACGTACCATTTACTCACCCTCAAGTGGTTCTAAACCCTTACAAATTCATTTCCCCTGTTAAAAACCAAAATTATATTTTAATGAAATCTAAAAAAGATGGTTCAATTCATGACAGGATTTTCAATCTAGTAAAATAAATAAATTAAAAATAAATGTATAAAAGTGAAAAGTCTTTATAGGAGAATGCAATCACTGAAGGCTTTCATTTGAACATTGTTTCACCTGAATTACCCAGTGAAGTCATATAAACATGTTAAAACTTTTTCGTTTGTCAAATCGAATTGGCTTAAGTATAATACAATTGATATAGCTAGATTGTTACCCATTACCTTGTTTCTGCCCAGCATGTCACTTTACTGAACTGCACATGTCTGCCTATATATTACAGTGTGTGACAGGAAAGTTTCCTTAAGGCAGACTTAAGCACACAGACACCACATGTGTGGTAGAACAGGGGGAAGTATGTTGCAAACTCTCTTTCTTGACGCAAGAAATTTAAAAAGTTATCGTCTCATTCAGACAGGACAAGTTGTGCAGCTGTGGTATGAATATGGGAGGAGAATGAGTCCCACTGACATTTCTGGGATACTCAGGGGGTTTTAATGCTTCATTTAACAACGCAACTCTCATAACATCTGGAATAATCAGAGTACAATACATGGACTGCTTGTGTATCAGTCCAAGTGAGCACTACTCATTTTGGAAAAGGTTGCTGGTTCGAGCCCCAGCTGGGTCAGTTGGCATTTCTGTGTGGAGTTTGCATGTTCTCCCCGTAGTTGCGTGGGTTTCCTCCAGGTGCTACGGTTTCCCCTACAAGTCCAAAGACATGTGGTAGGTGAATTGGGTAGGCTAAATTGTCCATAGTGTATGAGTGTGTATGGATGTTTCTCAGAGATGGGTTGCAGCTGGAATAAGTTAAGTTGGCGGTTCATTCCACTGTGGCAACCCCAGATTATTAAAGAGACTAAGCCGAAAAGAAAATGAATGCATGAATGATCGACCTTTTGGCCACAATGCAGCACTGAGACTACACAAACTTGTTAACCCCCAGTGCTGGAAAAACACACCCCCTACACACTATATGGATATACACACACTAATTTACCTAATTAATTTTATTATATGAATAGAAATAAATATTAATACAGCAAGATGAAGAGTAGTCCACAAAAGAGGTACACAGACACAGAAATCTAAGCTCAAATTCAATCTTTTTTTATTAGAAAGTGTTTTTTTTAATTTTCTGATAAAGCTTTAAAACATATGTTTACAAAATTGTATATACTGTATGAATTGCTTCAGAAAACTCCCTATAGGAAAACAATAAAAATGTAAAAAAAAATTCCAATACCAATGATGGTTTGGTTACCTGGAACAGAAGGAGGAGATTTAATTAAAAAGAAAAAACAACAACAACATATTAATATGTCGGGCGTCACAGTGCCGAAAGTGGGTAGCCCGATTGCCTCATAGCAAGAAGGTCGCTGGTTCGAGCCCCAGCTGGGTCAGTTGGCATTTCTGTGTGGAGTTTGAATGCTCTCCCTTTGTTTGCGTGGGTTGCCTCAACATGCAAAGATATGCGGTACAGGTGAATTGAATAAGCTAAATTGTCCGTAGTGTATGGGTTTGAATGCAAAGAGTGTATGGATGTTTCCCAGTCATGGGTTGTGGCTGGAAGGGTATCCACTGCGTAAAACATCTGCTAGATAAGTTGGTCGGGACTGAGCCGAAAAGAAAATGAATGAATGAATATTAATCTGTGTTTTATAAATTAGGCAAAAAGTTAATATACACTTATATACATATAAGTAGATTTAAATATAAAATGATTAGATTTTTGGGGTGAACTACCTTTCAGTCTGTATTGTATCTGTAATTAGCTTACAGAAAAACGTAATAATTTTTTTACTGTATTCAGTAATGGGTGCATACTGTATCCAGTCCCAGCTGGATCAGTTGGCATTTCTGTTTGGAGTTTGCGTGTTTTCCTTGTGTTTGCGTGGGTTTCCTCCTGGTGCTCCAGTTTCTTCCACAGTCTAAAGATGCTGAACATGCGTTACAGGGGAATTGATTAAACTAAATTGGCCACAGTGTGTGTGTGAATGAGTGTGTATAGTTTCCCAGTACTGGGTTGCAGCTGGAAGGGCATCCACTGTATAAAACGTATGCTGGATAAGTTGGCAGTTCATTCCACTGTGGTGACCCCTGACGAATAAAGAGACTATAAGGCGAAGGAAAATAAAAAAAGGTTAAATAATAAAAATCCTGCATATTGGGTATTGACACTACACTGTAAAATATGCTGACTTCCACACAATTCCTTTGTGTTGTCCCAACACAAATCATTGTTTTTTACAAATTTAAGTGGACTGAACATAAAACATTTCATTTGTCCCAAAAAAACTTTACGAACTGTGTTGATTCAGCTCATGTTTGAACAAGCAGCTAAAAAAAAAAAATATATATATATATATATATAATTTGAGTGTATTTAGACTGGAGCTGACATTATCAACAATGGGTTGTGCATTGTGTGGATAGTATTTCTTCCTAAGCATAAATTTAAAGTAATGTCTTAAATTGAGTTAGATATAAAAATAGATCTTTGTCAGCCGGCTCGCCACAAACCTCCACAATTATATAATCTTGCCAACAATCGTCACGCTGATTGCGCGGCACATTTACTGCCTTTTTCAAATGATGCCTCTTGTTTTCATCTGACGTTTCTTCAATATTTGATGGCCTATTCATCTGTAAGTTCCCCTCCTCCACCGTGTGCGTGTTTTCCAGCACCTCAATGCTCTTCATCTCTCACCTGAGGCTAAGACATTTTGTGGTCTATCTTGCATCACAGAGTCCATTATAGCGACCGTCCTTTCCTTATAAGCTTCTCCCTCCTCTCTGAAGCAGGAATGGTTGTGGATGATGGCCACAGCTGCCAGACCCCATCTGGATCAAACCCCCTTCTTTTATTCCATCTACCTGAAAACATAGAAAGTGTCTTGTGGCCAGATGACAGTTCCGTAAGTTAAAAAAAAAAAAAAGTATTATAACTTTACTTTTGATGTACATTCAAATGTTTTTTTGTTTAATTTTAGATTTTACTGAAATGAAATAATGACTATCATGCATTTTATCATGATTTACCAAAATGTCATTCATTGTAGGAATAAACTGTAAAATAAAAACCTTAAAATTTATGGTTAAACAAATGGCAGCTTTGGTTGCTGGAATTTTACAATAAAGTGATTTTATGGTTTATTACTGTATTTAGTTAATTTATAGTCCTCTCTCATGTTTTGAAGTACTAACATCTACACAACAGCCAATGAAACAATGCTCATCACAATCAATGTTTTCACAAGCAGAGAAAGATATATAGAATATACTAGATATACTAGACACCCTCATGGTAACACTTATTAGTATTACTACATTAGTATTACTACAGTAATACAATAAACATTATATATCAACATTGATGAAGTATGACAGCGACAATGGTTGAATCCAAATACAGCTTTTATTTTGAGTGGTCTGGCAGGCAAGGTTCAATACAGGAGCAGTCAGTATCATAAAGATAATCTAAAGAGTAGTCTGTAAAACAGGTGAATGGTCAAGGCAGGTTTTACATAAACAGTAAAACAAAACAAGGGTCAATTACATAGCAAGACTATACAGGTAAATGCATGGTAATGCTCACTACAGGACAAGACTCTGTAAAGATGTGTGTGTGTGAGGTGTGTATATAGTTCACCTGAACAGCTTCAGCTTTTTGTAAGCAATCAAGGGGTAATCTGGAACTGGTGAGTGAGTGCAGGGTATGATGGGGTTTGTAGTTTGTTAGAATAACAGGGAGTGTTCTCCAGCAGCCTGCAAGAGCAACTCTGTTTAACATCATAACATTCATTCATTTTCTTTTTGGCTTAGTCGCTTTAATAATCAGGGGTCGCCACAGTGGAATGAACCACCAACCCATCACTGGGAAACACCCATTCACACACATACACACCAGACAAATTAGCGTACCCAATTTACCTATAGCGCATGTCTTTGGACTGTGGGGGAAACTGGAGCTCCTGGAGAAAACCCATGTGAACGCGGGGAGAACATGCAAACTCCACACAGAAAACCAAACCAGCAACCTTCTTGCCGTGAAGCGACAGCGCTATCCACTGCACCACCTGCCACCCAACATCATAACAATTACATGTAACATAAAACTCTAATGTACATAACTGATGAAGAAAAAATGTAAAAAGAACCATAGTTATGTTGACAACAATAAATATTTTTTTTTAAATCACACAAAAAGTGAAATCTGGAAATTCTGGGAAAGTTATTTACCCTATATATTAAGGAAATGTACTGTTAACTAGGTTAAGGATTTATACATTATACATTTATAGCATTTTATTTAATTTTACAGTGTAGTCTATATACCAAAAACCGTGCCGCGCATGTTAAGACTATATTTTAGGATTCACAGTGTAGCCCCAAAATACTAATTAAATGTCATTTTAAATATTTATATTTTAGCACTATCCTTCAAACCACTGGCCTTTAACCATTTGTCAGCAGGTTTTTAATCATTTAAAATATAATAGAATTTTCTATGATCACTTAATGTTTTATATATGTTAATAAGTTAAAGGTCAAAATAAGTATTATGTTGTTTAATTGATCATCAACATATATGATGATGGATTACTATTTTAGACCTTTTACAAAAGTAGTAAATCATTAAAGCAGACCACTTATTTGCATGTAAGATGCGTTTCATCCTTTACTCAAAGACAAAACTGTTTAAATTAACGTACCTTATGCAGTGCATAGATAATTATTTATTCAAAGTAAAAGTAACCTTAATATGCCTCTGTCCTCAGTGGCATTAGGTATTAATATGACTGCTATCATTTAAAAACCTCCAAGCCTATTTACGTATAACAATACAATTAGGAAGAACTGCATTTCAGTAGGAGAGTTGTTCATTACTTGTATTACCCCATTATTAATATATTTCATACAAAAATATATCATGTATTTATTCCATTGAAAATTATTTTGATTACTAAGTCACACACACACACTCATTTTTTTATTGATGAGATCCTGAACTGAGTTTTTCTGTTCTCAGAGATTTATTACTGTATACTGTATATATCGCAAATAAAAAAGAAAGAAGTGTTTTCCAAATTTACTTTCACTTGTATTCATTGCAGACGATACAACAAACATCATTTAATGTGTTCCTTGTGATTTTTACTTTTTTCAAATTAAACACAAATACAAATTTTGGTTCTTTCAACTCGTTTCAAAAAAGTTGGAACAGTAAATTATTTAACCCTTTGTAATGTAGCCATTCCTTTTCACAACACTTAAAAGATGTTTAGGGACTGAACACACCATGTGATGAAGTGTTTCAGGTGTAATTTTGTCCCATTCTTCCTGAAAACAAGTCTTAAGGTGGGCAACAATACGAGGTATTCATTGCTGCATTTTGCACTCCAAAATGCACCACACATTCTCTATTGGAGACTGGTCGGTACTGCAGGCAGGCCATGTATGTAAAATGTGGTTTTGTGTTGTATTGTTGAAATATTCATGGGTGTCCTTGGAAAAGAAGGCAGCATATTGTACTCCAAAATCTCTATGTACTTTTCAGCATTGATGGTGTCATCACAGAAGTGCAAGTTACCTTTGCCAAGGGCACTAACACAACCCCCAAAAAATTCTTCAAATACTGATTCATCTGTTTCCCAGAGATGGGTTGTGGCTGGAAGGGCATCCGCTGCGTAAAACAAATGCTGGATAAGTTGGTGGTTAATTCCGCTGTGGCGACCCCGGATTAATAAAGGGACTAAGCCGAAAAGAAAATGAATGAATGAACTGATTCATCTGACCACAGTACATGTTTCCAAAAAAAAAAAAACGTAAAATAGCAGCTGTTAAATTAAAGAAATATACTGTAAAATGACAGATATCAATTTCAATTAAAATTTCTGGTACATTTTTGTAATTTAATATCCGTTATTTTACAGTAAATTTCTGTAATTTAACGCCGTTATTTTTCATTGTTTTTGGCACCCAGCTGCCGGAAATAAGCCATAAAATTATGGATTTTTTTACAGTGTGGATGTAACTACGTATTGTGGTAGTTGACAAAAGTTTGTCAATGTAGACCTGAGCCCATGTGGTGATTCCACTCATAGATGAATGACGATTCTTGATGCAGTGGGAGATTACTGTTGTTCAGCTTAGGCTTGCACCCCTGTCCTTAACACATGGAAATTTCTCCAGATTTCTCCTATCTTTTAATGATCTCATGCACTGTTGAAGGTGTAATATCCAAATGTCTTTCTGTCTTTCTTAGAGAAACATTCTTTTTAAACATTTCAATAATTTTCTCACGTATTTGTTGGCAGACTGGCGATCCTCTGCCCATCTTTGCTTCTAAAGGACTAGACCTTTCATGGATGCTACTTTTATACCAAATCATAGCAATCACCTGTTGACATCACCCTAATTATTTAACCAATTTACCTGCAATCTAGCCCTAAACTGCTTCTGTGCCAACTTTTTTTGGAATGTGTTGCCGGTCTGAATGACAGGAAAGGATGTAAATTAACAAATTAAATTAAGTTGACCAGACAAGAATTTAAATACTTTGTGTTCATGTTGTCTGCAATGAAAAACAAGTCGAAGTAAATGAGGAAATCACTACTTCTTTTTTTTATGTGCGTTTTTCATACTGTTCCAACTTTTTCTGATTTGGGGTTGCATAATTTAGGTGTAATAATTTCTGTCCTGTTTTGACTCCCTCTGATACACTCTGCTTGAATAGGCGTGGCAGATTGTAGACTCAGATGTAAACACCCGCTGCTATGATCGGCTCACAGTTTGCATATTAATTTATTTTAATTTTGAAAAAAACAGCTGTGTGGTCACCACTGTAAATTTTCATGTGTGTATGACACCTGACATCCTTCATAGATGGATGTTGCTATATGATTTAGGTAAAACATAAAATGCTTAAAGACATATCAAATCATCTGCAACAGCAAACAAGCAAAAGTGAGGACAAAAAAAACTGTTTACTCACACTCGTGTAGTGCAAAATTAGTGTTGGACAGACAGTGATGAGGATCCAGCCATGACGTTCTTCTGTAGAGGCGGAATTTGAACACACTTCAGCATTTTTCTAATGATGTTATAAGGTTATAAGATGTTATAAGGTTATATACTGTGAGATAAAGGGAAAATATTTGCCCACTGAAATTGATATCTAAGTGACCTCTATAAAGGTAGTTTTTAATAATCACCTTATTAATTGTTTGTATGGTGTGTGATGTCAAATGCTTAAAATAAACACACTTTTTTTCAATTGTTTGAGCACTATAAACTGCTAGCAATCACAACAGTTTTAAAATCGCATGTAGTTTATACTTGCAGTATTATGAAAACCACAACAACAACAACAAAAAGTCAAATTTGATATGATATTTTAATAATGGCAATGTGTGTGGATTAACATAGTTATTATTATTATAGTTTTTGGACAAACAGCCATAATCTGGCTAAACAGTCATGCATGTTAGTTCAGGGAGTTAGTATATATAATCACATAATAATCACTAGATTATTATCCTAAATCACTAGATTATTATACTAGTTATTATCCTAAATCCTAAATATCCTAAATCCTAAATATCCTAAATCAAAATTCACCCAAAAAAAAATAAAAAATGTAAAAAAATAAGAGTTTCGCGTTGGTGCAGTGGGTGCGCGGTGCTTCAGTCTTCCCCACAAGTCCAAATACGTTGTATAAGTGAATCGGGTAAGCTAAAATTGTCCGTGGTGTGTGTGTGATAATAATAATTATAATTCCTTGCATTTATATAGCGATTTTCTGGACACTCAAAGCGCTTTACACAATGGGGGAATTTCCTCATTCACCACCAGTGTGCAGCATTCCCCTGGATGATGCGGCGGCAGCCATTTTGTGCCAGACCGCACACCACACACCAGATTAATGAAGCCAATTATGATATGGGGATGGTTAGGAGATGGACAGAGGCCAATGGGCAGATTTGGCCAGGATGCCAGGGTTAAACCCCTACTCTTTTTTGAAGAACATCCTGGGGTTTAACATCTCATCCGAAAGATGAGCAGTATAGAGTCCCCATCGCTATACTGGGGCATTAGGACCCACACAGACGGCAGGTTGGGCACCCCCTGCTGGCCTCATTAACACCACTTCTGGCAGCAACCTAGCTTTCCTATGTGGTCTCCCATCCAGGTACTGACCGGGCGCAGCCCTGCTTAGCTTCAGTGGGCAACCATGTGAGAGTTGCAGAGAGCTAGCTGCCGGCTGAACACTGTATGGGTGTTTCCCAGTGATGGGTTGCAACTGGAAGGGCATCCGCTGCGTGAAAAATATGCTGGATAAGTTGGCAGTTCATTTCGCTGTGGCGACCCTAGATTTATAAAGGGACTAACTTGAAAAGAAAATGAATGTTATTTTTTGTCAAACTAAGCCTTTAAAGGGGTGGTCTGGTTTTAGGAAGTTGTGATTACGAGCTTGGTGATTTTAAGTGCTTCGTTGTTAAAAAAAAAAAAACAAAACATAACATCCCATTTTTATGTGCAGTTTTATTTGTTTATTTTATAACCGAGAAGAAGATGTTTCCTGTCAACACTGCTTTAATTGTGTTGGAGTAAGTTTTACACCCATGTCTTGATGCATAGTAATGTAGTAATTAACACACAGAATTAAGAATTCATAGAACAGTCATAGTAAAAAGAAAAAAAAAGTATTTTACTATGCTTTCATATTTTACTATGCTTTCATGCAATATATATTTCATATATATTTTCAAGTACAGCAAATGTTGCTAAAACTGTACTTGAATTTTATGGATCGCAATTGCAAATATCTAATCTTTCTCTGCGTTGCCTCAACCCTCCGAGGCTCCAGTCGGCATGACATTGAATGGTGTCATGACATTTATACTTGGCCAAGGGCTTTTTTATATGGCCGTATTTGCTATTTGATTCTGCAGTATATTGTCTTCATATTCAGCTGTACCTTTGAAAATCCTCTGAGGGTGAACACACAGAATAAGTGCCCCGCTTAAAGGCATATAATTTTATTCTCTCATGCATATTCATTTGCTAAGCCTTTGAGCATAAAGATTTGTCACATTTAGATGCAGATTCCCTTTCCATCAGCAGCTATGTAGACCTTACCCTGTAGGCACGGATATGTTTTCCCTTTCTTTCTTTCTTTCTTTCTTTCTTTCTTTCTTTCTTTCTTTCTTTCTTTCTTTCTTTCATTTTTATCTTTCTTTCTTTTTCTTTCTTTCTTTCTTTCTTTCTTTTTTTATTCTCAACATTTTCTCATTTTCTATCTACCTGTCTGTCTGTCTGTCTGTCTGTCTGTCTGTCTGTCTGTCTGTCTG
>CAIGQQ010035826.1:15276856-15314794 GCA_903798035.1 Danio albolineatus
TCTGTCTGTCTGTCTGTCTGTCTGTCTGTCTGTCTGTCTGTCTGTCTTTCATTCTTTCTTCATCAGCTTTATGCATAAATGTGTCCTTTCATTCTTTCTTTTTATTCTTTCTTTCCCTTATTATTCTCAACATTTTCTCTTCTATTTATCTATCTGTCTGTCCATCCGTCCGTCCGTCCGTCCGTCCGTCCGTCCGTCCGTCCGTCTGTCTGTCTTTCATTTTTTTCTTTTTCAGCTTTATGAATGAATGTGTCCTTTCATTCTTTCTTTTTATTCGTTCTTTCCCTTATTATTCTCAACATTATCTATCTATCTATCTATCTATCTATCTATCTATCTATCTATCTATCTATCTATCTGTCTGTCTGTCTGTCTGTCTGTCTGTCTGTCTGTCTGTCTGTCTGTCTGTCTGTCGGTTCGTCCGTCCGTCCGTCCGTCCGTCCGTCCGTCTGTCTCAACATTAGGGATTAATTTGTTCTTTCTTTCTTTCTTTCTTTCTTTGTTGTCTTTTCCTCTCATTTTTCTCAGCAGTTAAGCATGAATGTGTTAAAGAAAGAAAGAACACATGCATGCCTAAAGGCTTGAATGCCATGTTTCTTTCTTTCTTTTCACCTTTTCCGTTCATCCACTTGTCTTTCCGCTCCTCGTTTCTCTCAGCATTTACTCCTGTATCCTGCACTCTTTTCAGCCTCAGCCAGTTCTATTACAGGAGCCATTGTTCCTCTGAGTCTTCACTCGTTTTTCTTTCTCTTTTTTTCTGAGCTGGCCAGGTGAGGTGTCCATGTGTGTGTCGCGAGGGAGCTGGTGTGTGTTTATATGTGTGTGTGTGTGCGTGTGCATCCATTCCTGGACACGTGGCTTTGTCTGGTCCTGGCAGGCCTCTGTACGCACCAGATGTTCACATATATTATCCTGCTCCTGAGGGCCACAGATTCCAGGGGACGCTTTCCCTATTGTTCCAGCAGCATTTACACCTATTTAACAATACCGCTGCTTGCTTCTTCCTCGTTTTAAGGGGATTTTGTTTTCCTGTCTAAAAGGTCATTAGTCACGCCGATTAAAGCTGCTGCTCTCAATAAATCAGTGTGGTTTGTGGAAAATCATTGAGACAGATATAAAGCCTTCTGTTTGTTTTTACGTGATATCATTGTGCATTAGTATTATTGGAGGTTCATAGAAAATCTGTGAAATTCCCCCTCCCCCCCTTCATTAATTCATAGTAGTGCGCAATATTCATAATTAATATGGAGACCTGGACATGACATGGTGGATGGGGGTGGGGGTATGTATATTGCCACAAATTAACTAAATCATTCACATAACGTAAAAATAAATCAGGATCTTTACAGGTTTCATTTTTACAGTAAATCAACTTTACAAAATAACATGTTAGACTTATTTTAAAAAGATATGGCATCACTTTAACAATTTGGTTATTTAGTAAAATAATTGGTTGCACTTTACAATAAGATTTATTAGTTAATGTTAATTAATGCATTTACTAACATGAACAAATAATGAACAATACATTTACTACAGTATTTGTTCATGTTAGTTAAAATTGAACTAACATGAAACACACTGAGGTCACATTTCATCTAAAAAAGAGAGAAAAAAATACTGTACGTCAGTATTTTCTTAACAGAATTGCTATGTGTCACTATTTTTACTGTTTCTTTATTGTATTTGATATAGGGACAATTATACCTTACATAATAAACTGAGTATTGCTATAAATGCATTAAATAATAAATAAATTAATGCCAAAATGCCTTTCAGTAGTCTTTTAATTTGATACTGTATATATCACAACATACTGTACTGTAATAAGTGCTGATAATAACAATTATCATACATAATTAACGTACTGTAGACCTATAGAGTGTTCTATAAACCAGTTGATCAGTCATTAAACATGTAAATGTTATTTTACATAGTTTACACATGTTACTTTAAAATATTAATGTCAATAATTGTACAAGAACAATTCATTTCATACACTTGAATAAGAGTTACATCTTGATAGTTGTCATGATCCTCATCCACTTAATGGAAGTGCATTTTGGTTACCTTTCAATTATTCTTGTTTTTTTTTTTAAGATTTGTTGAATCTTTTTGTTGTATTTTTTAACTTTCATTTTAAAAATCTATCTATCTATCTATCTATCTATCTATCTATCTATCTATCTGTCTGTCTGTCTGTCTGTCTGTCTGTCTGTCTGTCTGTCTGTCTGTCTGTCTGTCTGTCTGTCTGTCTGTCTGTCTGTCTGTCTATCTATCTATCTATCTATCTATCCATCCATCCATCCATCCATCCATCCATCCATCCATCCATCCATCCATCCAGATAGATACGCTCAAACCAACTGACATCTGACGTCCAGGTGGAATTGCGGTTTACCACCTTGGTCAATCGCTCTGTGTGAATGGAAACATACGGCAGAGCTCCTCGTGATGAGAGGGAAAATATTTTATTCAGATTTATTAATTCAAAAGCGAAGCATGCCTGTCGACGGAGGGACAGTTCTTCTCAATCTGTCATCGTTGAAGTGGCGCGCGCCTGACATCGCGATTCATTTGTCTTGTCGTCACTGACAGTGGGATTTTCCCTCAGCACTCCTGCGAGGAGCCGCTCTGGGATTTCTGAGAGGGTGAATAAAAAACAACACACTGTGACAAGGAACAGCCATTTCATTAATGCAAATAAGCCTGAAAAATGCTACGAACAGCACTGAAAACCCTGCATTAGTTATGTGCTTTTCCCGTTCCCTGACACTTTTTAAACAGGAAAGAAGGAACGTGTCAAGGTCTGAAAAGTCTTGTTAACTAAGGAAATGAACATCCTGAGTTTTTTTTCTGTAGTAGTAGTAATAGTAGTATTTCAAAAAATAAAATAGAAGAAATTACATAATTTTTAAATGCTTAATTCCTGTGATATAGACATGGCATGCATTTATGTTTAATAATTAAAGGGATAGTTACAGTAACCTGAAAATGATGATTTCCTCACTATTTGCACAAACTCAAGTGGTTCTGATTGTTTATGAATTTCTTCAGTTGAACACAGAACAATATTGAAGAATAGTAGGAACAATAAAAAAGTCAATTGCTATTTTTCCCAATTCTTCAGTAGATCCTCTTTTGTGTTCAGCAGAAGAAAAAAATTCAAACAGGTTTGAAACAAGGTGATAGTGAGTAAATGATGACATAATTTTCATTTTGGGGCTAAAACTAAAACTTTAGTACACTGTGAAAAAATAAACTGTGTTTGCATTAAAATAGGAAACAAAATACTTCTGATGAAATAATTCCTAAGCCAAATAGCAATCTATTCCCAATTTATGCAGCATGACAATTATTATTATAATATATATTTTTTGTTATTGTTGACTATAGACTAAAAAGCCCAGATGCTTTGGTCGGCTAAAACTAAAACAAGCAAAAACAGAAAAATGTTGACTGAAAAAAAAAACAAAAAAAAAAAACTGACATGTACATTTGACAGACACAACTATGACTAAGATTAAACTGTAATACAGTTGACAAAATGAACAATAGCGTGCTGTCAAATGGATTGTGTAAGACGTCAAATGTCCAGACCATTTTATAGTCAAATATTTTGTTGTATTTTTATATAGTTTACAAAAAAATCAGGAGCTTGGTTCCCCACCCTACACTTACCGTTACCTATACAGTAAGCTGGATGATGTACTGTCAGAGCTAAACACGTAGGTTGCTGTTAGTCCTGTTTATTTCTTTCCACAATTTCTCTCCCCTTCAATGTCTCTCTCATTCCCCAGCCTCCCCCGTCCAGCCCGTCCAGCCCCTGCTATTTGTAAGTTTGATTTGGAGCGCTGGGTCAGCACATAAACTCAGCCTGCTATCTGCCCACTGCTCTAAGTGGCCTTTTCGCATGGGAGGCTGGGAGGTGCTGAGTGGCCTTCCAGTAGCATCTCTTGACATTTACAGTAGTGTTTTTCTCTCTCTCTCGCTCTCTCTTTCTCTCTCTCTCTTTCTCTCTCTCTCTCTTTCTCTCTCTATCTCTCTCTCTCTATTCCTCCAGGCATCCACCCTGCAGCCGTAAATGAGAATGCTTTATGACAGGTCCCGCTCCCTCTTTCCTGTGGTCAGGAGCTGCTGCTGCGTGGTGTGTGTCCTCACAATGGCCTAGGAAACTGACAGCAGTGTGTAGCGGGAAACTCGCAGAAAGAACATTTAGATGAGTTAAACTTACCAGTAAGCAACGCTTAAGCATTTTACTATGCAAAACAGCCCTTTGCATATGAAGTATTAGGGTAACACTGTTCCTGCTTTTGGTTATGTCTCAAATCATGCAATTTGCTGTATTTATAACATGGCTACCTATGGTAATGACGTTTTTTTTTTCACCCAAAGGTGCAATTTAAAAGGAAAAGTTGCTGTTTTGCTGAGGAATACAAAATACTTTTATTAAACACTATTATTATAGAAAGTATGTTTGATTGGACAATAACTTAACAAAAGAGACAGAATCAAGGTAGAAAATTATATGGTCACAGTGCATGTTTTTCTTATGTTCTCTTCTGCAAAGACTATTGGTTAGGTTTAGAGAAGGGTATAAGATGTTCAGTGGTCAAGGTGATGTTCACCACAAGTTCCACATTCTCATGGATGTGTACAAGAAGGATGTGTATATGTGAAACATACTGTACAAAATGTACTCACATATTTCAGATTCGCTAAAAAAGTAGACATCATCGCCCTCTAGTGGAATTGTCATCTGAAATGTGCAACAAAACATACTTGAAACAATGAATATTACGTTGTTCGAAAATTTTAGGCTGACGTACATATTTCCAATAACCCTGGGTTTATTTAAAATCACATCAAAATGTAAATCTTATTATTTAAAACTGTCTGCTTTAGAACAAATTTACAGTAATGCGACTAAAGAGTGACTTACCCAAAGTAAACTTATATGAACACATATATTGTATGTGAGTTTGTGTGTAAAGGATAATCAAGCCATACGTAAAAAAAAATTAACAACGTGAAGGTGGAGGAACACTGATATTTCCGTGTTTTTCCGCCAATATGGGGTGCTGCGTGTACATTAATGAGGAAATAAAACCTTAAATGATTTTTGCAAATGGCTGCAGTGTAACAAAAAATAAAAACTGTATGTATATATATATATATGAAGAATATGAATGTGATCACACACATTCACAGACATATATTCAGATTCAAAAGTATTCAAATTCAAAGTGCTTATTAAAAAATCTAATTCTTATTAAAAAACAAACAAACAAACAAAAAAAAACGAACAAAAATCAAAACAAAAACATTTGAGGTCCAACAACCATTCTAGCCTAAAAAGCTACAATTCATAACATTAATGCAGTACCATTTGTACATTTCTAGTTAGGCTCGCCCTCCTCCATGCAATTTTCTGAAAGACCTCTTAGCCAATCATATTTAAGAACTAGAACAAAATGTGAACAATTATATAATTAAAACAGGAAACACTAACGATGCGGGCGTAGTGTAGTGTAGTGGGTAGCACAATCGCCTCACAGCAAGAAGTTCGCTGGTTCGAGCCAACTGGGTCAATTGGTATTTCTGTGTGGAGTTTGCATGTTCTCCCCATGGTTGCGTGGGTTTCCTCCGGATACTCTGGTTTCCCCCACAAGTCGAAAGACATGTGGTATAAGTGAATTGGGTAAGCTAAATTGTCCGTAGAGTATGTGTGGGAATGAGAATGTATGAAAGTTTCCCAGTGATAGGTTGCAGCTGGAAGGGCATCCGCTGTGTAAAACATTTGCTGAATAAGTTGGTGGTTCATTCCGCTGTGGCGACCCCAGATTAATAGAGGGACTAAGCTGAAAAGAAAATTAATGAATGAATGAATACTAGGGATACACCACATTTTTGATTGTTGAAATTTAGAATCCAAAAAAGGCTGTGCTGTGCTGTAATGTTCAGCATGTTGGTTTCACTCTCCCTACAGTTTTGGTTTTCAGCCAAGTGCATCCAGAATTTTTGGTTTTGGTTTTAGCCTAGAATTTTCATTTTGATGCGTCCCTCACAAATAATGAAACAAAATATTGTTGTCTAAAATCATAAGTAATTAAGCAAATCCATGAATTAAGCAAATCACTGACTCATTTTTTACATATGCATCACAAGATCATGTACAACAGGATGTTTGAGTAATTTCAAGTTGGAGTGAATGTCAGACAAATCAAAAGTAATTTTTGATTAACTTGTAGGTTTGTGCTGAATTAAACTGTAAACTGTTCCAGATGGTTCAGAATAATTTGGTGAATTGGTTCATTCAGTTCTCTAAAAAATAATAATAATAAAAAAATAAATAAAAAAATAAATCAGTTGAAATGAATAAATCATTCATAATTCCAATTTCATTTTGTACTGTTTGCCTGAGACTGTGAATTAACTGTTATAGTTTCAAGCACCTACTGATTGTTTCTCTTCATAAGTCCTCAATTTGTGATCAGAAGCCAAAAGTATTAATTGTATTTTGCCTGTATATATTTTCTGACTCACAAAATGCCAGTAGCCATTGCCTTGCATTACAAATAACCAATGGCCACAGTTTCAGCTAGAAATCATCTTTAAAAGGATCGTTCACTCAAAAGTAAAATCACCTCATCATTTACTCTTCCTCATGTGGCTTTAAACCTGTTTGAGTTTCTTTCTTCTGTTGAACACTAAAGGAGATATTTTGAAGAAAGCTGAAAACCTGTCACCACTGACTTCCATAGTAAGAAAAACATATCATATGAAAGTCAATGGTTACAGGTTTCTGGCTTTCTTTAAAACATCCTTTTTTGTGCTTAACAGAAGGAAGAAAGTCAAACAGGTTTGGAACAAGTAAAGGTTAGTAAATCATGACAGAATTTTCATTTTTGGGTGAACTATCCCTTTAATTCTCTCACGAAATAGAACAAAAACTTATCTACGTGCATTTCGACTGACCCGAGACTGAGCAAATCTTTGGAATTTTGTCATAAATCCTCATTTTTATGTGAACTACCCCTTTAAGTGAGCAGGCAGATCCCCAAAGCTTTAGAAAGTGCAAAATGCTGAATCAACCGCTGGCCTGTAACCCATTTAAAGCTCAATGAAAGTTTAATTCCACCAACCCATCTGAAGTCCTCGAGATGGAGAGGTTTTTTAGGTCCGCAGACTCAAGCTGTGTCCAGGTCTCTCTATTTCACACTGGCTTTTATACATGCTTGGGGGAAACGACGCCCCAAACAACTGAATATTTCATCACAGGCTCCCCGTGAGAGATGTACTTGAAGCCTGCAGCTCGGCAATGTCTCCTGAAGCCGGTCCACACTCACTGTACAACTGTGATCAATAGACGTGTCATGAAGTGCTTTACTCAGCCTCTGTTACACCGCGCCATGACAGAGGTGATGAGAATCTAATGTCTTACTTAAGAATAATAAATGATTGATGCAGATTGAATCCCAAAGGGTGTTTTAACATGAAACCCAGGGCTTATGGAAATGCCTCACAACGCCCCGTGCAATAAAAACACTTTCATATTGTGTAACCTGATAATTGCGTTAGCTCCCCTTGTCATCAAAGTGACATCGTAACCTTCAATTTCTCCTTTTCATCATCTTTTCTGTCCTCTGGCGTTGAAGATCGCTAGTGGTGAAAATGAGAAGGCAGAAGGAAATCGCTAATATTTAATTCTGTGAGTGCTTACAGGTCGTGACACTATTTTTAATGTCTACACTAAGTTTATAATGGAGTTCATTATACAGATAAAAGTGTGTATTATGAAGCAGGAATTCCTAAAATGTTTTTATTGTTACAGTCACTATTATTGAAATACAATAATAATAGTATTAATAATATTAGTTTTATTAATAATAATAATGATAATGATAATAATGATAAATATTTATTATAGAATATATGGAAAGTGTGTGATTTATCATGTAGACAATGACTTTACAAAACATCGCATTTTTTACATTACGTAAATAAATATTGGTTGCAACATTCATGCTCATTCAGAAAAAGCACCCCTATAAACATTTCTGGAGATTGTGAATTATGTAGACAGAGGAACGTATGGCTGTTTATAAGAGTTCACCCTAAGATATTGCTTGGCACTATTAGCAGGTTTGGCATGCTGTCCCAGGAGAGAACCCTGAGCTGAGCGATCACTGAGCCCAGGGCTCCTGCCTGGTCAATATGCAAAGAATGGGGTCCGAGAGCTCCTTCTGGTAAAGGGAGGAAAAGGAGGAGATGGGGTGAAAGGGAAGATTCTTCCAAAATGACAATAAGGTAGTAGGGCTGTGCAATTAATCACAATTGCAAAAAAATAAATAAATAAAAGAAAACGCGATTTAAGCACATGAAAATTCTAAAACGCAAAGGCTGCAATTTTATCTATTAATTTATTTTAATTGTAGTTCACATTCTCGAGTGCATGATTCAAATATGTTAACTAATCAGAGCTGACGCAGCTCACCGGGCAATTACAGCTAAGCTGAGCAGGAGAAAGATGTTAACCAATCAGAGCTCACTCTCACTAAGTTGAGCGGGAGAACTAAATAGGTGGTTTTGATTTACGTTAGTTTTTATTTATCGTTATGACTGGAATTGAGGTTAGTTCATCTTTATTTTTTCATGTTGTCTGTTTTTAAGACAGTTTATTACAGTTTTATTTATCGAGCAGTTAGTATTACTGTGTACAGTATGTGTTTAACTAGAGGTGAGGTTAGATAATCTTCATTTATTTTATGTTGTCTGTTTTAAAAACAATCTTACTACAGTTTTATTTATTAAACTTAATACTGTGTTATTTCATTGTGAAATGATTTGTTATGCATTTTTTGTGCACTGAATACATTTAGAATGTATTTTTGTAGCTTGTTTGAAAAAGCAAAAACAGTTGCCAAAATCGCTAATAAAATCGCAATCGCAATATTCGTTGAAATTATCGCAATATTATTATTTTGTCCATATTGCACAGGCCTATAACATAGTATGGTGAAATCAGTGTATTTATTATAAGCTTGAATCAATCAGATTGGATTTTGGAATTTGTTTGTAAAATTTCCGTTTTAGCAAACACCATGGGCGGCATGACGGCGTTCCTTTTTGCGCTTAGCAGCTAACTGCTTACCTCTGTATTGGATGGTTTTTACGCTGTTACTAGTTTGTCCAGTGGCTTGCCACGTGCGTCAAAGGATTTAAGACCGTGAAGACAGTGTTGAACGTGATGACAAGGTTTGAGTCGGGTGAAGAATGGTTCCAGAAAGCAGGCAAGACAAAAACAGCCAAAAAAAAAAGCAAACAAGTAAATAACAGCAGCTTCAAACGCAGCTCTGTGTGGGTATGTACAGCACAAATACAACCGGCCTCTGAGCGAGCTGAGAGAGGATCACATGAGATCTACTGGTGCTCCTATTGGCTGTCATTCAAGAAAGTCACTTTCATTTGCATAAAGTTAAATGATTCTCAACTTTGTCATGTCTCTTGACAAGCCCACCTGGTCGCCAACAGTCACTGCATAGACGGAGGTCGCCGGAAGTTGCTTGCTTTCTTGAAATGAACGGTTGCTTGTCGCTTTGCTGCTGCAGGTCGCTTGTACAGTGAAAGAGGCTTCAGTCAGTCAGTTGAAAGCGGTCTCTGGTGGATTTCCATAAAAACAGCAGGTGCGAATGGCACTAGCGAGATAAATTGGAGATCTCAAAAAGTGTACACATTGGCCTCTGGTGGATTTGCAAAAACAAAGTGCACCTCCTGGGACGTATTTCACACTGTCCAGAAATGTATTCAGGGATACGTACTCAGAATAAGCCTGGGTTGATTATTGAATAGGTTTGATCTTAATTTATTTATTTTAAAAAATTTTGATTAGTTTGCTTACACTCATAATGTACATATTTATGGTCCAAGGGAAATATATTATTTATTTTTACTTTTACAACAATGTGTTTTTTTTTCCACTGAATTAAAAAAAAAAAAAAAAAAAACATGCACACTTTTATTTTTCACTGGACCAACTATACGTCCTTCCACCGCACTGTCATTTAAAACTATTTAAATATTTCCAAAAGCTCTGAAAAAAGATGAATGTGCTTGATATAAGCGAGAGTATGCAGATCACACGTTATTAGAGAGGACAATTTAGATGAGCTGGCATAAATATGAATGAAACGAGTGAGCTAGAAAAGTGTTCGGCGGCAGCACAATGTGCTCCTCTCACCGCTGGGAATACAGAAGTGCTGATCGGCAGGGAAAACCGAACTACTCTAAATTCAAACCACAAGAGTTCAAGCGTCTACAAGAGAATGTCAAATATCTGTAAGTGTGTTATTTGCTGCGTGAAGCTCATTGTAAATTCAGGCTGGGCATCAGTTTTTTTAATGTGCGGGCAATTTCTGACACTGCTAGAATGACCGGAAAATGTGGCAAGCTATATCAAAAGGCTAATATTCAAGCCTGATCGTGCGTTTTTCTTCATTAATAAGAGATGTTCATACTGTTTATGCAGCAATTTTGTTTTTTGCAATGTTTCTGCTAACATTTCTGGCTAAGTACACAAGCAGCTGATTCTTTTTGAGTCAATACTATAAAAAAAGGCTGTATTCCTTCTGCTTTTATTCAGAAGATGTTTGACATTGAGCTGTGTGTCTCTGGTACGTAACGCTGTAGAGTCTGTTCTAGCTGTAGGCTATAGCTGTGAAGAGGTCAGACAATCATTGAGGTCTGGTAGACGTTGTCGCAGAGGAAGGTCACTTAGTCTATACATCTGTTCCAGGCCGGCAGTCTTCAGATAGCATCAAAGCAGCAGGGCCAATTCCTTTTATCATTAACTAGTTCTTCCTCTTCTTCAACTAATGAGAAATCTGATGGATCGATTTGACTTCTACCACAGTGTAAAAAATGTCTTTTACCAGAAGTGTGGATCACATTTCACCATCATTCACAGAGGGACATCATGTTGTCAAATACAGTCCAATAGCATTTATGTTTGGGGGAAAATGAAGGCCTGTTTAGAAACAATAATAGGTGTATACACTAACTGGCCATTTTATTAGGTTTAGCGTGCTTTAGGCCTAGGTTTGGCCTTCAGATCTGTCATAATTCTTTGTGGTGTTGATTCACCAATATTGGGAAACATATTGGTCAATGACATTTATTGACAAATCATCAAATGGTTGCTGAAATTTACTAGCTGCACACTCATGATGTGAATCTCCTTTTCCTATACACCTCTATTGGACTGTGATCTGTTGATTGTAGAAGAATGTGATGTAAAAGAAACCAGTTTGAAAGGATTTGAGCTTTGTGGAATGGTGTGTTATCCTGCTAAAATCAGCTATCAGAAGATAAAAAACATACACTGTTACATAAAGAGATGGCCATGGTCAGCAACAATGATTACTCAGATAACCTGAGGCATTTAAACAATGCCCAGTTGGCACTAAGGGTCACGAAGAGTAAATATAGTAAACAATCCACATACTGTACCATGAGACGAGTAGAAACTACCAGTAGATCAACAGCTTCTGAAATGCTCAGATCGGCCCGTCTTGCACTAACAACATGACTTTTTAAAAGTCCCTTGAAGGTACTGTATGAAATGTTCATGACTCTTAAAATATCATAATGTGTTTGCAGATATTTGACAAACATGCTAATGTTGCATTCCATGTTGGAATGTTTTGGTCTCTGTAACCCACCCACTGCACTACCAGACACAACATGACAGAAACATTTAAACAGCCATTCAGAAGCACAGATTAGTGCACTCACTGCACTTTAAAGAAATGGTAAGGACTGTAATATAAGGAATACATTAATTACAATACCATAATGTGTTTGCTGATATTTAAGAAACATGCTAAGTGAACATACTGTACTTGTTTATCTGAAAAACAATGCTAAAGTCCTTTGGAAAATGTGCATTCCATGTGGGAATGTTTTGGTATCTATACTGCACTACCAGACATAACATGACAGAAACATTTAAACAGCCATTCAGAAGCACAGAATGGTGCACTCACTGCACTTCAAAGAAATGGTAAGGACTGTAATATAAGGAATACATTAATTACAATACCATAATGTGTTTGCTGATATTTAAGAAACATGCTAAGTGAACATACTGTACTTGTTTATCTGAAAAACAATGCTAACGTCCTTTGGAAAATGTGCATTCCATGTGGGAATGTTTTGGTATCTATATCCCACCCACTGCACTACCAGACATAACATGACAGAAACATTTAAACAGCCATTCAGAAGCACAGAATGGTGCACTCACTGCACTTCAAAGAAATGGTAAGGACTATAATATAAGGAATAAATTAATTACAATACCATAATGTGCTTGCTAATATTTAAGAAATATGCTAAGTGAACATACTTGTTTATCTGAAAAACAATGCTAAAGTCCTTTGGAAAATGTACACAAACCCACACACACAGACACTTACATCCCCACTTACCTGTACTTTTCCCCTCCGTTCGCTGCAGATGCTGAGTGCACGCGTCATCTCAGAATCCAGTCAATTCCTCCACTTCAGTTGGACTTCAGTGCTGGGCCGGCCAAACCAAGCGCAGAGATGGTGCTGGCTTATGACATCACAAGTCACACCATGGTGGCACCACGCACTGAAGCTCCAACCGTACCATTGTTTTGTGTTCGGGTACAGCCATTGTAGCTGATCGTCCTGTTTTAGGAGAGAAATGTTTTACTAATTAATATTTTGTATGTAAGTTCTATGTTTGGGTATCTGTTTTGCATGTTTATCTTTTTATATTGGGGTTTAATGCTGTTTAGATGATTGATGAAAAAGGTTTGATGAATTATACAGTACTTACCTATTATTGGTATGTCCCGATCGAGGAATGGAGTCTGGCTTATTTAAGCAGATGCCAAACTCAAGAACATTTGTCAGTTTACCTGGCTAGCGAGCGTGTTGTGGCAAAACCGTGAGCAATTCTCTTTGTGTTGGATACTGGATATTGTGGATATAGGTTTGTTTATTTTTAAGTAGTGTATAAGTCTTTGTATTTTGTTACGTTGTTTTGATACTTTGTATATTTTTGCTAATTTTCTTGAACATACCTTTTTGGGAAGCTGGTCACTGTACATGTACTTTGCACTGGACGTTTTCATCATCACCTTTGTAAATAAATGATCCATTTTTTACACTTCCAGGAAAGGTAATTGTTTATTGGACTAATTATTTTAGGGTCTGTAGAAAGGGGGATTCAAAGTACATGCTGAGAGGCTGATACTTGTTATAAGTTCATTTTCAAATATGTTTATTTTATTTTAAAGATATGAGGTAAATTATTTCCTGCGCCTTTCATTATAGCAATAAATGTCATGTAAAATGGTATTCAAACTTACATTGGTAGCATTTAACATTGAAAAAAGGCACATAATTAGTACCTTAGGTGATTGTTGTCATAGTAACATTTTAATAAAATGTATGAAGCTGTTCAGCCACAGGAAATAGAAACTGTTTCTAAAGGTGAAGGTTTAGATCAGTGTCTCTCAACCACATTCCTGGAGTACTACCAGAACTGCATGTTTTGGACGTCTCCTTTGTCTGTCACACCCATTACGGGTCTTTCAGTCTCTGCTAATGAGCCAATGATCTGAATCAGCTGTCTTTGGTTAAAGAGACATGGAGATGGTGGTCCTCCAGGAACGTGGTTGAGATACACTGCTTTAGATAAATTCCTTTTGTCGCATGTTACGATGCAGGCAATGATCTTCAGGCACACTCACTCATGTTGGTGTCATCAATCTGGCAACGCGCATTTGTGTGGAGTCATCAGAGGAGGGGCCGGGTGAAAAAGTTTAAGCAAAACCCAGTTCAAACAACTCAATGTCAAACTTACATCCTGCACCTTTAAAGTGTCATTACATGCATTGATAAATTATGCTTACATTGTTCTCTGATATCTACATAGAAGGTATGTGGTTTAGTTAAAAACACATTAAAACGAGCTCTGGTCTCATTATCTGGGTCCTAGCTCATGTATCTAATACTCATACAGCATGATGTACTCTGAAATACACAAGTGCAAACCAATTAGTTCAATTAGTTACTTCAATTAATTACAATTACCAATAATTACTTCAGTATTAAAAAATAAAATTCAAAACCGAGGGGTATTTAGGATTGTAATTTAATGGGTTTAAGTATGAAAACTTAATATCATAATTAATATTAACCTATGCATAAATTGTTCTTATTAAGTTTATTGGTGTCCTTTCACTCCAGGAAAAATAATAGTAAGAGCTGAGTGATATGACATGATGCATAAAGGGGCATTAGACATTTTTTCAACAGTGTACGGTTGTTTATTGTCTCATTACAACATAAAAATGTCTGTTGCCTCATTACAAAATACAGAACATTTTACAATATACATGTTAAACTAACAAAAGATATAGTTAAACTGACTTATGCCTCTGTGGTGCCACTGGATAAATGTATAATCTGTCTTTCCTTAATTTTGCATTCTGACAAGACCTAAACAGGTAAGATGCCGTTGCATTGACTTACCCCAGAGCTAATGCTCTCTCCCACATACTGTATGTAGGAAATATAATAAGATGCACTCAATTTAGAAATTAAGAAATTATTTATGTAATGGTTGTAATCTCACTGGGAAACCTTGTGGCCAATCAAGTTAGTGTTTCATTCTGATTGGCCTGTTTCTCATTGGGATTATCCACTCATTTACTGGATTTAGGATTGACATGAGAATGAGGAAACATAGCCCTCTGAGACTCGAACTATGTCACAATTGTGTAATGACCCATTATTCAGCTATGAAGATTTTCATTCTATGGCACCTTTAAATCACCTTTATTTGCCACTCTGATACTCAGTTTGAACTTCAGAAGCTCAACATGTCTGCATGGCTAAATACATTGAACTGCTGCCATGTTATTGGCTGATTAGATATTTGACATTTAACAAGCAGTTAAACAGGGTACCTAATTAAGTTCCTGGTGAGTGTACATAACTGCAACAATAACTATATTAGTGTCCAAGCCATCAATATGTTTTATTCTTTATTTAAGCATGCACTGCAGTTTTCTTGTCTGCCTCTTTTAGGGCCTAAACTGAGTTATAGCAGGGTTTTAGAGTTAAATTGTTGTTATAAACCTGTGGAGTCATTATTATACACTCTAAAAATGACGAGTTGTTGCTTCAACCCAAGTTATTTCAAACCAGTTTGGTTAAAATATGGAAAAACCCAACAATTTCGTTGAATTATAGAACAAAATGCTTTTTTTTCCTATGTTTGACTTAAATTGAAATGACCCAGCAGTCTTTATATTATTGTAACTACTTTCCACAGTCTGAAGAGAAATTAATTCACAAGTGATTTGCATGTTTTCAAATAATTTCATACATTTTGAAAAATGCTGAGATGCTATATGGATTATATTAGATTATGGATGGGCGCCACGGTGACATAGTGAGTAGCACGTTCGTCTCACAACAAGAAGGTTACTGGTTCGAGCCTCGGCTGGGTGAGTTGGCATTTCTGGGTGGAGTTTGCATGTTCTCCCCGTGGTTGCGTGTGTTTCCTCCGGGTTTCCCCCAAAAGTCCAAAGACATGTGGTACAGGTGAATTGGGTAGGCTAAATTGTCCGTAGTGAATGAGTGTGTATGGATGTTTCCCAGAGATGGGTTGTGGCTGGAAGGGCATCCGCTGCGTAAAACGGATGCTGGATAAGTTGGTGGTTCATTCCGCTGTGGCGACCCCTGATTAATAAAGGGACTAAGCCGAAAATAAAATGAATGAATGATAGATTATGGATTATATCCACTGGGTTATATTTGTAAATTAATTTAAATACAGTTTTTCACTGTAAACAACCGAGCATTTCTGGTCTGTATGAATAGTAGAAAAACACCATCCCAAAAAATACATTTAAATACTTTTTAATTTTTTTAATAAAATCTGTTTTGTTATTCATATTTTAGACATCATGCCTGATGAGTCTAATAAATGACATTTATAGTTTTCAATTATTTAAAATTGTCCTCTTCTTATATATCGTTTTGTGCGAAGATATTTGGTTAAATAAACCATTCATCACTGTCCAATCAAAACAGTGCTGAATTTATTACCTGAGCTCTGAATATAAAGTCATAATGCAGCGAATGATATCCACATTATTCCTCACATATCTTTTTTGCTCCCTAAAATTGATGATATTCTATCCAATAAAAAGTTGTGATATTACCTATACGACCAGTATATGTCAGCAGGCGCCTCCTAAGTAGGACAGGTTAAAGTGGTGTCGTTTCTCACGAGGAACATAATGAAAGGTGACACAGCTCATATGTTGAGCAGGGGGAAGAGACATGGCATGAATAGTTGGAGTGGTGCTTCTGGAATATTTGCTCCAGTGATGGGTACTCAGGCATCAGAAACGGCCTCTTTAACACTCTCTTTATTGGTCCTTTTCCCGGCACCTGCAGCCAGAGCGTGACATTTCTGCCACATTCTGAGCTCCATGTCAATAGCCAGTGAATTTAATACCGTTAAATAGACCACATGGCTGAGCAAACTGCCTGTCTGATCATTTTTCCGAGACACATTGAGTGGCCATGGTGTCTTTCAGCAACATTATATGAAGGTCTTACTGGAAATGAATGTGGAATGAAATATATATAGAGGTCAGAGATGCAAAGGGGGTCTGAAGCATTGAAAAAAAAGCATATATAATACAGTTACATCAGAATGTGTCTTGTAACCATTCTTTTTTATGTTTGACTGATTTATTGGTTGATTGATTGAGCAATTGTACCGTCATTTCAATAATATATTCACTACAATGTCATTTAGTGTAACAATAGTACTATATATAACAACAAAAAAATGCCATTTGTCAGCAAGAAGTTGTTAATCTTTAAAATGTAAGCAGATATCACTCATTCATTTATACATTTTTATTAAGCACCTCAAAGTGTTGTTTCAATTTTACTTAAATAAATGTCGGAGCACTACAGGAGGGATATTTAACATAAAAGTGATTTGACACATTTAAATGAACACATTCAGTTTTCTTTGCATATCTCTTTTGATTTCGACGCACAAACATAAACTGTCATCAGTGCATATAGTTTAAAAAAAATTCGATGCATTTTTAAAATCCAGCCTATATTTGTTTATTTTCTAGTTATTTTAGTCAAAGGGGAATTATGATGATTAAACAAAAATTGCCAATAATTAGTTTCCCCCATTCATTTAATGTCTTTGTTCCTTTTCCTTTTCCTTATTGTTTATTTTCCTGCTGATGCATCATAATCCCAAACTTTCTAAACATGCTAAATTTGTGTGAACAAATTGCATGTTAAAAGTAAAAACAAGGTGCTCAGGATGGCCGTGCTTACATTTGTTATTATCAATAATTACATGTGCATGACATTAGACTCTATAAATATTCTGTGCATCACTATGCATTTTATATGGAGGTGTCTGTATATTTACAGCAGCCATGTCCAGGTTCATATATAAATCAAGACATTTTGACTTTGATTTATGGCTGACAACTCTGTATAAAACACATCGAACCCTTCACATGTTGGTCATAAAAGTCACGAGTGCCATCAAATAAATATATACAAAATATATACTCATAACTAAATTTAAAAAACAGATCTTTACTGACCACGCAATGAGATAACATGGAGGTCCCGTCCTGCTTGACAGTGGGGGAAAAGCGGACACAGAGGCTTAACGCCAAGCAGCATTATTTATTTTCATGTTCAACCCCTATCCATCACCGTGTTACCACCCTGTCCAGTCCGGGCGCTAACGCCACATCTTAAAGCTTATTACGGCGACCCACCTTCCTCAGAAATATGATTGACGTTTCGTGGAAAAGCAAGGCGGGGCCACCAGCGTGCACTCCTCCAATCGCATTCAAGGGGCGGCGCTCGAGCGCTATGTGCCAGTGTTGGTGGGCGGAGCCTGCCGCTATGTGTCAGTGTTGCCAGCAGACCTGTGCGAAACAAAAGCACTTCTCTCCCCACGTTTAACGCCTTCAAAGCACGTCTCAAAGCTGTTTGAGTCGTAAAGCTGTCAAAGGAAACAAGGAGTTACGCGGCAGAGTCGCAGATTACGCAGGATTACAGCAGCCCTTAGACAAAGTTGGGCTCTGTTGTCTTGGCTTTGGTGGCAAGAGCAGGAGTGGCTTGATCCTAAAGCAGCTCTCCAGATCAGATTTCACCCAAACCAGCTGTGCGAGAGGGAGCTTTGCCTTTTCTCCCCTCTCTCCCTCTCTCCATGTTGTAAGCGCGCTCCAGACATCCAGAAAGCAAAAAGGGGGGAGTGACGGAGAGAGAGTTTGCCGAAGGAATTTCCCTTCTCCCAGGCGAGATCTGAAAAGTCACCAGAGTCTCCAGAACAGCAGCGAGGATGGATGACCAGCCCCGGTTGATGCACTCCTCTCACGGGGTGGGCATGGCCGGACACCCCGGCCTGGCGCAGCATATGCAGGATGGCACGGGAGGAGCGGACGACGAGGGAAGAAAACAGGACATTGGAAACATATTACAACAAATCATGACCATAACCGACCAAAGTCTGGACGAAGCGCAGGCCAGGTATGTTTCCGAGATCTTATGCATGCTGTCTTTGCGTTATTAACTTCATGGACAGTGTTTAACAAGTCAGCTGGGTTATATTTTTACGCGCCACCCCGAAGCGCACCGACTTTTCTTTTTGCGTCTTTTTTCAAACTTTTATCCATTTTGCATTACAGATACGCTTCTTCCAAGCGCTTTTGTGCACATTATGTGCTCTTCTTCTTCTTCTTCTCCCTCCCAGATGCATCGTTTCGATTTCCAATTGCTCTGGATCTCGCAGGTTACAAATGAGAAAAGCGCATTGATTCGGTGGGATATAGACTTACTACATGTTGCGGGTGGATTCAGTCCTGCTTTATTTATTTATTGGACTGCAAGCACCTTATGATTAAACCAGGAAATAAATGGTAGTGATTTTTGAGCACGCACAAATTATTAATCGTCAGTAAGTCCAAAACTGTGCAGTGTGTTTACGTATAGCTTAAATGGTGCCGAAGCAACATTGTAAAACATTATACTTTTTTAGTGAAACGTATCTACTTGTAGCATTTCAAACCAATTAGACAGTCTGATGAAGTGTTGACAAGAAATAATTCACTTGACCGTTAGCCTTATCAACTGTCAACACAGGTGTTTCTAAAAGACTGAGATAAATGCAAACATTCAACTTTCAAATAATACTTGAACCAATAAAAAATTACACGTGGAAGTCTAAAAGTCGTTTGAAACACTCTTATACTGAGATGTCATTTATATTATGACTAAATATTTCAGTTTTCCCCTTTTTTCCCTCCAACCTAAAATGATCATCAGATGAATATTTTATTGCCACCTTAAATTAATATCTGATATCTTAAGCAGCTACGTTATTTAAATGTATGGTTATTTATTAATTGATAAAATCTTGTCATTATATTTTATTTAAAGGAAGCTGGCCAGTAACCTCTAATAATATTTGACTGTAATTTCACTTTATTTTGTAATTGAGGTTTATTATTTATTTATAGCTTTTCTTCTTATTTATTTAATGCTATAGTCAACACATATTTGATATTCATTTCATTTGCAGTCCACTTCAGTTCACTCCTATGATGGTGCATGATTTAATACATTTTCGTTTTTAAATTTATAATTTTTATTTATTTATTTATTTATTTTATTTTCCTTAAAGTTAGCAAGACACTTTAGATGAGTGTTTTATAGTGTTTGAAAGTAGGTTCACTTTGGAGTAAATTAATTTGACTCTTTACTGAAATGTAATTAATATATATTGTTTAAAATTGCCTTATTATTATTATTATTATTATTATTATTATTATTATGTCACCATGATTTTGAATAATTATTTTACTTTGCTATTCTCTTTAATCCACTCTCATACTGAAATGCAATTATGCTTTGACATGTATTAATGTCATTATTTGTTGTTTCATTTTCTCTACCCATTTACCACAAATGAGTATATGATTCTAATTCCACATTTCAGTCCACTTCATTCATTCTGCTATCTAAGATTTACTTGACATATCCTGACAGTGATTTTTCTTTTTTCTTTTTTTTGCTCATTTAACACATGCATCACTTCCAAAAAGTGCTACACAATTTAGAGCCATTTGTCAGCTGTCTTCTATCAAATACCATTTTTTAAAATACTCCAAAACGCGTTTCCATCAGACACAGCAGACATTCCTTCTAAGCCTAATGTCTGTGTTTTGACAGTTCTGACAGTTCATGCACAGTGACGGCGTAGTATTTATTTTCTGTTTGTGTTTTTAGGAAGCATGCACTGAATTGTCACAGAATGAAGCCGGCTCTGTTCAACGTCCTGTGTGAAATAAAAGAAAAAACAGGTGGGTTTTCCTCTTTCACACTGAGAACAGAAAGCCAAAACTTGCTTTGTTTAAATCCAGTTATCACATTAAGCGGGATATTGAAATATTGATTTTTTTTTTTTTTTGCTACACAGTTCTTTAATACAGTGATATATTGCGTGTCTTGTGAGAATCTGTGTTTAGATAGAGGAGAATTTGCAGTTAGAGTCAAGACTGCACCATGTCAAAGTTCTGATATTACAATAATAACAGAAAAATTCCTGCTGTGATTTATTCGGTGTTCAGATTCCTCAAATAGATAGCTATTATTATTATTTTGTGTGCTAGGGTCATAATTTGTGCAGCGGAGCTGAAGTGTATTACCTAATACAGGGTTTTACATTGCATTGTATCTTATACTGATTGAGAGTGACTGATTAGGTATTTTTCACTATAGTATAGGAATATCAAGTTAAGAAATGTGATTGCTTTACTCATTAAATTGTGATTTTGATTGTTAACTCACGCTTAAGTCACGCTTCCATTTTTTTAAGAATTCAACTTTAGTGTGACATTATTGGGTACAAAAGTAATACATTACAATTTTAAGCCTAGCTCACGCTGAATAAATAAATATATAAATAAATAAATAAATAAATAAATAAATAAATAAATAAATAAATAAATAAATAAATAAATAAAAATAGCATAAATACATTTACATTGCTTTCTATAACTATGAAAACAGTGACTTAAGATTGTAATATATTACTTTTTTACCCACAATTTTACCTTTATTTATTTATTATTATTTTTTTGCTGCCTTGTACGGCGTGATGCAGATTGTAAATTGTTAATGTATGCGTTTTGAAGTTTTTGAATTGTAGCTGCTTAAGCAAAGTGCTTTAATAGCAGTTTAAAAAGTCCACCAGAAGCGCTATTCATTAGGGCGAAATGAACATGCTGTTTTGATTATGCGATCGTCCCTGAGTGAAGGTTTTCGAGGCAGATTGCTATAACGAGAAACAACAACAAATGTCAAAAAAAAGCACAGCCGTATCTTCCTACTAATTAGCCCCAAAGTGTAATTTACGAAGATTTCATTACATAGAAGCTGAAGCTGGCTCTCTGCCACACTGTCTGAAAGCAGCGGTGCAGTGGAGAAGTTCCCCCTCCTCAGTGCAACTCTGAGCGAATGAAGAGGCTTCGCAGGGCCACCGTGTCAGCGATCACAGGGGCCTCATGGCACTAGCTTCGCTTTTTTCCTCCTCTTGTTTAGCAAGGTTCTCCGAGGAGGGAAAGAGTTATGCCTGGCTCTTTTGAACTGTTTGGCGTCACCCGGGGTTCACTCAAAGTTCGTTTCCAAGATGAAGAACAAAGTGACTTGGACCTCTTCCTGGCTTTTTGCTCCTGCTTCTCTTCCCACAGTTCCTGGCAAACGGGAACCTGTGGGGCTTTTGACTGGAGAGATAAACCCAAATAGGCTATGTTAGATGATGAAGATGGTGCTTTTTTATTGAGTTTGACTCCTGTGTGTGAATTAGTTGCTTGTTTGTTTGTTTTGCCTATTTTATATGAGATTCCCTTTCCTCTAAACACACACACACACCTCATGTTGAGCTTTTGTTTGTAGTTGAACGCAGCCCTGGTGCTGTTTTTGTCAAGGGGGCTCGTGTGAACTTTCTCGGTTGTGACGTGGTTGCTTCTTTTCTCTCAGGACTTCATTAGGAGCAGCGGATCATCAGAATCAAACCTACTTCCATTTGATCTGCGTTCCTATGAAAAATTAACATTAGCTGATTTCTGGTTTGTGTTCGTCTCGGGTTGAAAAACGGAGAAAGTTGGGGCTTTTCATTTGTTGAGGGAAGTGAAGGAAAGGAAGGAATCTTGTCTAGCTAGTTAGGAGATTTTGTACTTATTATTATGTGTAAATGGGTCAAAGATGAAAATAGTTTTAAGATTGGAAGCATATTTTTACAGATTTAATTTTATTTCCAGTACATTAGAACTGTTTAAGCTCTATTTTTTCAACTCAAAATGATGATGACCATACATTTTTACCATTATTTATTAAAGACACACTCTTTCATTATAGCAATGATTTATACTTTACCAAAAAAATAGTAGATGCTTTACTTTGCTTTCTGTGTATATAAAGCGACTTTTGTACATTTAATTCAATGCAGATACCAAAAGCAGATACCATGCAGATGCCTCTCATCTTTGACCCAAATGTAATTTGTTTTATTTGCACCATCAAACATTCAGCCACGAACATTTGCAAACTATTTTTGCAGTTTTATGAGCCCTAGCTTGGGAATTGACTGAGGAAAAAAAAGGATTTTTGATCCTTTTTAAGTGGATGCTATTGATAGTAGCCTGACTGTGACTTAAGAAAACACTCTGAAAATAGAAAGCAAATAGAGTCTGTTTTTAGGTGTCAGTTTTTATACTGCTGAAAACGCTGTCGGCAACATGGTTTGAAAATAAATGAACTCAAGCCCCGACGGTTGATTTGAAAGGTCCTTGTACATTAAACCCCCCCTTCCGTTCTCTCTCCTACAGAATTAGCCGTGAGCTGTACCTCGGTTCACTTCTGTCTCTTTTTAATGCGAGGGTGTAATTTCACACTGCACAGACAGACACCACTAAAAATCCACCGCCGCTACAGAGAAAATGGCTCAAACCTCCGCCGTGACATTTACTGCAAATGTGCTGAGCGCTCAAACGAGAGAAGCCACCATTTTTTTTGTTTTTTTTGCCAGTCCCTTTTTAATTTTTCTATTTTTTTTTAATAAAGACTCAGCCTTGTTCACACTTTTACATTGTTGCAGCCACAGAGTCCCAGGTGGATTCCAGAAAAGCGAGGTTATTAAATCTGTAGCAGGTCTGTTTTGTTGAAATGGCGTAGCGTGCTGCGTCTTAGCTTTCATAACAGACTGTGGAGGTCATGAAACAGTGGCTCTGTGTTTTGAAAGAAATACACTTTTTCTCCTCACAATAACCTTGATTTACAGGAATTATGAATGTTTTGATCAACCGTGTTGTCACCTGCTTTAAACGCAACTCGTAATTCCTATTGAGTTTCTTCGACAGGAACTATAAATTTTCGCTCTGCTAATATATTTCATCTGCAGACGTGTTGAGGGAGCACCAAATGACACGGCTCCTGTAATTCTTGGTCACCTGCGGGTCGGCTCGCCAAGATTGACGTGGCTGTGAGTTTGCCCGGCGCGCAGCACGTGTTGCGTGGCGGCAGTGGCGTGTTGACAGCCGTGCGGAACCACGGCGGGGTGATGTGCCCTCCTCTGGCAAGCAGCTGACAAGCGGGGCAGTACGGTGTGCCAGCAGCAGACAGAGCTGGCCTGAACTTCTGACCTCGCCGTGTATTTTTACACAGGGCCTGACCGACTAACACGGCACAGGCTGGCGTGCGAGTATAAACAAGTATTGCGGCTCATGGAACAGGATGCAATGCGGGGAGGGGGCTTTTGAACAAGGCTGTTTTAGCGCCGCAAGTGTTTCAGATTATTTAAAGCGTTCGTGTATAGCCTCGTTTGCCGCATGCTCAATGCAAGGCCACTGTGTGTGTATGTATGTGTGTGTGTGTTTGGAATTGGTGACTGGCACATATAGATGGATGCGTATGGAATGGACATTAAGTTTGATGTTTGTTGGTATCGGGTTTCAGTCGTGTTTTACCCTTGGGGCTTTCATCAGGCCTGTTTCAGTTGGACATACATTCGTCCGATCGTGAACAGACGTTTGATAAATAAACTTAAACTTAAGTTGAACTCGCTGAACTGTAGAGGGTCAGTGAAAAAGGATTTTCCCAGCAGAAAGGAAAAGACTGTATTAGTTCCATGTTAAACTGTTTAGATCACCTTTTGAGTTTTATGAATATAAACATATCACTGTGGTGTACTGTAGCTATCATAAAAGAGATTTTTCTTAAATTGCATTAGGGCTGGGCGATTTGGCCTAAAATCAAAATCTCAATTAATTCATTAATTCGATTGCGATTATTGATTATTAAGCAGTTATTTTATTTTATTTATTTATTTTTTGCCCTCATAGTCCACTGACAAGTTGTGTACCGTAAATATGCACACATATTACAAGTGAGATATTTTTAAATGAAGGGTGCATTACTTGATTTTAAAACAATTGAAGTAAACATAAGCCATCTACTATATATGATCAATTATTGAGCATCAGCGCAGAACAACTGAAGTTGAAAACACACCTTACCTAAAACAAACTTTTCTTATAAAACAGGGAAAATAAATAACTTGCAATTTTGGAGACAAAATAAATTATTTTACTTTTTTTTCGTATTAAAAGTAGAAAATATGCAGTATCTCTACTAAATAAAATAACTCTTTCATATCCTTCACTGTAAATTGCCGTGATTTAAATGGTAAAAAAACATGTAAAAATGCTACAGTAAAAATCTGTATGTTTTCTTAATATATATGGCGAATAACCGTAAATTGACTCTCCCAGAATTCCCTTCATGGCAAATCACTGTTTATGCTTTTTGTTGACCTTACTTTGAATCTTTTTAGTTGTTTCCCCATCAGTTATGTACATCAGAGATTTATTTTACATCTAATGTTGATAAACAATGTTTATTTCATGACTTTAATTTTATGCGTGTTACCATACTGGTGTTTAGTAGCTGTGTAAATGACACTGAGCACCTCAATACACTTTTCTGCTTCGGGAAAAGTTGTTTGTGATGAGCATTGGTTTATTATGTAACTTTCTCATCACCATGGCTATGTTAACGTGTCTATTTTTGTAACAAAAGATGTGTAGATGTTGGTAATTCAAAATACAGGCATATGACCTCTATACATTAATGAAATACGGTAGTTTACTGTAAAAATGAGAAATTACTTTTAAAGTTTGTACCGCATTTTTAACAAAGAAATACTTGCAACCACAGCTGCTGTTTTTTTTATTTTATTGTAATCTATACAGATTTATTTTTTACAGTGTGTAAATAATGTTTTAATCTGTGCATTCTTGCATCTTCTGTAAACAATTATTTGAATGAAAAAATGCCTTTTAGTGTGATGGAAAATATGCCATCTCAAGGCATCTCAGGCACAGCTTCCAATCATCCACATCTGACCAGAGATCAAATGTGGCTGCAAAGTGGCCAAAGTGGAAGTATAAACCAGCCTCAGCCTAACAGAGCGGGTCATGTGACTCCACACACAATAGAGAAAGTAATTGAAAAAAAAAAAAGATCTATTATAGGTTCTGAATGTCGATTAATCGCCCAGCTCTAAATTGCATATACTGTATATTGGGTTTGTATAATTATCAAAATGTAATATTTCATTACGTTCAGGGACTTAATTGGTAGTCATACTATTATAAATAAAATAAAATTAAATCGTTTATAATTATATATTAAATATTTTGTGCTGGTATCTTGGCTGGTTTAGATTTTTCATGCGTGAAAACACTAAAACTGGCAGTTTGTAATGGGAAACTCTTGCCTATGGAGTGATTGAAACTGATTTTAGAAACAAAGAAATGACTGCTCTTATAATATCTATATAATATTATCATAGAAACATTGATTAGAGTGATTTGTTCAAACAAATAATGAATTAAAATTCGGTTTAATTCAAACAAGCAATCAAAACAACAAAAAATAAAATTAAAAAACTTGATTCAGTGATGTTTATATTATATATCCATATTCATTTAAGCATTTAGTTATTTTAAAGATGTGTTTTGTTTAAAGTCACACTTGTTTGTAAGCAACAGTTACCATAATATTGCACTACCATAAATACATCTTAATAAATATTATAAAATAATGTTTTTAAATCTATTTGGATGTGCATCGTTTTTTATTATTAAATATTACATATTCAGAGCATTGGGTTGGAATACATGACGTTTTTCTGCCTGATCTAAGCTTGCCTTGTTATAAAAATAATCTGATATTTTAAGAGATTTATTGGCTTTGACACACAGTCAGGAGGGTCTGCAGGGGTTGCATCACCTCATTTATGCCCTTAAAGTGTCATAAATCAACTTTGTAGTGGGAATTTAAAAGCATTACTCTCATATTATATACTGTATGTATTCACACATCTCTGTGTCTGTCTATTGAACCACCTACAGCATGTGTAGTATATTATAATTAAACACATCTCGTCATATGATATGTACTGTAAGGATTATTTGATTCTACTTGTACTTAAACAATAATTCACATCCTTGGTGATGATGTAAGTCGCCATTCACACGGAATGCGTGTTTTTCTTTTGTAATGCACTACGTTTTCCATTGTTTTTCAGTGTAAACACACACTTAACGCACATGCATTACATTCACATCTTGCATGTTTTATATGCCGTGTCAAGTGAAAAGAACTTCAACTTTTGCACACAGCACCACACATCATTGTCGATTCCAAAGCAGTTAACCAATCAGAAGCAAGGATTGAGTGGGCTGCACTCATCAGCGCTGAAAGCTGGGTCCATTTGCAAAAAATGATTTCTTAGCACTGTGTCTAATGTTTTAGATGCAAAGATTGTAAGACTAAGACCATAAGAAGTTAACACAAATAGGATTTTGCTGTTAATTTACTCACCCAAAGACATCCAATTTTTTAAAGGGCAGAACGGGGAAAAAGAGGGGAGCGAGCAACTGTTGTTAGCTCACAAAATGAAACACAAACCGTGAGGAGACCCATGTTTTTATAGTTTACAAAGTTAAAATGCAAAGAAATAAACAGTAATTTAATGTTCTGCTGCAAATGCTTTTCAGAATTTTATATACACATAGCAACAATTTGTTATATCATTATAAAGATAATTGTGCTTATATAAACACTATAAATGAGGAGGACTTCTCTCCTCCTCAGTCCCTGGGTCTGAATGCAGACACAGTGGATAGCAGTGCAGCAGGTCTCTTGCCCTATCTATTCCAACCATTAGCCATGGCGGTAATCTGGAGGATTTTAAACATGTGCGAACACAGCAACATGGATATAGGAGACATATCTGAATGGTAACGAAACGTATACTGTAACGAACTCAACTGATCAAAATCAAAGTCCACCATTCTCTAATTCTTGTACAGCTCTCTCCCCCCCCCCCAAAAAAAAATCTTGGTGGCTTTATCGCCACTGACAGCATCACAGGGAAAACATGCAACAAACCCTGTGGATCATGGAAACAAACACATACACCCCGTGATGTGCGCAGATGTGATCTCACCAAGCTATTGGGTCTCAGCTTGGCAGGTCTGCCTTGCCTTCGGAAAACACATGCACTCATGAATAATTAAGAAGCAGGGTCTTCTTATAGGATAAGAAAACTCCGCTATGAATAATAATGAAAAACCGATGCGTCATCACTCCACTAGCAGATTCACGCTACGTCACAGATTTTGATCACGTTACAAAAATTATTTAAAACCCGGAAGATGAAATTAGCTGACAAAAGCTCAAAATTATCCAGTTTTCACCACAATTAAAGCTAACAGGTGCTAACGTTGTCTTAAATTATGCTCAACACACACAAATCTTTTAAAATTTCAAAAAAGTACTCCAGGGTGTCTTGAACCTTTAATCGATTTGAACATTAAAGTTTTCCTACATTAAAAAAGTGGTCATTGGGGATTCCTAGAAATGCAAGTCTTTGAATGCGCAACAAAGTAATATTAAAATAATAAAAAAATAATATTCCTGATGACACATTGAGTCTTATGAAGCAGGAGTCATGGGTATTAAATTTAAGTCATATTTGAAAATTGCCAAATTGCCATATATAATATCTGAATCACCAAAGACCACATTTCAGATTAAAATCCTTTTCAACTGAATAAAAAAAAAAAAAAAAAAAAACTTCTAGAATGGCCGAAGGTGGGTAAATTAACATAATTTTTTTTTTTTTTGGGTGAACTATCCCTTTAAGTGAGTTTTGGCATACTGTAAGTCACAAGTCTATTGTTTCACCAAAAGTTATAAGATTTTATATATATAAGATTTTATTTATAAAAAAAAGATGTGTGTTCGCAATATGGTGCAGCAATACACATTTTTAGAAAAAAAAAAAAAGATTAACTTTCAAAATGACTTCACGCTAGATGCAATTTGACTAAATGTACATCTTGGCATGCGCACGATGCTAAAACCACAATTTGATCCAGTGCTATCATCCAACCTGACATGTGCACACACTAACAAGCTCGTCCTTGCTTGTATCCTATGTCAAACCAGTGACAGATCCTCACATACGCCACACACTCGTCTCAACATCCTGATGAATTTCCTTTAACAAGATTCAGCAGCCAAATTCCCACCAAATAACTTTCAACTTCAAATAAAGCCCTTTCTTTCCTGTATTAATATAACCATTATGTGCTAAAAAAACTTGTAAACACACTACACGTCGTGAGGGCTGTATTTTGATGTATTGTTCTGCTAATCGTCACATATTTACTCTCAGTGTTTAGCTTTATTGTAGCGCTAGCTGTGCTCGCAACGTAATATAGTTTGGGCTTCATTTCTTAACTCATTTGTTTATGCCACGTAATTTTAAGCTGGCACGCTATCTAACGAGCGTCGTGTTGAATTGTGGAGAAATATTGTGTTTGCCGCAGCTACATGAAGGGGAGTCTTTCCTCCCCCTGTTTTATTTGGAACGTGATTGCTAATCATACTTAGGGCCGTTGGAACGGACATGCCTCAGTAGCGGCATAATGTTTCCTGTGTGTTTCTGTTATTACCCAGCTTCAAGTCTAAACTCACTCGCAATTAGAGCTCCTTATAAATTATGCAAATGATGACTGGCGTAATTGAGACATGTTAATCATGTTTTAAGAGCCTAATTACAGAAATGTATAACGGAGGTGGAAGTCTCTAATTAGCTCTGATAACAGGTTGCCCGTGTGAATAGTGAAGAAGCGCTTTTTTGTGTGTGGGAGGTGTTTTCCTCTTGCGGACGATCAATAGAGGAACCAAAACCCTCACTTTATGGAATAATTATTGACATGGCTTAAGGTTAAAGTGGACTTGTTTGAAACTGTTGCACATTAGAGGCTCGGCTGATGACATTAGGTTAATATTATTGCACATTGCTTTAGGATCGAAACCTAAAGTAATGTGAAATAATCCCCCCTTTCTTTGCCTAATGTAATGTATCACACATGAAATGAATCACATTAGCGCTCCAGTTTGTGCACAACAAATATTCTTGGATTTTGTCATGATGTAAAGCTACATGATTTGGAATCTGTTAATGAGGTTTCTGATAAGAAGTGTTGCTTTTGTTGTCATTTGCTGCCCAATTGCCACCAAATTATGTGATTTTTGTGTTGGTATTAGTATTGTTAAGCTATTTTAAAGCAGCAAAACTTTTTCTTTTTTTTTGGCTAAACAAACTCATCTTCAGTCTCTTCTTTCGGCCCAGCTATACTACAAGCAAATGATAATACTAAACAAAATAATAACTAAAGATATGTAGTGATAATTAGTAATTATTATTATTTATAATGAGTATTTTATTATACTCATGTTTATGTTAAGACCTTTTGGAAATGTTAAACATTTGAGCTTTTATTTTTAATGCTTTCATGGAGTTTTTCTTTTGTTAGCTACAGTGCTTTTCTTTAGAAGCTTAGGAAAGATGTTTGGCACAAATTTAATTGCCATTGTTAGTATTATGAGTGAAAGTTCATGTGAATCAGCATATATCTTGTTATGATATATTATATAATATATAATAACATTGGCGATAGCCAACAATACATTGTATGGGTCAAAATTATCAAGTTTTGTTTTATGTCAAAACTCATTTGAATATTAAGTAAATACTGCATTGCACTAGACATGGGCCGGTATACGTTTCTGATGGTGTGATAACCTTGGCTAAAAATATCACGGTACTGTAATCACTGCTCTTTGTATGTTCTTTTAAAATGTCTGAGTAAACAAATACAAACAAAAAGAAAATGTTTTCCCCATTGAACAAAATACATTTTATTTCAGGAAACATTTATAATATCGTGGAACTATACACCTGTCAGGCCAAATAATTCAACTAAATCATTGACTTCTGCTTTCTTCATTAGTTTCAAAGACACAGATTTCTTTACAACACATTTAAATAAACACACAAAAAAACTTTTACAAATACCTGGTAAAACAGAAAGTTTTCGCAGTTTTAAAACTTTTCCAAACCATGGTAAACCTTAAAACCAGTTATCGTCACATGCCTACACTGCACTCTACTGTAAATATATCACAATAAAATTTTGATTATTACTGTGCATAATATTTTATTTAGACAACTTTACAGTTGATTATCTTAATTTTAATTGTCAGATTTCAGCAAAATGAAAATCAGCCCTACCTTGACTAAATATTGGATGTCCTAACAAGGTATACATCAATGGAACAATGGAAAGCTTATATATATAAATCACAGACTTTGGTTGTAATTTTCCTTTTATTTAAAACAGGGGTGCCCAAACTTTTTGTTATAATGGGCCAAAAAGCAAACTTGATTGAGGGCTGTGGGCCGAAGGTAAAAATATCAAACTGTATTACAATAAAGGTTCCATGATTAATTTCCTAATTTATTTCCTAATATTTAAAAATAATAAAAAATATTAATTAATAAATAAATTAATAAATATAATATTTAAATAATAAATAATTTTAACCAATGCAGTATCTTTAAAAAAATGCATAATGAACTTATTACAGTAAAAACATAAACAATCCCATTAATAACACAATAAAGATAATTGCTGAATGCACTAAGCTGCACTTGCCTTTGCCTTGATTTGCTTGCAAATTTCTTGTGCATTTCAGTCTATCCGTCGAGTGACAGTTTTTGCATCAAACAATCTGATTCATTTACAAAACAAAACAAATTACAAAACAAAAACATATTTTACAGTAAATTACAAAATGACGATCTCTGTCAATAATCTCCCATACTCCCTCTCTTCTCAAATGGGATAGTGGGCCAAATTAAAGATTAGCATGGGCCAACTTTGGCCCGCGGGCCCTAGTTTGGGCATCTCTGATTTAGACTAACCATCAAACCCTTGTCCCTGAAATACATCCATGTATTTCAGTTAATAGACCATTTTAATGTGGTAATATCCTTGGCCCATGAACATCTGTAACAAAAGGTGATTCAATCATAACTTAATGTTATAACAGCTCGTAATATTATTTATCAATATGTGGAACTTTCTGGATTCTCAGAAGATATGGAAATTTAAAATGTAAAGCAGGAAATACGTCAGGACCATTGTTATTTTTTACATCTCTCAAAATGGTCTATAGCTGATATTCCGGTTCTTGTTTTTTGCACGAATCAAATATCATTACGGCCTGTTAGTCGCTGTTTGTTTTACGGTGATCTCCGTAATGGTCATTTAATATTTCCTCTCAAAAGATTTGAATGCATCTAAAGTGCATAAAAGCACGGCCAGTTTTGGATATCTGCAACATCAGTGCCAGCCATTCTGCAAACCGAGCTTTTGTTCATAGTTGTCCGACAGATATCATATTCAGAGCCATTACAGCCAAAACATCTACTCACTTATTGGATTAAAAATTGCTTTAGAGAGGAAATTTGCTTGGAGATGCTACGGAGCTCTTTTTTGTTGTCCAGTATTAGTGTGTGGTGCAGTTTGTAAAAAAAGAGAAGCAAATTACAGTAAAAGGCTCTGCAGATGCTATTATTGTCTCTGTGGAGCCAGTCTCAGCCCCTCAGCGGTGAAGTCAATGTTTTGATCCATATAACAGCATTAGTACTCTTTCTGCCACCACCACCACCACCAAAAAAAAATAAAAAATCCTCATCGTTACAAACACATTTCATTCACTTTCTTACGTGCCTTTAATTGTACAAGGCGTTGCCGTTTCCAGCTACGGTTGCCATACCAACACCCCAGGAGTTCATTTAGTTTATTTCAAAGGCCGGCGATTGGCGTTCTCCTGCATCCTGCTGTTTGATTTTGACGACGGCAGCAGCGACGCAATACATAAAAGACCCCCGTATAACCCCCTCAGCCATCAGGCCCCCCTTTCCCCGCTGCTGCGAGCAGTCAAACACGGACCGGCGAGCGCCCCTTCCTGTCTCGACTTAGTAAAAATGACACAAATTAATATATGCTACTTAAACCAGACCAAGATTAATGGCTGCCTTTCGCCGCAGCTTAGGAACACTGTCAGTCGACACGCGCTCATTGGACAGAATCAACACTGATCAACATTTATTCGCTGTCGTATCCTGTGTTCGGAGAGGGATTGAGCACCCGCTTGCCTGTGCACGCGCGCGTGTGTGACCCGACTCTGTGGTTTCATCCCAAAATGACACGTTTTCATTTCACGGAGCGCGTATTAGAGTAATAAAATGACACTGATATCTTCTACCTTTGTTAGATTTCACCGTGCAATTATTGTGTTGCCTCAGCCACGTCTTAGGTTTTTTACTTGAGGGAACGTACTCAACGGGGAAGTGCATTTTCATATTCATTCCATACACTTTAAGCTAATGATGTGATATAGTGGGTGTTCGTGTTGCTGGAGTGCTTTAGCGTGTAATGAATGTTTCTAATGCAGATGAATGTAATGCTGTTGGCGTGGTGCGGCTGTGCTAAAGATGCCCTCCACTCTCTTTAATCAGCAGGAGGGTTTGACGGTACAGCGGGCGACGAGCCTGTGTGTGCCGTTATGTGGAGGTAACGCGTAGCTACGAGTCGCTCTCTTGCCGTGAAATATTCTAATTTATGCTAATGAAGCTGGCGCTGCCGTGAGAAACAAAAGGGCTGGCTATGAGCCGGCATAACCCCCCTCCGCGAACACATACATGAGTGTACATATTTTCTCTCTGTGAGTGTGAAGGAGAGGAGTGATGAATTAAGCCAGCGTCCTTAGAGCTGCGCGTATCTGATTGGCAACACTTTAAAGCCGGATAACATACTTTTAGGTCGGGTTATGGATTTAAATAGAATTTGCGTCTGGTTAAGTGACTTACTAATATTTTGAATGAGATTTGGACATTTTCAGCATATGTCCTTCATGAAAGTATGTCTCATGAAAATGTATGTTTATTTGGTTGGCAAACTAGGTCCCTGTTATTTCTGCAATGCATGAAGTCAGTAATTAGCTAGCTGAGTTACATGGAATGTCCTGGAATTTTGCAATTTTTGGATGAATAAATCTGCAGGAATAATCATATTTCCTTACTAACCTGTCTGTGAATATAAAACTGTAATAAACTAAAAAGTATAGATGACTGTGGGGGAAACCGGAGCACCAAGAGGAAACCCACGGGAACAGGGGCAAATGTGCAAACCGTGCAGAAATGCCACCTGGCCCAGCCGGGACTCGAACCAGCAACCTTATTGTGAGCCACCACTGAACCACTATGTCACCCCCAATTCTTAATATATAACAATTTTTTTTAGATATATTTGTTTACTTCAGTAAATGAACACTGATTCAAATTATTTTTTAATGTTCTAACCTTGAGTTAGTATTCGTCTGTTCTTCCCTTGCTTCCTCGGCAAACAAAATGAAAAACACAATCACTGCTTTTGGTTCGCCAAATATTCCCTGACTGTCGGTCAGTCAAACAGATTGCCCCACCCTAACTTCATACATTGGTCGAGCAGCGTAGCCTTGTCAACCTGTCACCACACTTTTTGGAGTATATGGTATGAAACTTTTTGCAATTAAATTGTGATGCTTGCATTCGTCTTAAGATCGATTATGGAGTGTAAATGGGGATCTTTTTTCGAAACATCAGCTGGTAGAAACACCAGTGTAGATGAGGATTGATTACGTTTTGAAATGTTGCGTTAAAACTAAATTGAACTAGTGTAAGCATTAAGCCTGGTTTATACTTCTTCGTCGAGTGATTGCCGTGACCCACGGCGCATGCAATGCGCAAAGTTGTGCATTTATACTTCTGCGTGCAGTTTGTTGCTCTGCAATAACACTTCAGAAAAGCTAGCTGGCAGTGAGGTGTTTACTCTGTGTTGATTTTCTTCGCTGCTGTTTTGGTTTTTCTAACCGCTACCTTAATGTACAAGTGGCTCAAACTCACTCATTTTGAGGCAGAAACCAGCAGACGTGCAACAAATTTATTCATAAGATAAACACAAAACAACAATCTCCATTTGGAGCTCCTTCACGGGACTTGACACTTGTAAACACTCCCTGCATTGGCTTGCGCGGCTCTCATCCCCTCCCACACTTGTCAGCGTGACAAAGCCGACCAATCACAGAGCTTGCGCTACGCGTAATTTCGACGTTTAGTTAAATTTTTTGAGAGGTGCGCGTCAGCGTCGGCAACGGCCACGGCAAACACTTGCAGGCTGCGCCGGAGCATATGCGTGCGCTTGATGCAGAAGTATAAATCAGCCTTTAGTCTTATGCTGTGTTTACACCAGAAGTGAAGCATTGTGTCACTTCCTCTAATTACTTGTGAGATGGTTTTCGTGATGCGCATTTTCTGCTCAAGGTAAAAATTTTTAACTTTCCTTGAAGATTCTGCATCATTTGCACTGCCCAATGGAAATCTGCTTATTCCTATGTTGGCGTTGACTTTGTATGTATAACTGATCTACTCGTGCGAGTACTTAAATTCACCTTTGAGGTGAACCCAGCATTCGAGTTCACACACTTCTAAATTGAGTTATGTTTTATTTTTATACATTTTCAAATATTTCTGTTCTGAATACATCTAAAATTTAAATGTTGTGTGTATATGTGGGGATATTATTTGAAACGTAGTGGAAATCTCAGTATGGACTAGTTCTGTTTTCATTTCAAAATGCCATGTTGGAGGAAAGCACACAGTGCAAACACCCTTAGAGTGGTCACAGTTAAAGTAGTAAATTTTCACATTGTCAAATACACACTTGAGCTGAATTCACAGCAAAAGCGAGCCAGCGAGTGCAGGCCGGGCTGTGGAGGAGCGTAGCGCTGCAGAGGGAGAGCATGAGGAGGTGGATTTGGATCACTTCCCAACATGGTGGCCAGTGAGCGCGTAGGTAGCTTTTAGCACAGCGGGACGAGGAGCAGGAGCTTTAGCAGGGGTCAGCGCTCACCACGGCCGCCTGGCAGCACCACACACACACACTTTGCCCTCAACACTCAGGCAAGCTTAATCGAGGGGAAACAAAGAGCCCCTCATGTGGCAAGGAATTCAAGGTCTTGCAATAGCTCAGTGGGCTTCCCTTCACAAACACGCTAGTTGATTGGAAGGCAATACGGTGCGCTTGCAAAGCAGCAAAACAGTCACCTTCTGTAATTATGTGGGTGGTAATTATTTCCTGTACGCTAAACACCAAATATTCAATAGCGTCTGACCTTGAGGACGCAGGTCTCGCATCTTTCGGCTAATTGCGTGTTTGCTATTATAGTTGGTTTCTAAAATGAGAACTGTTTGTACAGTGTACGCTTGCTGTCCCTGAACACACACACATACACAAACACACACACATGCACACACTTTTCCCTCTGTTTGCCAGCTCGCCTTTGGCAGTGTTAGTTATGGACAGTTAACTCCTGGAATCCTATTAATGACTGTCATTTTCCTTTTTTGCCTTTTGCATAATCAGCATTGTGCTCCGCTGTCCTACATAACCGCTTTTAGCAGCTCTTGTCTAGGTCTTCCGTTGCTGAGAGCACAGACGGAGACATGGGTGGCAGGTGTGTGTGTGTGTGTGTGCATTTGGGAGCAGGGGAGGAAGAAGGCTGTTCTGGTGATATATTGCATTTCAAGCCTCCTGCCAGAAAAAGGAACAGTGAGATGTCAAGGCATGTGCAGTAGAGTTTACCTCGACCTGAAGCCAAACCTCCGCCATCGAATCTTTATCGACTGGAGAACTCTCATCGGGCACGAGTGTCGTCAGGCCAGCTGGTGACATTGTGTGCTCTTAAAAAAAATACAGGATGAGCTTCTTAGCCACTATGAAGGACTTTGAGGGCCTTTCTTTATTTATTTCTGCTACAGGAACTCACACTGACATGATTTCACTGTTGTTATTTTTTTCCCTGAATGCATGTTTGGTGTAAAGTGGGACTGTGCAGTTTGGATGAAAATTAAATCATTTTGTGGTGTAATGCACATAGAACATTGGGCACTTGAAGAGCATTATTGGAGATACTGATTAATTATTAAAATATGAAATATTATAAATTAAAATATAATTTTTACTAATAGCAGTATCTGTCTTAGCCTCTGTACATTATGAAAACCAAAATACTTTTTAATTCATATTGTTCGTTCAAATTAGGGTTTCCTAATTTGGACAAAATTATTATAGTAATACTATTATATTATATTATATTATATTATATTATATTATATTATATTATATTATATTACTTTTCAGCTTAGTCCCTTTATTAATCTGGGGTCTCCTCAGCGGAATGAACCGCCAACTTATGCAGAATATGTTTAACACAGCGGATGCCCTTATAGCTGCAACCCATCTCTGGGAAGTACCCATACACTGTCATTAACTCACATACGCTTAGAATAATTAACTCAACTTATATTATCACATGTTTTTGGACTTGTGGGGGAAGCTAGATCACCTGGAGAAAACCCACACCAACATGGGGAGAACATGTTTGTTGCTAGATCGGATACGGTTGTGGCCTGAAGTTAACGAGAATTAGTTACAGTATATTACTTATTAAATTTCCCATTTATAGTATTTTATTAATGTCTACTCTACCCACACCCCAACCCTAAACCCAACTGTCACAGTAACATAAAAACATAGTTGTCCTGACTATTATTTATGCTATCTATTAAATTAACCAATAATTAATAAGGGTTTAACGCCCTAATTCTAAACCCAACAGTCACAGGACTGTAAAAATATGAATTATTGTTATACAGTGTCATAAAAAATGCTGCTATATTGATGTGCATATTGCACTTTCGGCCGGCTGTGTATCTGATCTAGACTTTACTATAGAACATGCAAACTCCACACAGAAATGCCAACTGACCCACCCAGGACTCGAACCAGAGACCGTCTTGCTGTGAAGTAACAGCGCTACCCACCATATTATATTATGTTATTCATTTTCTTTTCAGCTTAGTCCCTTTATTAATCTGGGGTCGCCACAGCGGAATGAACCGCCAACTTATCCAGCATTTGTTTTACGCAGCGGATGCCCTTCCAGCCGCAACCCATCTCTGGGAAACATCCATACACATTCATTCACACTCATACACTATGGACAATTTAGCCTACCCAATTGACCTGTACCACATGTCTTTGGACTTGTGGGGGAAACCGGAGCACCCGGAGGAAACTTACGCAACCACGGGGAGAACATGCAAACTCCACACAGAAATGCCAACTGACCCAGCCGAGGCTCGAACCAGCGACCTTGCTGTGAGGCGAACGTGCTACTCACTACGCCACCGTGGCGCCTATATTATATTATATTATATTATATTATATTATATTATATTATATTA
>CAIGQQ010035826.1:15322632-15338820 GCA_903798035.1 Danio albolineatus
CATCCATCCATCCATCCATCCATCCATCCATCCATCCATCCATCCATCCATCCATCCATCCATCTATCCATTTGGTCATCCGTCCACCTAATAATTTACCTTACCATAATTTTATCAATCCATCCATCCATCTTATAATATATTGTACATTATAAAAAAATGGTGGGTTATATTAACCCAACATTTGGTCAAAATTGGACAAACCTATTGCAGTGTTAATTTTTTATTCATTCATTCATTCATTCATTCATTCATTCATTCATTCATTCATTTTCTTTTCGACTTAGTCCCTTTATAAACCAGGGGTTGCCACAGCGGAATGAACCGCCAACCTATCCAGCATATGTTTTACGCAGTGGGTGCCCTTCCAGCTGCAACCCATCACTGGGAAACATCCATACACACTCATTTACACACATACGCTACGGCCAATTTAGCTACCCAATTCACCTGTACCGCATGACTTAGGACTTGAGGGGGGAACTGGAAACCCACGTGAACACGGAAAAAACATGCAAACTCCACACAGAAATGCCAACTGACCCAGCTGAGGCTCGAACCAGCGACCTTCTTGCTGAGAGGCGATCGTGCTACTCACTGCGCCATCGTGACGTCCGTTAATATTTCAAATAAATTTTAAATGACACCTTTCAACCCAATTGAAAGCAACCAACATATTTAGAGGACCTTTTAATGTGTTCTGCATTCATTTAGTTTGTTTTGACTGGCTCCAACGATTATGCGTTTAATTGACAATAATCCCCTTTTAAACGCCACCGAACATGAAAAGAAATGATTCTTTTAGCTATAATGCCCAGCTTCAATGTGGTGCTATATTTTGCCTGTGATGTGGCAGCCATATTGCTAGTCTCCTGTTTCAGTTGGCGTCCAGCACACTGTTGCTCACTCTCTTTCTCTCTCTCTCTTCCCTTTCTCTCTCTGCTGTGTAGGTTGGGGTTTTCTTTGGCAGACTTGGACCACAGCTCATTAGACTGAAAGAATGCACTACTTTAATTAATGATATGTAAATATCTTTCAGTGGGCTGCATTTGCATATTAAGAGAGATTTGCGGAATCTGTGGAGTAATATATTTTAATTAGGGATTAATTAAAAATAATGGGAATTTCATTTTGCCTGGCAGGTTGGTTTGTGCTCCAGCACGCGTCTGGCACATTCGCCTGACTGAATACCGGCCTCCCACCTCCAATCAGCCTCCTTTCTCCCTCTCTCGTTTGCTCTTTAAGCTTTTTTTTTTCATTTTCTCCCATTCTTATCTGGCTCATCGTCTCTCAGATCTCCTTTACTCTATATCTTCACATGCATCTCATCCAGACGCTTCTGTAAGGTTTCAAAATGAACTCTCTCGCCCCGTCTGAATGAGACAATAGACAATTATGATATGATAATGGTTTAACTGGTTTGCGGTATGACTCACCTTCCATCCATTAATTCCCCTGTTCTGTTCACTCTCTCTCTCTCGCTCTCTCTCTTGCTCTGTATTTTTCTCCTGAAGGATAGGGAATGACTCTCAGACACGGAACACTAGTTGTGTTGGCAATTATGTTAATGGGCTGCCATTAGGCTGTGGTGCTGTATGAGCGATCGGGGAGCCGAGCTGGCATGGTGGGAGAAAATGATCACAGCCTCCGGGCCTCCTTGATACAGCTCCAGCGCCCTCATTTGCATAGCGTAACCCCTCCCACTGGCGAAAGCATCACCCCGTTTTGTTGTCGCATGGGGGATTTTTTGCATGGGGCAGGTGATGCTCAGCTACATGGCTTCGATGTGCGCACGACAGGCGTCGGACATGATGTCTGTTCTCATAGCCAGATGGGAGCGCAACCCGAAGCAGAGGCCTACTGAGGGAGTTTTATAGGAGTGGTGGTGTGGTTCATAACATTTCTGAAACATCATCATAACGTTGGCTTGGTGGCATAATGAGGACATAATGAGGTCTGTTATTACCAGAGGCCTGCTGGAAATCCCTCCACACTCATTGTTCCCATTCGCGAGTGAACCCTGGGCAAGAGATGATGCGTACATGACACAAATGGTTATTCTGTATATATGTAAATACATGTATGCATTATGAATATGTATGCATGCAAATATGTGTAGATCTATTGTTAATATTTGTATTGTTTTGATTCAGTTCTGATTTCAACTCCGTTTGATTCAATGTGGATTAGTTATCAATTGGGATCCATTTTTAAAGGGTTTAGGGATGTGATATTCCGATTCCTGTATTATGAAAGTCAGATGTTAAATGTTTTCAGCTTTCTTCAAAGTATCTTCTTTTTGTGTTTAACAGAAGAAAGAAACTTATAAAGGTGTGGAAAAGTCACATGAAAAGTCTTTATCTCATCATTGATATACAAAAGTATACAAACCCAACTGACTGTCAATAAAACAATAAAGTGTTTTGCCAAAGCAAGATTTTTTTCTGCTTGTTAAGTCTTGATGATTGGGATACTGTTTCTGGGTGCAAGCCGCTACTCATTTGAATTGAGAAAATATTCGTTTATGACCACTTTTTAGTCATATCACACATTAAAGTGAAACGTATATAAAATCATGTTGGACACAACAGTCTCTGCTAAACTTGCTAAACCACAGTAATTCATATTTTAACGATGTATAACAGTCAATCACTTTCTGGCCATCGGATATTAGCAATGAATATATATTGTGATTGTGATTTTGTAAACATTTATTATTACCATTTGATGATCCTCCCCATACACATTGATACAGTGCTTGGACTTGGAAGCCACTTCACGTGATGTTACACTTAATAAGCGGTTAGGTGTGTTGTGTTGTTGCCGAATCTTGCACTGCTTACATTAGACGTTATCTTTGTTGCATCAAGTAGCGCTGCAACAGCAGCTGTAGCGAATCCATTTGTTCTTCATTTCAGGAGCACTTGGAGATGGTCAGAAATAGAATGGGCATCAGGTCACACTGCATCATTGATTATAGTGGGTCCTGTTTTTAGTAGTGTCATGTTGTTTGCATCTGGTGTAGACAAGGTGTAGACAGCAAGAAGGTCGTTGGTTCTTGGGTCAGCCCTGGCTGGGTCAGTGGGGCATTTCTGTGTGGAGTTTGCATGTTCTCCCCGTGTTGGCATGGGTTTCCCCCAGGTGCTCTTGTTTCCCCCACAGTCCAAAGACGTGTGCTATAGGTGAATTGATTAAGCTAAGTTGGCCGTAGCATATGTGTAGGTGTAAATGCAGGAGTGTATGGTCATTTCCCAGCGCTGGGATCTGCTGCGTAAAACACATGCTGGATAAGTTGGCGGTTTTTTCCACCTTGGCGACCCCTAATTAATAAAGGGACTGAGAAAATGAATGAATAAATGAATTATTGTGTTGTACAATTTTACATATTAACAGTTTTTTATAATTTTTTTTTCAATATTGCAATATTTTCAGCAGTGCACAACTGTAGTAATACAACTGGCAGCAATGATCCATAATGTATCTGATAATTACTTAGCAGTTCAGCAACAGTAACATTAAAAAAAGCCAGCTTTTATCTGCCAATATCGATATTGTCACCATGGAGCATTACTAATTTCAGGCATGCAATATTACACCCCTTTTCATTTAAAAGAGCTATACAATATTGACAAAAATTTTAATTGTAATATTTTATTTATATTGCGTTCTTGACTATAATTTCACCAGATGGAATTGATCATCAACATCAACAGAAGCGAGCGTTACACTGTAGGCTGATCAGCTAATGTTTTACCATTGTAATATTTTTATTATTTGCTCATTTAAAACCAGATCATGTGGCCTTTTATAATTCTGAATCTGCATCTCATTTTGAAGGTTTCTATTGAGCACTGAAGGTCACATTTTCATACATTTAGGGAGCCTTCAAGCCTGAAATAAGGCAACCTGTGGTGCTGAAATATAATTGGGTAAACTGGCAGCGGGTGGAGTTACAAAGACAAAAACAAAGACCAGCATTCCAACAATGATCATTCCAACCTTTTCAAAGAAGAATATTTTTAGCATTTTCAGTACGTTCTCCTAACTTGTTTCTTTAATATCTGCATACACATGGCATTGTTATGCTTAGGATGAGTCAGAAACTCACATACATCACCTTTACATGTGTTCATTTGGCAGACCTAATTTCTATTCGTAATCAACATATCAGCTTCTGGAATTGTGATTGAGAAACGTGACAGTCCTTTAGTATTGGTGTGGTGACAAGTCTGTCTCAGTCTCCAGTGGAGAACATCAGTGCTGACTGCTGGTTTGGTCTTTCTCTGTCTGATCTCACCGCTGCAGATAAGAGCACCCCACCCCCACACCGTTCACTTCATCAGTGTGTGTGTGTGTCACTGTCGCAGGCTGCCTGACTCGTTCTCCATCTCCTCAATCCTCAACATTAAGCAGTATTGTCTGTTCCTGCTGGGAGAATGTCACTATATCAGATCACACACCTCGCTTTATTTTCAGCACTACACATTTTTAAAATCGACTAGGAGATGGGTTGTCTGAATTACTACAGTGGTTGGCCATATATGGTTCCATTAAGGTTTATGTCACGAACAAAGTTAATTGGAATGACAATTTCTGATGTAGTTTTGCTTGTATGAGAGACAAATCACATGTAGCAGCGAAATCACTTAACATCTTATGGAACTGAGTATGTGCACCATTCTTTTTTTTTCTCTTCTACTATTAATTCTCACATTGTGTCACATTGCTTTATTGCATATGATACACAGTGTTTATCTGTGTTTAAAGGCCATATTTAGACCAATTTATGTGAAACAGTATGTATATATATGGTAACATTTCACTTTTTTCCCCTGAAATCATTGCAGTTCCCATACTGTAGGTAAATAATAACCCACAATCTATAAAAATTTGCATGTGTGTATATTTTTGGGATTTTCATATATTATTTTAGTATTTTGTATCTGTGAGTGCGTGAGTGTGTGTGTGTGTGTGTGTGTGTGTATATGTGTGTGTGCAAGAGCAATATTGAACAAGTAGCAGTGCAATATGGCTGTATATCGACACTGGTGGGAGGCGTGCATTGCCTTATCACACTTCTACGAGTGTGATATTGCATTTATACAACATTTCGACTACATAATTGTGTTTATAATAAAAAAAAATCAAATACAAGAGTCTCGATAAACCTTTTGTACTAGGAACTACTTCCCCATTCAATCACATCTGCAGCTGGTCAGAAAAGCAGAAACCGTTGCTAATTCACCAACGTCACTTTAGAGCTAATATTTCAATGATTCTCTTGCATAATGTCTAAAGTGAATACAAAACAGGTGATTTTGCTCACATTTTAAGACTATAAGGCTAAACGGCATGAAATGCCACCAGTCTACAGTGATTTCCCAGTATTTCTCTGTTGCAATCGGGGTATCAGATTAATTAACCCCAAAAAAACAAAGCAAACACTACCCAATTACTATGGTATAAATACAAAACTACAACTTACAGAAGATAAATATCGACTTAGAGTGTCACTTACCAGTTTTATAATGATTTGATCAGCTGTAATTTGATATTTAAGTCAATTTTTTCCTCCCCTAAGCACTAATTATGCAGTCTCTGTCTCCATCTTGTGGTGGAACATCAACCCTCTTTGCTCTGCTCAATGACAGGCTAATTGCCTCTGATGCACTGAATCTCCGAAATTATTAATATTTTAAATAGTCACTATACTTGTAATTAAACTGTATTATTGCAGTTGAAACAACTACATTCTCGCCTAATAAGCCTCAAAATTACATTATGTTGTCATACAGCTGCAATATTTGTCAAACTGTAGTGCATGAGTTCATTACTCTGCTTTTCATATGGGCAGAGTAATACACAAGAGTGAAGAGGCTGTACGAGTGCTGATATTGCGGCATATCTCAGGGCTATCAACCAATCAGATTCGAGAATCAGACAGAATGTTGTATTAATATAGATTTTTTGTCTATCAATATCATCAATTATTCAAGTACTGCATTTAATGCAATTGTTTTATGTAATCTGCCAATCTGTTTTATGTTATCTGCCAAATCTGTCAATCGTGCATAAATCAAGTTACTAGGCAAGTCTACATCAATTTGAAGCAAATCACCATGTTTGAGTGGAATGATCTGACTTTCAGATACTTCATCAAGAGCCTCTCTTTTTATAGACATACATGTTTTAAAGGGATAGTATGGCCAAAAAGGAAAGAAAACCCCTCATCATTTATTCTTCATGCGGTTTTAAGCCTTTATGATTTCCATTTTTCTGTTAAACACAAAAATAAGATATTTTGAAGAATGCTGGTAGCTGCCAATCATTGACTTAATACGCTGAAAATACAATGGAAGTCAGTGGGTGCATTTTTTCATCATTTCTTTGTGAAACTCAAATAGGTTTTGAACAAGTGAAGATGAGCAAATGATGACAGAATACTCATTTTGGGGTGAAATGTCTCTTTAAATACATCCCTTTATTAACATAAAACTAGTTAAAACCATTAGTTGACCTAACTAACTGACATTGAGATTATTTACTAGCCAATGATTTTCTCCAGAGCCTTTCTTTCCAGCAATGATTTGGGATTTTCTCTTTCATGCGCTTTCTTTCAGTGAACAGTCACCCTTTGGAGTCTTATCTCTCTGACTGTATGTGAGCAGCCCCTCTCCCGCTCTCACTCTTCTTTGTGTATGTATAAGGTAGAGTCAGAGTGCTGATATTATTGATCCCGGCCTTCAGAATTCATTACACCGCTGCGCCACATCTTTATTTATGCCCCTGCTCAGCGCTCTCCTATCCTCTTTCTCTCCTTTCACATTATTCTTTTATTATTTATTTACCGCTGCCTTATCTGCTGTATTTGGGCCTGGATGAGACCTGCCATCTTTAGGCATTGCCGGCGGATTCGATCGGAGAGATATCTCGGGTGTGAGTGGGGGGGATATTAAACAGCCCACCCCCACCGCCAGACCACAGGATTTCTCTGTCCGTCCGTCCATCCATCCCGACCTCCTAATTATTCCTGAGATCAGAGACTGTGGCTGCTGAATGGCCCGGCACGGCCTGGTTAGGTTGTGATACCGAGGACGTGACCGTTATGCTGATGGAGGCAGCGGATCAATAATTTAGGCCTTGGCCTTAATGGTAGCGTTAAAAGCTCATACGTCTGGAAGCCCGCAGGCTGGGCTGCTTAAAGGCACAGCGCAGAACGAATGGACTTTGACATAAAACCCTTCATAAGGACAAGAGTACAAGACGTTTTCCTTTCAAGTGCATTTTTGAGCAACATGCCATTGGAATGTGGGTAGTTGACAAGCAGGCAGTATTTATTTTTTAATTATTTTGGTAAAACATAATTTAAGAAAAACATAAGGGGTTAACACTCATTTTTTTCACAGATTTTTTTTTACTGAACTGGACCTTGACATATTTAAGGTAGAGACAGTTAAAAAAAAAAAACTTTGACATAGCAAAAATTAAGAAAGTAACACTTAATAATAAACAAATATTACAAAGAAAGGGATTTGTCTTCATTGTTTGACACTTAATAAAAAGCTTAATAAAAATATTTTTGCTTCAGGACTCGTCAGACATTTTTAATAAATAGTGGCGTCACACCAAAGGATGACTAAACCTGCACAAAAAAAAGGACAAAACAAAAAAGCTTTTTCTGACGTGTATTATTCCTAGTCATCTCTTCCATAGGCATCTGAATTGAAACTACTAAAACTATCGCAAAGACAAGTGCGCTTCCATATTGCAGAATAAGGTCAGTAGTGTCACAGAAGAGGACATGGTTTTCACTGACAAAGTGTATCGAGTTCTTGTGCTTCCCACAGGTTTTAAGTATACTTACGTATTGAACCACAGTACATTACCCACATTACATAAATAGATAACTATACTCCACAAACAAAAAAATATAAAAATTTTTAACAATGTTTTTATTTATTTAGAAACTGTTATACACAGATTCTTTTCAGTGGGTGAGTGTAAAAACAAGACTGTTGAAATAATAATAATAAAAAAATCCACTAATTCTCTTAATTTTATGCTATTAAGGAGCCACGTGCACCCATATCTCACATTTAAGGTCAGGTTGCTTTATTGGCATGACATTTTGTACAGTACTGCCAGAGCATTTTAGATGTATAAAATATGTAATATACTGACGTCATCAAATTAATAAAATATACAGAAAATGAGAAATAAATCAAATAAAAAAAGAATAAAAATTAGTTGATTAGCCATTTCTATTGGTGTACCAATATTTTGCAGCCAGTTTATATGTCATTTCATTTCAAACAAGTGTTTAGTAAAGTTTTTCCAAGTCGTTTAGATTAAAGAATGAATTATTTAATGTCTCTTTCTGTCTTATGGCTGTGCGCATACAATTAATGACAGCTTTAGAAAGCGAAAGCAAAAGCCAAATTATGGACATTTTATGAGATTTACAAACCTCGACTGGACGCATTAAGTCCCAAAAATGCACGACTCTAGGTCTGTGCAGAGCACATGAGACTGTCTGTGGGAGTGTTATTAGGTCTCTTGCGCACAAAAAGAAACAGGTAAATGAGAGAAGATTTCCCTCTGCTAAACCGATCATGGATGTTTAGTTACATTGGACAGATACAATAAAAAGTAAAGGGATGATATTAATAGTAAAAAAAAGTACTTTGGTCACAGTCCGCCCAAGTAAAGGCTGATTCATACTTCTGCTTCAAGCGCGCACGTATGGTCCGCAGCCTTCGTGCAGTTGCATAACCCTAGCCATGGCTGATGCTGGCGCACACCTTTTAAAAAATATAACTACACTTCGCAACGACACGTAGCACAAGCTCTGTGATTGGTCGCCTTGGTAGCTGTGACAAGTGTGGGTGGTGCTGATGCTGTGTCGTGAGTGTTGAATCCCGTGCGAAACCTTTATTTTGTGTTTACCTTAGAAGAAGAAGATAGGTGCCTTGGGTCACATCGATCACTCGACACAGAAGTATAAACCAGTCTTAAAGTCTTTGTGTGAGAAGCACTGGGTTTCTGTTTTTTAAAAATACTGTACATGGATAAAAAAATGCTGTCATTTACTGAAGTAGCCAGAAAGTAGGCCTTATTTATTTATTAAAGATTTAACAAATTTCTTTTTAATTTATAAGAGTTTTCATTTGTTGAATTATGCTGTCACAGCATAGGAAAGGTTTTGAGCTTTGGCTCAAAAATGTAAAACATGTCACAACACATGAGTTTTGATAACAAGAGGTCCATAGAAGACAAAGAAATGTTTACCCGTGTTACAGCTTATTAAACGGTGACGATGCTAATTATATTCCGTTTTGTCATGCGTGACAGTAAAAACGCAACGTCATGTCAACAAACCATATTCAAATCGTACATGTCAGCATTGTGCTCTTCAACACAAGTCTTTAACGTGCTTTGTTTTGTAGCTAATCCTTTTTAAGACCTGATCCACCTCTTGGTCTTATTGATTCGCACAAAGCCGTCCTCGTATCCACACATCCCGGAAGAACAAAGAGGCCCGGGCGAACGAATGTGCTTAATCTGTCTTGCTCGCTCGCTGTCCGTCTTGTCTGTCTTTCTGCCCTGTCTTTCTCTCCTTCTCAGCCTTAAGGCGATACACACCACACACTCAGGATTTGGACATCCATTGATTTGATTCAGGGACATTAACGTCAAGGCCCTGTGCATCTTGCCAAATCCAAGAGCCAAGCCAAGCTTTCTATTCCCCAATGGCTGGATTCAAGCACCTCATCTACTCATCCAGCCCTCCCTCCACCGTTCAGCTCTCATCCTCTTTCTCTCGTTTCTCTCGCTCAATGTACCCCCCTCCTCCTCCTCCTTCCCTTCAGGGGTGGATATATTAGATATAACCAATTCAATTTTATGCAGCCAGGACAGACTCCCCGAGGACATAAATACACACATTTTTTAATACACTCCACACCAGGAAAGGCCCATCCGCCACAGCCGCGGGCTGCACTGGGTCCCCTCGCACTCAATTATTAATGTAACGACTCTGCGACTTAATTAAATAATAAAGACAGTGTGGCCCTGCAAAGGAATGGAACAAGGATGGCTCATGTATAATGGAGCGCCGGCACCCGCAGATATGGCCCTCTGCAAGTATAAAGAGAAAGGGGTAAACAAATAAAAGCTCGCGGGATGACCTGAAGTCTGGTACTGGCTGGTTGTTAGCTTCCGGAGAGCTGAATGATTTATTAAATAAATACACGCTCAAGGTATGAATGGATATTAGCTTCGTTTTAAACAAACTCTGGTCTGGATGATATGCTGAGTGCTGCCGGGGCCGTATTAGATCGGGCGAAAAATATGAATGTGTTATGGGGTGAAATTGTTTTATGCATTAATATGGGGTGTGAAGGCTGAAATATGATTACTGAATGGCAGCAAACTGATTTGTGGTTAAGAATAGGGATGTGCACTACTAGTCGGTGTGTTGGCTAGCTTGGTCAATATCTGTCTTAAAGAAAGCATTGAGCAATTGAACTGAGTTCAAGTTTACTTAAACCCAGTTGTCGGGTTTTTTACTTGACAGGTTTGGCTGTATCAAAACAGACTGTCAGTGCAGTTGATTTGAATAATTGTGAACAGCGTCATTCAAAACCGCATTAAACAAGTGGACCAAGATTGCTAAAAAGATGCATTTTGGTTGAAATATGAACACAATATTGACTAAAGACATCTAAATGTACTCAAATTAGACATGATATGCCAAAGTGCGCACGTAAAGAGTATATATTGCTAAGCATAAAAAAAGCATTTTTTTTCCTCTTCAAAGCTTTCCAGTACAGTTCAGCATAAGCACTGGATATGTATCTTTATGCAGCAGGTCTTTGTTTGTGTGTGACAGGAATTCTTGGCACTGTTTTGATGCTTTTGCACATTTTATTAGCTCTTCAGGAGTACTCAACTGACAACTACCACAACCATAAGCCAGTTTTGCCCTACACAAAGAAATATACATATAAATATATACACAAAAATATATCATATATATATATAAATATATACACAAAAAAAAAATATATATATATATATATATATATATATATATATATTTGAAGCAATAATTCACTGAAAAATAAAATTTTACTTCCATAGTCATTTTGTTAAGTCAATGGGTAACATCAACCAGCATTTTTCGAAATCTCTTCTTTTGTGTTCAACAGAAAAAAATAAACTCATACAGGTTTAAAACCACACAAAGGAGAGTAAATGGTGAGGCCATTTTCATTTTTGTCTGAACTATCTTTTTTTTTTTGTTTGTTTTTAAATATAACACTGTGAATGCTCTTAACCAAAGACATTTCTAATCTCAAATGGTTTTGTTAAATATAGTCTAACAGCTAAAGCACAAAGATTACTGCAGGCTATTTATTGGATTTCTCATTGAGATTATGAGTCACATTCTCATTGGTGTGCAGTCCTCATAAATGTCAGCTGACCGGTCTTTGATTTGACAGCTGGAGTGCAGGTTATGACCTCGGGTCAGGAGTCAGCAAATAACCCCCTGGACTGAAGTGGAGAACCGGCACTTCAGGCAAATTCATCTCTTTACGCTGAAATCACACATTTCTGCCCATTATGGATGAGTGCCACCTCAAAAGCACAGCGCAGGAAGCACTCGGGAGTTGATGTGATCGAATGTGACGTTATCTTTTACTTCTGTTTCATTAAATTCGGCTGAGATTGCTATCCTTGAAGATTAGCTCTCAAATGAGAAATCCCTTTGGCCTCGGGGATGAAGAAAAAAAAAAAAGTTCAAACTCACCGTCTGAGCCCTGAAGCTCCCTTACTGTTGCTCCTGCCTGGTTTGTCGTGTAATTAATTATTCAAATTCGTTCTTAAACAGAAGTCACATTTAGAGAGGCTTATTCAAAAGCAGACGCCTTTTTAGCTAATGGCAGGCAAGCCCTACCATTAGCTTGAAAAATAGGGCCATTGTTGCTGTTGACTTGGTGGTGTGCTGGGGATGAATAATGGTGACAAACTGAAGTGTTTCAAATGGGCGAATTTAAATGAATGGCTCCTAAGAGCAGGAGCAGTTGACAATATGTCTATGTTAATACTCCTGTGGAGCAAAACAAATCTTTGGGTTTGGATGTGAAACACAGGGAAACCTGTGTACAGGCGGAATGATTGAATCTAACCAAGGTAAATCTTCCCAGGTTGGCGATGTTGAAATAAAACCGGAAAAACAAAAACACGCAACAGCATGTTGCCTGTTTCGAACATGCAAATCTGCAAGTTATTTAAAAGCCTAGTAGTTAAACAATCATAGAAAAAATCCAATTGTTGACATTTTTGAAAAGCTATCAATAGGATATTTCCTGAATGAAAATCTTGGTGTAATGGCAACAATAGCTAAAGCAACAGTCCGTTTTCACCTCCTCTGTCATTCGGCGAGCGTTTATTGATTTATTCAACCTTTCAGTGTGTATTTAGCCAGTTAGTCACTTTTGAGTCCTTCAAGAGCCTGCTTGACTCCGGGTGCCAGATCTTGCCGAAACAAACCGAGTGACAAATTAATTACCCCGTTTCATTTTGCCAGCATGCTGTAATCATTCATACAGGAAATGGAAAAGTCTATGAGGGCTAAAATTGCCCCTTTCCCCGCCTCCCTTTCTTCTCTTTCTTCCCTCTCTGAAATGGACTGTGTCTGGCCGAGGGGGTTATTTATTTTCCTCAGTCTGCGCTCAGCTATCCTGGAGTTGGCAGAGTGATTTTGTAGAATTGAAACATTATAGACTGTTACTGTCAGAGTGTTAAATGTGATATATAGACCTGGGGGGTGTTGGAAGAGGTGTGTGTGTATGTGTGTGTGCATGTGCGTGGGGTGGTTGTTGGGTTGTGTAACAGTCTGGAGCGGGGTGCTCATGGGAGAGCGAGGCCATCCAGCATATGAGCTGGCACGCCAATGTGGCGAGAGGTAATGGCTTAAAGCAGCCTGCTGGAACAGAACGTTTGAGAAGAGCCGCCGTTAACCCCTAAATGCCGTTCGCTTTTCACGTGTGGCTGAAGATGCACAGACACCAGGAGTGTTTGTGTGCCAGCCAGCCAGAGCAGAAGCACATCGGCAGGCGTGCGGGCGTCCTGACAGCAGCCACTGATCTAATGAGGGCCTAGGATGCTCTGAGATGTCTGCCCAGACTATCGCTCCAACTCAGCCGTGCAAACGCTTGATACGCTGACATTTACGTAAACAGAGGGACCGCTGTGGTTGCGCTTCATCACCTGCTTAAGAAATTGTGCTTTAAAAAAGCGCACTGACATTTGCTAGGTAATACCGAGGATGGAAGTCTACACGTTGGTGGAGTTAAGGAGATTTTAGTGCTTCAGTTGACACTGGTGGTAGACAAACGCTCAGTTGTTTCGGATTTTCATGTTATAGTAATGGTGAGGTCATCAAGGTTGGTAACACTTTACTTAAATGGGTGTTCATAAGACTGTCATGAAACCTTTATAATCATGACATGACACATTTTATTTATGAAGTTTTACAAACAAATTTCAGGAGGAGCATGTGATAGGATTGACTACAGCTGATCCCCATCACTAATCACTAACTAGCCAATCGGATCATTTCAAATTTAATATAAATATCTAGCCTAAATTTCATTTCTCATCTTCACTTTGGAGACCCCCCATCCATCCCTTCTCTCTCCTCAATTCTGAGTTCTGGCGACGCGATGGCTCAGTGGTTAGCACTGTTGCCCCACAGCAAGGTGGTCGTTGGTTCAAACACCAGCTGAGCCAGTCGACATTCTCTGTGTGGAGTTTGCATGTTCTCCCCATGTTCGTGTGGGTTTTTCCCGGGTACTCCGGTTTTCTCCCACATTCAAAAACATGCAACAAAAGTTAGTCACAAGCACCTACTGCGTACAAGCTTGCACAATTGGCGGTCTATTCCTGGGAAGTTATCGAGAACTACCTGATCTCGTATCTTTCCTAATGCTTATTGACCAGACGGGAGCCTTGGGCTCATCTATCTCCGAGCTCAGGGTTCTCTCCCAGGACAGCATGCCAAACCTGCTAAAATAGTCAAGCATCGTCTAAGCGTGAACTCTTGAATTATGTTTGAGATGTCCATGCTATGACAACTTGACATAAATAAATGCACCATAACCTGTCTTTGTCATGACTACTTTACATTACTAAGACTTGAAAACCTGTCAAGTGTCTTGACAGCTTGACATTGAGACAACATAACTTATATGTCATAAATCTATCATAAACATAACTGTCATGAAGCAGTTATAATTGTGTCATGAACGAAAGTGTCAGTACTTTCAAATAATTATATAACAGCATAATTAATGTTTAATGACATTTAATGTCATTTTAATGACATTTAATGTCACCTAAAATTGCTAGCGGCGCCACGGTGGCGTAGTGAGTAGCATGATCGCCTCACAGCAAGAAGGTCGCTGGTTCGAGCCCCGGCTGGGTCAGTTGGCATTTCTGTGTGGAGTTTGCATGTTCTCCCCGTGGTTGTGTGGGTTTCCTCCGGGTGCTCCGGTTTCCCCCACAAGTCCAAAGACATTTGGTACAGGTGAATTGAGTGTGAATGAGCGTATATGGATGTTTCCCAGAGATGGGTTGCGGCTGGAAGGGTATCCCAGCATAAAACAAATGCTGGATAATTTGGCGGTTCATTCCGCTGTGGTAATAAAGGGACTAAGCCGACAAGAAAATGAATGAATGAATGAATGAATGAATGAATAAAATTGCTAGCACTGTAGTTGTAAAATCCAGAAAAAAATTAATGCATAATATTAATGAATGACATGACTGAGCAAATGATACTTAAAGGGGTGGTCCAGAGTGTATTTTTTATGCTTGATTGTGCTTAAGGGATGCAAAGCAATGTGTGCTCATGCTTTGCTAAGCTAACTCTGTAAAAGCCACTGTCTCACTTTGCATTGAACTTTGAGCGTATTACATTCAGAGATGTTGTTTATGTTCACTGCGATGCACATCAACTAAAGTTTAAAATATGACATCGTAGGGGACCACCCCTTTAAGGACAATTATCATTAGCTTTGCGAACAATCTCATTCTTATTTGATTATAAAATATATAGAAAATATCACATTCATATATGATTATAACATTTTTGTGACCATGTTATGAACACCTCCATCAAGTAAACTGTTACGTAGGAGTTTTATGCAGTTTTATAGCTTATTTGTCTCAACAGTCACAGAAAGACATTTTGACGTTCATTGTAGATTATCTGGTCATGAGAGATGTTTACTGTTACAGTTTACAGGCTAAATCCTAAATCCCCAGATCTTCTTCCAGCCATCTCATAGCTGCTGTGATCATATCAAACCTGTTTGATATCTACTTTGAATTTAAAAGACGATTATGTCAGTACTTCTACAATAGCGAATGCATTGTAACAAGCTGCTATATGGATCATTCAGACAATGCAGCTAGTGGAACTTCTTGTGGAAGTTTGTACAGTATACATCCAGTTCTTGCAACATGACTGCATTTAACATCTTGGAAAATGTGAAAAACAAAAGCGCTGGAAAGAAATGACTTCTGTTATGAGTGGTGAGAGCGGCAAGCATGCTTGCTAAGAAAAGTAAACATTACCTGTTGAAATGTCAGTGGCAATCTGTTGTATAAGCTTCTCGCTCTGAATGTACCACAATTCTCAAATCATGTTATGTATGCATGTTTGAGGACAGAAAATCTGTGAGGATTCCCTTCATGTGAATGATGTAACCTGATTTGATCAACGGTTAGCATTGAAAAACTGCTGTATTGTGATTCACTTTCTCGTTTAGATTTTAAACTAAAATCTTGATTTTATTCGGTGCAAAGAATACAGATTTAACATTAATCATAATATTAGTAAGCATAATATTACGCATTTTGGCATAAACATACAATTTTGTGAAATGTACATTTATAAGAGTTCCAAGTCTAAACAACAGGCAGTAATGTCTGTCTAATCATAACTGACGTTTTCCCTATCATACTTACTGATAATCTTGCATAATATCCTGATATTCTGTGCATTTCGTTCTTATATCACTGTAATTCTCTGCTACTCCAAATCTGTCAGTCCACAGAATTACAATATGTGTATATATATATATATATATATATATATATATATATATATATATATAT
>CAIGQQ010035826.1:15342374-15354323 GCA_903798035.1 Danio albolineatus
GGGGGGTGTTTTGTTGTGGACAAAAGTGAAGATGGTTGGGGAATCGTGGAAGAAGTGAAGTTTATTTATAAACTAATTTCGAGAGGATCACGTGTAGATGATTGCTCGCAGCTGGTCCCGCATTATCCAATTTATGATTCACCAATCAGATGAGTCCTAAGCCACTATATATACCCTAAGTTCCATATCACAGCCATCTTCGTTTTGAAGAATGCTCCGTTTTAGCCAGCTACTGCTATCACCTCCACAATAACTACTTCAAAACCAGCAACTTCAACAACAACAACAACAACAACAACAGCATCATCATCATCATCAAAACCTTCCTCTTCAAATTGCATCACACAACGCATCCGCCGCGTCCTCAACCCAGCAAGACCACAGTCCAAAACTCGTTTACCGTCCTCAAACTCCACCTTAACTCTCAAGACGCCGACGATTTAAGCCATTACAATGAAACTGGACCTTCACCGCTCTCCCAGCGGTTCACCCGCGGTAACGAACATCGCACTCTATAAGGGGAAGTCTCGCAAAAACAACTACTCTCTAGCAACGGCTAAACATTCAATACATCTTTGAAAGAGGAGACGTGCATGACTAGAATGTCGAACTCACCTGTCGGCCTCCGCCTGTCCACAAATCCATGGCATCCTAGCAGTTTGAAATAGTTTGATTGCAAGCGTCCAGGCAATCCAATCCAAAAACCTAGTCCACAACATATCAACACGCCGATAAACATCCACAAGATGCAACGTCATCATCCAAACCTGTCGCGGGAGCGCATTTAGTCTATGGAAGGCCGTTGGGGCCAAAACGTCTGCAACTATGGAAGGCCGTTAGGGCCAAAACGTCGGCAACTATAGAAGGCCGTTAGGGCCAAAACGTCTGCAACTATAGAAGGCTGTTGGGGCCAAAACTTCTGCAACTATGGAAGGCCGTTGGGGCCAAAACGTCTGCAACTATGGAAGGCCGTTGGGGCCAAATCGTCTGCAACAAATGCGTTTATCAGTCAAGTGTCTAAAAGACAAAAAGGAAACAAACTTTCAGCTTGACTGCTATGAGTGGGAGAAGCACGTTTCTGACAAATGGACTGATGTTTCACCATTTACTCTGTGTTAGAAATGGAGTAATGTTTCATCCATTAACCCCGCGTTAGATGCATTTTGCTTTTAATCAATTCTATATCACTAAGGTGTTTAAAACTTCACTCCACCAACACCTCACTTGCTCAGCCTTCAAGAGGTACTTCCAGGACAACTAGCCAATGTCCCCAGCTCTCCATCCGTCTGCCATACTGCAGGGGAACAAAGGCCCACCTCTACAATCCTTGCACATTGTGTCAAGCTGTTATACCATGCATTAACAACGGCGCTTCTATTCACAGTTGTCAATGCCCCTATTAAGACGCCTCTCATGGATACCAGCTAAAACAATTCAATATGTCTGCTGTACATGTACCATGTTTAATTTCATTTCTGATTTTCTCTTGTTTTTCAGAGACCCTGAGAGCTAGCTGCAGAAACTGACCCTCATCCAACCCATTACACTCCACATCCATTCTCAACACTTTCACGCTATACAAAGGATACATTTCCACTCACACAGCCCATACCCTTGATTTCAAATTCTCACTAGCCTTTTTGATTGAGAGTTTCCGAAGTAACACCATTTCAATCCACCCCACCATATCTGATCTAACTTTGCATGATAAAGAAATTTTCTTTCTTTATTAAGCAAGCAAACAGATCAAATGGCAAAGAACATTCTGTATATACTTTGATACCCCCCCCACCCCCAACAAACACACATGCACACAATTCCAAAGCCCTTTTTTTTACACCACAGGAACACATTTCCACCTTTCTTCCTTTTAACTTTTTCCCTCCAAACTTGAACTATCCCATAATTCTATTCACTCTCATTCACAACAGCTCTGACCCATTTAGAGGATGCCTGTAGTTTCAGTTGCTGCAGCAGCAACATTCTTAACGAGCTCATATACACTTACAATTCCTAATACCACTCTCATCACGCTTACCCGCACTAATACAGCAGTAAATGCTTCTGCGGGAGCGCACATTGCCTCCATACTGACCCACTACACCTCTGCAACTGCAGAGATGTTTCACTGAGCTACTCTCAACCACTGCATTGTAGTGATGCTCTAGCTAAGCCCTTATTTGCTTTCATCTTTACATATCACTACCGTCAGTATTTACCATTCCTGCGGGAGCACTCTTAACGCTCCAATACCGAACACCACTACACATCTGCAACTGCAGAGGTGCTCCGCTGAGCCACACTCACCTATAACACCACTGCAACTGCAGTGACGCCCTAACTGAAACCTTATTCACTTTTATCTCTACACATCATTTTTTATGTGTAGGTATTTTAGGTATTTAACATTCCTGCGACAGCACCCATAACGCTCCAATATTGACTACCACTGCACCTCAGCCACAGCAGAGACTCTATGCTTAGCCTTATCCTCCCCCTGTAACACTGTCGCAGCAGTGACGCTCTGCCTGAGCTCACACACATCTCCATTTAGCCATTCACTACCGATACACTCCACAGCAGCTAAAACGCCTCCGCGGAAGCGTACTTGCTTTCCAACATTGACTTCCACCGCACCTCTGCAACAGCAGAGACGCTCCGCTGAGCTTCATTTCCCCATTGCTCCACTGCCGCAGCAGTGACGCTCCGCTGAGCTCCAATTGCCCTCTGCACCACTGCCACAGCAGTGACACTCTGCCTGAGCTCACACACACTTCCATTTAACATACTGACACACTCTCCATCACAGCCACAGTAGTTTAAACGCCTCCGCGGAAGCGTATTTACCTGTTATTATTGACTTCCATTGCACCTCTGCAACTGTAGAGATGCCCCGCTTGGCTTAAATTCTCCTCTGGATCACTGACTTCCATTTGCACCTCCGCAACTGTAGAGATGCACCGCTTTTCTCAATTCTCCTCTACACTGCTGACTTCCATTGCACCTCTGCAACTGTAGAGATGCTCCACTCAGCTAAAGTCTTCTCTGCAACTGTAGAGATGCTACGTTTAGCTTAAATTCCCCTCTGCACCACCGACTTCCATTGCACCTCTGCAACTGTAGAGATGCTCCACTCAGCTAAAATTCTTCTATGCAACTGTGGAGATGCTACATTTAGCTTAAATTCCCCTCTGCACCACTAACTTCCATTGCACCTCTGCAACTGTAGAGATGCTTCACTCATTTAAAATTCTTCTCTGCACTTTTGCACCACCGATTTCCATGACACCTCTGCAACTGTAGAGATGCTACGCTTAGCTTAAATTTCCCTCTGCACCACCGACTTCCTTTGCAACTGTAGAGATGCTTCGCTTAGCCTAAATCTTATTGCACCTCTGTAGCAGCAGAAACGCTCATCTGAGCTTATCCCGACATTCATCACAGTCATTTAAGAGTCTCTCTAGCAGAGATCATACATACTACATTCAAATTATTACATCTGTCTCACTCTCCCGTCTGGTCATGGCAGTCAAACACTGCTACGGGACCACACATAGCATTCGCAACACTGGCTGCCAATACACCTCTTCAGTTGTAGCAGTCACTCTAACCTAATCCTTTCACACTCTGCACCAATTCCATCCTTGCTCCTGCAAACACTCTCTAGGTACCCCTTTCCATTCAGCAGCCGGTTATGGCTTCATTCTTTATTGCCTTTTGGGGGGTTCTTCAATACGCGGCTGCTGTCCCGAGCTTATTAAGGCATCTTGGGGAGTTCTCGAGATCTACCTGAGCTCAAACTCTCCTCTCGCCTTGCGAACGGGAGGGAGCCCTGGGCTCGAGGATCTTATGAGCTCAGGGCTCTCTCCCGGGACAGCATGCCAAACAAGCTTTATTATCAATCATCAGCTAAGTGTGAACTCTTGAAAGAGAAGAGGGGGAGGGAGATCAGTAAAATCTGATCTGGCACAAATTAAGCCATAGGTTTAGGGAAGGTGGCTCAGTCGATCAGTCAGTCAGTCGACAGCAGCCTCTGGTGGATTTACGCAAGAACAGCAGATGCGAAATGGCACTTGCAAGAGAAATTTGAGACCACAAAAAGCATATACAGCAGACTCTGGTGGAATCGCTAAAACAAAAACGTAGCTACTGGGATGTATTTAGCGCTCTCTGGAAATTCATATATCAGTAAGCTTTCAGAATGAGCCTGGGTTGACGGAAACAGTGCTTCATAGTCAAATGCTTTATGCAATATTCCATTATTATATTCAAATACATTTGGATGAAAACATAGCTAAAGAGGAGCTCGGGAAGGGTAAAAGACAACTGTCTGACAACAGTGGAGGACAAGAAAGGACATTTATATTGCAGTTTTGTTTGTATTTAAGCAAAAATTGTTTGTTTTTCAGTTTAATTTTAAACAGTAAACATTCATTTTACAATATTCGGTTCTCGCCAGTTCTCTCTTAAAATAGTCTATATTTGTCTTATGACAAATATAATGAGTAAATAATGACCAAGATTTCATTTTTCTTTAAAAAATCAATTGGGCACACAAACCCCTGTGGATATATCTTGTATATGCTGAAAAAGCTATAGTTTGATCCATACAATGCATAACAAATGGCTGCACAGTTGAGCACAGGCCTCCACGGGCATCTGCTGTAGTGCCATCATCAGCCTACAAATTCAGGCATTTACTTCCTGCTGGCAGGCTGAATGGCTGTTGGTTTGTTTTATTGGGGGCATGAAGGTTATGTAGCTTGAAGCTGTTTGTGTACAGTGGATTGCTGCTCACAGTGTGCCATGCTGAAATGAGGAAACGCATGCTTGATGCTGCTGTAAATCTCTAATTGTTTATTTATTAATGTATGTTTGTGTTTGGGGCCTGGAGATGTATAATTTGTCACAACTGTTACATGATTATGTATATATATAAAAAATGGTAAGTACATTGTATTTGTCATGAACCTGGTTTGATCTTCTCTGTGTTCTGCTCTCAGCTATTAGTCTTTGCTATCAGTGCAAGTGCTGATCACTAGTCATCTGCTCTCACTTTACGCTTATTGGCTTTCCTATATCTCCTTCCCTTTTATACCCTCTGTGTCAGTTTATTGTTGCTTTGTATGTTACTTTGTAAGTTTACCTGGCCCAGAAACTAGCCTGCTTTATTTCTCTAGTTTAAGTTTGTACTATCCTGTCCTGTTGTGTTCCTCTTTATATGTACGAGTCGGCTGAACCCGGATGAAGTGTGCTCTCATCTGTGACTGTGCTCTGACCATCAGCACCTTGAGGTCTGATGTTCTCCGCATCGCAGTGGTAGGCAGAAAGAATCCTCCAACCTTCTCTGTCTCTCTCTCTCTGCCGAGTGGGCAGCTCTTGAGTAACCTTTGAAGATTCAGCTCTGTGTGCTTGTGAACGACAGACTGCCTTGTTTTGACCCTTTTTATCAGCAAATAATGTCTATATACACGCTTTATCTTTGTCCTGCAATCTGTCCGTGACAGTATTTATGTGAAAGATTTATTTAGATGTTAAATATAAAAGAAAAGTTTCATATATTCATTCATTCATTTTCTTTTTGGCTTAGTCTCTTTAATAATCCGTGGTCACCACAGCGGAACGAACCACCTAAAAGAAAAGTCATGCAGCATAATATAGAAATATATACTTTAAAGTTTTGGAAAATGGGCGCCACGGTGGCCGAGTGGTTAGCACGTTCGCCTCACAGCAAGAAGGTCGCTGGTTCGATCCCTGGCTGGGCCAGTTGGCATTTCTGTGTGGAGTTTGCATGTTCTCCCCGTGGTTGCGTGGGTTTCCTCCGGGTGCTCCGGTTTCCCCCACAGTCCAAAGACATGTGGTACAGGTGAATTGGGTAAGCTAAATTGTCCGTAGTGTATGTGTGTGAATGAGAATGTATGGATGTGTTTCCCAGAGATGGGTTGCAGCTGGAAGGGCATCCGCTGCGTAAAACAAATGCTGGATAAGTTGGCGGTTCATTCCGCTGTGGCGACCCCGGATTAATAAAGGGACTAAGCTGAAAAGAAAATGAATGAATGAATGAATGAAGTTTTGGAAAATTTAAAAATATATTTTTATTTTTTATTTGAAGTGTAGATGCATGGTAGTGTATAAAATGTATTATAAAGCATAATAACTTTGAAGATAACTTTGAACTATTCATTCATTTATTCGTTCGTTCATTCAGAGCTGTATATGTATCCTAACTAAGCGCCATTATAGTAATATTTTCACAATTATTAATATTTGTTTTATTATATTTAATATTTTCTGGGTTCTATATTTCCATGGGATATTAAGAAAACCTAAAATTAAAACATGCAGCTACGTATGGCTGCATTTCCTCTTTAATACGAACGCTATGATGTGATGTCATTCCTTTCACATTTACCAGCTGACCGCTTACCTCCATATGGATGGCTTTCTGCTGTTACCACTTTGCCAAGTAGCTCAACATGTATGTTGACGGACAGAGCTGACTGTGACAACGGGGTTCGGGTCCTGTGAAGAACGTTTCCAGAAAGTGGGTAAGACTAAAACAGAAGCCAAAAAAACAAACAAGTAAATAACAGGGTGAGCATGTGGTAAAATCTGACATGAGGTCAAAGTTTGGCTGCTGTAAGTGCTTTTCCTTTTCTGGATTTCTTTTGAAGATACTGCAGTTGTGTTTAGGAAAGGGGGAGTGTGGGGATATCAGTCGGTTGGTCAGTCAGTCAGTCGATAACGGCCCCTGGTGGATTTACATGAAAACAGGTGCGAATGGCATTTGCGGGAGAATTCTCAATAATCGTACACAGCAGCCTCTGGTGGATTCGCAAAAACAAAAACTGCAAAAACAAAAACTGCAAAAACAAAAACTGCAAAAAAAATAATAAATAAACTGCAAAAAAAAAAAAACACACAAAGTAGCTCCTGGAATGTATTTTGCTCTCCCCAGAAATGTATATAGGGGTACGCAATCAGAATAAACTATTTTATTGGAAAATTCAGTTTTTCCAATCCAACTACCAATTTTAGGTCAGAAGTAACTTACACAACATAAAGACTTGCTAAGGAGAATCTAGAATGAGATTAAAGATGAAACTACAGAAATAGTGCAAGTGTTTAGACACTTCTGTAATACTTTTAGAAAATATTATTAGGAAATACAATAACATACTAAGCAGCCTTTTTATTAGGTGTACCTGTTACGTGTTCAATGCAAAATAATATTTCAATCACGTTTAAATTCATTTAGAAATGTAGACACGGTCAACATAATCTGCTGAAGTTCATATTGAGTTAAAATGTGGAACAAAGATCATTTGTGACTTTGATATGACCATACTTGTTAGTGCCAAATTGGCAGTGGCAGATCCATGGATTTGTCAGAGGGGTGGCCAAGCAGGGAACAGCAAACAGTTTGGGGTGGCACAGAAACAGTCATCATGGAGACAAACATAACTCTACCAACCTTAAAGTCATCATGAAAAGGAAGTTACTGATTTTCCCTTTTGCCTAGATTGTGACATACATCAAACTGAAATGATCCTGAGATTAGAAAAAAACAAAAACAAAAGGTGCATGATTTCATCCTTTGGGAACGATGGCTGTTGCGAACAAAATGATGGAAGATTGGCGATTGGACAAAAGCAGGGCAGAAACAAGACATGCCATGATAGCTCCTCCCAAATGATTTCATGTGACAAGATGTGAAGAATAGTCATTTCAAGGGGGAGAGACGATTATGGTCCAAAAAATGGACAAATTCATTTTTACATATAAAGCTCACATACGTCATTCATAACAAAGACTGCTAAACATATAAAAATAAGAAGAGCAAATTTTGATTTCATGATTACTTTTAATTGCTTTAAAAGTATTGTAAGTGCTCAAATGAAAAGAAGGTATAGTGCAATTTCTACAATGTTAGAATATTAAAAAAATATACAATTCTGACAAAAATTTTATCCTAATTTACTCACCCTTGTGTTGTTCAAAACTTAAAAATATCACTTTTGAAACCAACATTCACATCTCTAAATTATGAAAAAATATAGTAAAGTCTATCTGAAATCAAAACTTACAATGTTTGTTTCGATAGTAAACACTGTTTTTCATTAGATGAACAATTAATCTGTGCAAGTTTATGCACTGAAAAAATTTTTATTTTCAACCCAGGCTTATTGTGGATAAGTATCCAGGTCTACATTTCTGGAGACTTCAATTAAACATAAATAGAACTACGTCTGCTTGCAGTTTTTTTTTTTTTTTTTTTTTGCAAATCCACCAGAGGCAGCTGTGTACACTGTTTGATGATCTCAAATTTCTCACGTACATGCCATTTGTGCATACACTAATTACATAAAGGCCACAGTATGCATTTTAGGCGACCAGACTCACTGAATGACCCACCTACCCCCTTTCTTAAACCAATCAATAGCAATCTAAAAAAATAAAATAATAAAAAAAAAACATCATGGCTGCATAATTTTACTATGTTTTCAAATTTTACCACATTTTTAGCTTGTTGATTATTTTTAAAATATATTTTTTATTATTTTCTTTTACCTGGTTTCTGGAACCGTTATTCGCCAGACTCCAACTCCATCGTCAAAGTCCCCTCTGCCCCACATCAGTGTACACAGCAAGCTACTAGGCAAACTGGTAACCCATGGAGGTAAGCAGCCAGCTGGTAGTGTGAAAAAGAACAGAAGCTGTTGGCAGCATCATGCCACATATAATTTGTATTACAGGCAAAATGCAGAAAGACATAACTGTGGCTACATATTTTGCAATCTCAAGAAATGTAGACCTGGGTACATATCCACAATGAGCTCGTGCTGGTTATTTTGTCAATCTATGTAAGTCTGGCCATTTACTTGCACATTTGGAGGAACAGTCCTTCTCTGTTAACATCAGTTTGATGGCTTCAGCCATAATATTCTTAACCATGCCCTCTTATAATTAGTGTGCTCTGAGGGAATGAAGTGCAAAAAGAAAACACTCCTACAGTACTTAATATTTAGTTTCAGTTGGAAGTACAGCATACTGAAATAAACGTCTCAGCAACTTCCGCTTTACATTGCTATCGCAGCGCTGTGATTTGAACTTTTACTGCCAGATCTGAGAGATTGAGAGTGTCTATTTGTGGTTAAAACAAAACAGAAAGTGCTCAGGTAAATTTGCCGTACACATTTGTATCTGTCATTTTGCTTATGTGAATGACATTTTACAAATTTATAACTATTAACGTGCAACTTCAAATTAAAAAAAGGGGGGGCTTCTGATTATTGTCTATGTGTACAAATCAAGAGGTTCTGCTTCTCACATCAGAGCTGTAAGTGTAAATTTCAACTCACAAACACAAATGATAATTTATCACAGTCAGATTAATATGAGATCCTTAAGATTCAGTTGTGTCAGCATGGTTAACTGGCTAATCTTAAACATTTAATAAATTATTTAAATGGATTGATATAACTGATAACCCTTCTAATTTTCAAACAGACACCATCAAAGTAGTCAAGTGTGTGAGTAAGGGTATACCTGATATTTCTCTTGGGCTTGTGCTCTGAAAATTCTTCTGCTTCATTCTTTTAGTCAGTCTGTTCTTTCTCTCTTATACTTCTAAAAGATATTCTCCTGTGCCTTAAAGTCAGTTGGCAGAACAGAAGAACTCAAGAAAACATTGCACTAAGATTAAAATGCACTGTCATTTCTGTTAGAAATAAAATCAATCTTGATCCATGAGCAAATTACAAAAGGACGCCAGCAGTTCACCCCAGTTTGACAAAACAAGCAAGCAAGCAGGAGCAGAAAACTAGACCAAATTAGAACTACAGAGAATAAATACATGCCAGAATTAAAGAACCGTTTTATTGCTGTTGAGCATTTCAATGACTAAGTTCACTTGCAGACTCAAGTGAGCCCATAACTCAGAGTCTCGAGTCTTGTAGAGGCCAGGTTCAATCAATAAGTAATAACATACAGTTCAAAAGTTGGACAGCCATCTGAAGGTCACCAAGATGCAATTTAATTTGAGATAGCAATCAAAGATACCAAAGAATGTGCTATTTATAGCTGTGCATTCTTCATTCATTCATTTTCTTTTCGGCTTAGTCCCTTTATTAATCCGGGGTCGCCACAGCGGATTGAACCGCCAACTTATCCAGCATTTGTTTTACGCAGCGGATGCCCTTCCAGCCACAACCCATCTCTGGGAAAAGCTGTGCATTCTTAACACTCTTTATTTTCTAGGCAAATATTATATATACACAGATAATCTCTGTGATAATATCTTCAAGACGGTTCATTATTATGTGCATGCTAAGTATTCAGCGCTTATAAGCACACTGCACCTGTCTAGTTAGTCTAAATCCCAGCTGCTTTCCTGTCAGATAAGCTTTTTTTTCCCTTTAGTAAAGACAGAGTCTGTGTAAAGATTGCCCCCACTGTCACATGTTGCTCCTCTATAATGCATCAGTCAATCTGCTTTTATCAGCAAAGAAAACACATGTTAAATCCCAGACTGGTTCAGAGGCCTTTACGGTCTTTTATTAGATGTATATTAAGCCTGGAATAATACGTTTGTTTTTCGCCCACTAAATTTTTCATAGATGGAACAATGTGATATATTTTTATCCCTCATGCATTTTTCAGAGCTCTTCAGGGTGTTGGCTGAAAATCCACAAGGAACTGAAGTGTTGTTTCTGTTGCTACTCTTGTGCTTCCCCATCTAGAGCTTTTTTTTTTTAAATAAATCTCAATCTCTATTTCTGTCAGCCTTCACTCAGAAAACTCACAAATATAGTGAAACATCAGGTCCGGTGTGGGGAAGTTTTGGGGTTGTTGACTGAACAATCTCTTCCTATCTCGAGCAGGTGCTGCGTTGCTGTTGAAAATTTCACGATTATTGATTTAGTACATCTGTTTTTGGCCTTGCAAACTTAAATGTTTGGTTTCTTCTGATATATTGTTTTTATTGTTGTAAGTTTAGCAAAGGGAATGTTATCTAGCCGGCTTACAGCACAACTGTCTGGTTCAACTCTTCATTTATAATAATAACTGACAACCCTTTAAAAACAGACCTGTTCATTGATTGCATGTGCTTTTGTTTAACCCATTTGTTTGCATTCAGTCATCTTATTTTTTTAATTCAGTTCTGTTATTAACAGAATTAGGGCATAGCAACTACATTACTCATTATGCTGTGCTGGAAATCCACCATTCTGAATACGTAGCCCTATATACATTTCTGAAGATCGCGAATTATCAACCCTGAAGTATGGCTGCATTGTCTTTAAACGGATGCTACGGGGCGGTATTATGGTGTTCCTTTTCGTGCTAGCAGTTGACCGATTACCTCTCTATGGACAGCTTTCCCGCTGTTACCAATTCATCCAGTGGCTCACAGCACACTGTACGTTGGCAGACTTGAGACGCACTTGTTGACCGTGACGACGGGGTTTGAGTTCAGCAAAGAGTGGTCGCAGAAAGCAGGTAAGACAAAAACAAAAAACAAAATGAACAAGTAAATACAGAGTGAGACAGGGTGAGAATGTGGTCAAATCTGAAAACATGGTAAAAATCACGAGGCTTTTAGATTGCTTGTCTTGGCTGGACGCTTGTCAATTTGTGCTTTTTAAAACACTGTCGGTTGGGTTTAGGAAAGGGGATGGGTGGGGTTGGGTCAGCCGGTTTGTCAGTCAGTCAACAGCGGCCTCTGGTGGATTTACATGAAAGGGGCAGGAGCGAATGGCACTCGCGAGAGAAATTTGAGATCTTTAAAAGCATATACAGCAGCCTCTGGTGGATTTGCGATTAACCAAAACTGCAAAAAAAAAGCAAAAAAAAAAAAAAAAAAAAAAAGGGACCCCTAGGAAAGATTTGGCCCGGACCCCCCCCCACTCCCACCAAGCAAACACCACCAGCACCATCACCTGAGTT
>CAIGQQ010035826.1:15357775-15375968 GCA_903798035.1 Danio albolineatus
CATATCCAGCATATTTTTTACGCAGCGGATGCCCTTCCAGCCGCAACCCATCTCTGGGAAACATCCACACACACTCATTCACACTCATACACTACGGACAATTTAGCCTACACAATTCACCTGTACCGCATGTCTTTGGACTTGTGGGGGAAACCGGAGCACCCGGGGGAAACCCACGCAACCATGGGGAGAACATGCAAACTCCACACAGAAACGCCAACTGACCCAGCCGAGGCTCGAACCAGCGACCTTCTTGCTGTAAGGCGAACGTGCTACCCACTAGGCCACCGTGGCGCTATATATATAAATGTATATATATACACACACACACACACACGCACACACACACACACACACACACACACACACACACACACATACAGTGTAATAGTTAATATAATAAAACAGTACAACTTTTAATGACTTTCTTTTAGTATATAATTCTTGTAGTACAACTTAAAACATGCAAAGGGTAAAATATGGACAAATTCACCCATTGACCATTGGGTTAAAAAGTGTCTTTTCAATTTAACTGAAATAATAATAATAATAATAATAATAATAATAATAATAATAATAATAATAATAATAATAATAATAACTTTGGGATTGTTTACATAGACCCAATGCTGGTTTAGTTATGACAACAGTTGTTCTAGAGTTCATGTCACTAAAATTGTCAAACTTTTTAAAAATTATTATTTGTGACCACTTTTGATTGTATTTGATTTTTATTTCACTGTGTTCTGTATCATTTATACAGGAGCAGTCACAGTGTTTCATTCTGCAAGGGTTCATACCTGTGCCCTAATCCCTTCGAAGGGTTTACCCTCCAGATTGACAGGGACTAGGACATAGGGATGTGCCCTTCCGAACCGCAGTGAGACAAAGGAACCGCAGTGAGCGTGTTTTAAATGTGTTTAAATTCATTATATTTAAGATCATGATATCTCTTAATCTCCAACAGAGAAGTTACTTGCTGACTCTCATGAGGATACTGGGTGATTAGCTGTTTGCTGCACGTGTAACACTTTCAGCTGCATGTGGTGCCTGAGTTAGCAGAGAACATTTATATCAAGCTTTGTGAAACCACCGAACTTGATTTTAACCAGGCTTGGTTAACCCAAAACATACAGTACTCTGTAGGTCGATTCTTACTTCTGACATCTCATGGATTGCTCAACATATTTAGGTGCACTGTCACAGTGTGCTATACCAACAACTTTCCTGCATAAAGAATCATGAGGGGCCAAAGTGTCCATCAGTTGTACCCTATAGCAATCCTTCATTTTGAAAGGATCTTCGAAGTGGCCATGATTATTTTGACTCTAAAGAGCCATTAAAAGGGTGTTAGATACTGTTTGGAAAGCATTAAGTGTGTTGAAGGAGTACTTCTGAATGAGATGAAAACAAACTATTAAAATGGATGTGGAAGATAACATCATAATGGGAGAAATACTGTACTGAAACCAGATTATATTTTGTGGGGGGGTTTCAACCACATTTGTTCACAAATCCATTGCTTTTTTAATAACCTGTGGAAGTTGTTGAAAGTAGAGAAGCTCAAATTGGTTTAAACTATGTTTAGAATCATACGCCTGTAATCATTCATTCATTTTCTTTTCGGCTTAGTCCCTTTATTAATCCGGGGTCGCCACAGCGGAATGAACTGCCAACTTATCCAGCATTTGTTTTACGCAGCGGATGCCCTTCCAGCCACAACCCATCTCTGGGAAACATCCATGTATTCTCATACACACATATACACTACGGACAATTTAGCCTACCCAATTCACCTGTACCGCATATCTTTGGACTGTGGGGGAAACCGGAACACCCGGAGGAAACCCATGCGAACATGGGGAGAACATGCAAACTCCACACAGAAATCCCAACTGACCCAGCTGAGGCTCGAACCAGCGACCTTCTTGCTGTGAGGCGACAGCACTACCTACTGGGCCACCGTGTCGCCTACACCTGTAATCAGTCTGATAAAAAAAATCTTTATATCATAAGCAAAAACAGAGCCTCAGACCAGCTGAGATTTGGTCTAGGAACATTTGGTCTATTTCGGTTGTGATGCTTTTAACTAGTATGTAATGCAGCGTTAGGGTGACAGGTCAGAACTAATAAGCTATGAACATGCTGCGTGTCTGGTCTTTCCACCATAGTAGGGAAGGATCCTAATGACTTCTGTTCTGCTCTGAGTGACAGTGTCACTATAGGTGCAAAGTGAAAGAATACTTGTTAGACACAATGTAGACATCGGATTTATTCCACTGTTCAGCCTCACTCTTTACCCTATACCTGTGAGAGACTCTATACAGTATGTTAAAAACTAAGTGGAAACTCTTCATACAAATGCAGGTAGAAGTTATATAACCCCAGTTCTTATTACTACCAAAGTAGGAAATTGAGTGTGTAACAAGCTGTTCCACAATTTCTCATTTTCTCGACTTGTTTTTCTTATGGAGCAGCTATTAATGTCTTTTTTGTGTACAGTATAGGCATATTAGGATCTGTTTTTTTCTGTTGTGGAGTGTGCAGCAGGGCAGGAAATTGAAAAGGGGAGTGACTGCAGATTTAGCACGTCACCACTAATAAGCCTTGTTTGTGAAGACAGGAGAGTGTGCTGGCATCAATTTCATGCTCAAGATTTAGATCGCTCTAGTTACTTTGACCTGTTTAGCACTTTTAGATTGTTTAAGGCAAGTTATTTCAAGCTCAACATTTATTTCAAGCTCAATGTTTTCAAACGAACCATAAAAAAGCACACTTAATGCAGTGAATTATTACAATCAGCTTCATAAATCTAATCAGTTACAATATATATATTGACCCCATTTACCACTGGAGTGAACAATCCCTACTTCGATCTCCTGGTTGGGTTTTGTTAATATCATGTGAAGAAGGATTTACTGTGTTGTTGATACACAAAACCATACAATAACATGCACTCCACACTGATACATCTAATGTGACTCACACATATTGTATATACTTACCTTGATTTACATCTTTGAACCGATTTTGTGAACATACATACTCTTGCATCTATAAAACAATCTCTTGTACACACATCTTTGCAAGTGTTTTCTTACACTCATCTAACAAACTCACAGATATAGAAATTAAGTGATTAAGACTCTTTGAGAAATTAGATGATTTTGAATATGCATTATATATAGTACATAGTAACCCTGTTGCTGGAGTACATGTGTTGGACGTCTTCCTAAGTCAACCTATTAATTTCAGGTGTCTCTTCTAATGCCGCTGTCACATTAGAGTTTGACCATGCGAAACTCTATCATACGGCACTGCAAAAAAATAAAAATAAAAAGTTGATTAGACATAAAAAAAAGTGAATGATTGGTCCATATTTTAAATCTCTGTACAGAGAGGTCTTTTTCTGACCTTCTATTGATCTCACGCAATCATCAACAAATTGCAAAAGCTATCGCACACGCTTGCATTTCCTGTCTGTTGTATTCACACGAATATGAATGGAAGTCTATGGGGCAGAAAGTGCAGTGTGACCGCGGCTTAACGAGCCCCTATTATACATTATGATAGGTCATATTTTGGTTTTAGGGGTCTTCGGAAACAGGCTGATATGCATGCAAGATCAAAAAAACACTTTCATTGTCTTATAATATGCATTTATTTTTATCTAATTATCCCATTGACTCTCATATGATTTGTTCAGCACATATTTGTTTGTTTGCTTGAGGCTAATGTGCGCTGATTGGTTCGATGACCCAGTCTGTTGTGATTGGTCAATTGTGTTCAGCGCGAGACAGAGAGAAACGCCTACCATGGTCATGCAGTAGCACAGAATATATGAGTGAGTCCAATACAGGATTGCATTAAAGTAAACACCAGCATATACTCAATTCTTAACCCTAACCCCAAGTAGTAACAATGACACACATTCAGTTTTAATCTACACAGTGGCAAAGTTGAACTGTTTTGAAAATTGACCGAGCCGCATGTGTGCAGGAACAGCTGATGGGGGCCATAACAACAACAAACAGCAGGATATGGTGAGCACAAAGTACATTAGGGTATAAAGGAAGAAGCATGTATTGCATTTTCAACGTGGTTTTGAACGCAATATTGGAATAGTACCATACAGATTTAAACTGAGAGATACATTAAAAGCACTGATCTATAATAGATACGTGATTACAAGCCACGTGGAGCGATTACAAATTAAAACACACCATTAAATACATATTTTGCAAACTACGGAAAATGAGACAACAATTTTAATCACACTTACTTGTTCTCTAGAAAAGAGAGACACTTAGGATCTGGAGGATGAAGAAACTGGTCCATATAAACTGTGTAACAGTTACTGACAAAGTCCCATACATACATAGTAGTCTTTGCTGCTCCTTCCTTTAATAGCAAATTGTATCAATCATCAGAAAAATGACAGGAACAAAAACAGCATATGGTATACTGTGGCAATTTTGTGAAAACAAACTTTAACACTTTATTTAGTAATGTTTGCGTCATGATCAATCCCATGATGCCTCACAGACGTGTTCACGTTTTACCAGATCCAAGAGTTCATCGCATATGGATGTTGACGTGTTCAGGCAAAAGATCCGAACAAAGAACGAATCTTTCATCTGACTCTGTGTCGACTCAAAATAATCAATTGTTTTAAACACAGTGCACGGTGCACTTTCAGATTTAAACCTCAGCTGGATGTTCCTTTCACTTAGAGCCGTGTTACACACTGCATGTATGGTGATTTTCTATAACCCATAATAGGGGCTCCTCCTACTGTATGTTCTGATGAGTTGATTTAGGCGGGTTTGAGTAGGACAAGTTTGAAAATGTGTAGCCTACTGTTGGCATGCATCCAGGAACAGGGTTGGGTAAAATGTGGTCAAATGCCATCAATTGTGCATATAAGTGATGCACCAATCTTGATTTTTCCACTGCCAATTCATATTTCCAAACAATACAGTATATATTATTGTACTTTCCACTGCACCTTTGCTGGCTTGTGTGTTGGTACGGTATATGTATGCTCCATTTTCAGCATCTCTGGTATTTCATTGCCATTCCATTTAGAATTTACACTTTGCAATATAAAAATGATTGAAGTAAAGTCTGTCTTTAAGTCCAGAGACCTTTTGACATTATCGATATAATAATATTTATTTTTAACTTACCTTCTCAAACTTTTGCTGTGTTAAATGCCGTGTTTAATGTGTTTAAATTCATTATATTTCAGATCATGATATCTCTTCATCTTCAGCAGAGAAGTTACTTGCTGACTCTCATGAGAAATTGTAATGGGTGATTAGCAGAGAACATTTATATCAAGCTTTGTGAAACCACCGAACTTGATTTTAACCAGGCTTGGTTAACCCAAAACAGACAATACTCTGTAGGTTGGTTCTTGCTTCTGACATATCATGCATTGCTCAACATATTTAGGTGCACTGTCATTTGGACATTAAATTATAAAGATACTGACTGATTTATATTAAATAAAATCCATCCTAAAAGGCCTTGTGATACAGACAGTGAGCAGTAAATCATATTTCACAGTTTGGTTGGTAAGTTGGCAGTAAAAGTTTCTCAGGAATGCCCAGTGAGGTGTGAATAAATGAACAAGAACTAATTGTTCTAAACTGCTTATGTTGCATTGATGTAAAGTTTAATTATGAGAAACACAATGGAAGGCAAATATACAGTATAACTGCAAAAATTCAATACAAGTTAAGGAAATACTCAAAAACCTTTCATTCATTCATTCATTTTCTTTTCGGCTTAGTCCCTTTATTAATCCGGGGTCGCCACAGCGGAATGAACCGCCAACTTATCCGGCATTTGTTTTACGCAGCGGATGCCCTTCCAGCCACAACCCATCTCTGGGAAACACATCCATACATACACATTCACACACATACACTATGGACAATTTAGCTTACCCAATTCACCTGTACCGCATATTTTTGGACTGTGGGGGAAACCGGAGCACCCGGAGGAAACCCACGCAACCACGGGGAGAACATGCAAACTCCACACAGAAATGGCAACTGGCCCATTTCGGGATCGAACCAGCGACCTTCTTGCTGTGAGGCGAACGTGCTAACCACTCGGCCACCGTGGCGCCCACTCAAAAACCTTAAATACATAAAATATTTGTATCTTATTTTATCTAGTAATTTAAGTCTTTGTCAAATGCCTAAATGCATTGCAGAAATATGCTATCATTCTTTATTTATTGACAGTTTTGTCATTAAGTTGAAATTCTTCTAATAAATGTATTTGTTTATGGACTTACTCAATTTTTTTAAGATTCAAAGTTAGTGATAAAAATATTACAGCTAATACGCCCTTGCTTTGAATGACTTCAGCACATCTGAAGCCAAAGGGCATCACTAGTTGCTCACACTGCTTTGCAATGATTTTGATCCACTCTTCTTCCAGTCTTTCCACAGTTTACTGACTGTAGTGCAGTAGTGTATCTTCTAGAGGTGTGGCAGGTAGGAGCTACTGTAAACTCTGCTGGAGAGTGGCCCTCCAAAACCAAGTTTAGACATTATTGCTGTAGTTGTCCCCTATATTCTTTTCAGCAAGGATTTTCCCGATATTTTCAATCAGATTTAGATTGGGACTATGAACATTGTAGCGTTTTCAGCTTCAAGCTACTGATTCAACCATTTTGCTGTCTGACTGGGCTTATTTTTCGGCATGAAAATTGCTGACTGATTGGCGGTGAATGCAGGGAAGGAATCCCATGCTTCAGAAAGTGCTTCGGATAAATATTTACATTTACTCATTTGCCATGGTCAACTCCTGCTGCAGAAATCATCGCAAAAATTCATGACATCTCACCTCACCTCACCTTTAACCAAGTTCTTTACTTAAAGTCGGGCTGCAAGTTCAATACTGTAGTTTGTCAGATACTTCAGGAAATTATCACTAGGTGTCAAATGAAGACCGCTGAAGAAGAATCAGAGAGCGTTCTCTAATTTTTTTGGGACTTGTGGAGCTATGCCTCGATGTCTGATTTGATCTGCGATCTCTCTCAATTGCTCTTCAGTGTTTGGACTTTCAGCAGTGAAATTAAAAACAACACTGAACTGAACAAATCTAAACTGAACTTCAACTCTGAAAACTGGACTGAAGCAGTTTCAATTTACTAGAACTTCTATGTTAGGTTGCTTTGACACAATCCACATTGTAAAAGCACTATATAAATAAACGTGAGTTTAATTGAATTGAAACATTTTGAACTGTATTAATAAGATGCATAAAATAAATAAAACATAGGCTAATAATTGCTCATTTAATGCACTCATACATACATTCATTCATTCATTTTCTTTTCGGCTTAGTCCCTTTATTAATCCGGGGTCGCCACCGCGGAATGAACCGCCAACTTATCCGGCATTTGTTTTACGCAGCGGATGCCCTTCCAGCCACAACCCATCTCTGGGAAACACATTCATACATTCTCATTCACACTCATACACTATGGACAATTTAGCTTACCCAATTCACCTGTACCGCATGTCTTTGGACTGTGGGGGAAACCGGAGCACCCGGAGGAAACCCACGCAACCACGGGGAGAACATGCAAACTCCACACAGAAATGCCAACTGGCCCAGCCGGGGATCGAACCAGCGACCTTCTTGCTGTGAGGCGAACGTGCTAACCACTAGGCCACCGTGGCGCACTCATACATACATTCATTGATTTTCTTTTCGGCTTAGTCCCTTTATTAATGTGGGGTCGCCACAGCGGAATGAACCGCCAACTTATCCAGCATTTGTTTTATGCAGCGGATGCCCTTCCAGCTGCAACACATCTCTGGGAAACTCATACATACAATATAATATAATGCATAAATACATATAAGTCTATAGTGACTTTTGCTAAATGTGTGAAAATTAATTTTTAACAAAATACAAGAGTTCAGAGTAGGCTACTTTGAATGGACCTTTTAGTCAAATTGACTGTAGGCATTTCAGGGTCCAGTACTTTTTTCTGTTTAAATGTGCATGCCTTTGATGCCTAGCAGCTTTCTGCTAACAAAAAGTTTTTGATAGCAAAACATAACTTTACTTCTACTCTACTTTCAAAGTCAACATTTTCACTGAGGTGAAAAATATTTAACTCTACACAAGGCTATATTACAAGTAAGGGGTAATGATAATTTTGGGAGTAATGACTCAACATAAAATATGACATAAAATATGACTATGTTCAAAGGTTCGTTTTAAAATCTCAATAAAAGCTTTGCATTTAAATATGAAGTGACACAAATTCAATTCAGTACAGTCCACAATGGCCATTCTGGCAGTTCCAGTGTTAATAAAAAATGTATCTGACATTTTCTTTGGTTGACCATTAGGATGTATAATGAGGGGTTTTGAAAAGGATTTGTACTGGGATCATTTCGAACTGAGCCCATTGTAACAACCAGAGCTGAATCGGAAGGTACGGCAGGTGGAACATGAAACAGCTTGAAAATGGGTCAGACTGAAGAGCTAAAGCGCCTGTTGTAATATTCCAAAGTCATTTGTACGGAATTGAATTTCTAATAACACTGAATGAAAACAGAACTCTGAATCTGTTCTGCTCGCTTTCTGCCATTATAGCGGGAGAGGGCAGGACAAGAAAGAAAATGCATGGAAATAAGGGTTGCTGAAATAAGGAAGAAATCATTTATTGTGGCTTTATGAAACTTTATGGCTCTGTGATAAGTCTCTCTGACGTCTGTGATGATATCAAGACTTGATAATGAAAGGAGAAAGATTGACGGCTTTTGCGTTGCTCTCCTTATTCTTGAACGCAAAGCACCAGAATAGCACCTTCTTCCAAGTTTTCAAGCACTTCCAGCATTTCATCTGCACCTAGCTCACACCATCTGTCATTGATCCAACGGGTAACAATCCTCATTAAGCTGCAAATCCACAGCTTCTAATAAGGTTAAGTTCTTAATCTAGTAACAGTGCTCTGAAAATAACACTGTTACTGTAGGTCTTAGACAATAATTGCATTTGATATGTGCTTTATGAAACTGACAGATCATTACATTGTTTGAAGGGATCATATGTTCTGTGTTTCTATTTTTACAAAGCTACATTTTTTTCCAGTATAGTTGCTACCCATTCTTAAGGCGGCAACACACCTTTTTTTATTTCTATTCAAAGATTTAATTTCTACCACTGTGCAATTTTATTCTGATGACATGACTCATTCACTACATTCACATGAGATGTTTTTAACACGTTATGCCCTCAATTCCAGTAAGTTTAGACAGTATGTGTGATGTTTTAAAGCAACTGGGACTTTTTATAGAGATTTACACTTGAAATGTATCATTCTTTTGTTGATTTGGATTGCTTGAATTGAAATGATTGCTGAAAATGAGGTGTGTTCAGCCGCATTGTTGGCGTATCGTTATTTTGAGGCAATTGAGAGCGATTGTGCCATTGACTAACTGAATCCTGGACTAAAGTCAATAGACTATTGGAGGGCGTGCTATATGAAAAAGCGTTCTGTCTTTGGACTTGCAAATTCCACCAAGTCAATTTGCTTAGGTGCAAGCACAACTGGCTTTTATAGGGAATAGGAAATTAGACTCTGATTGGTTTATTGCATGTTACAACCAAAAAACACAAAACTCATTAAGAAAACAGGTCTTTTAATCTTAAGTCTTTTAAAATGGGCAGTTAGCTAAGGTGTGAATTGATTGTAATGTTACACATCCACACACATTATGAGTGAAATTACAATTTTATGATCTGGAATTTTAAAACAATACCATGAAACTCTGCACCAGAAACATGGACAGAGGAAAACATTGCTTTCATTAGTTTCAGAGCCACTTTAATCCTCCTGGTTGATCATCTTCAGATAGATCAATAGATCAGCTTTTTCCACCGCACACACACATCACAAATTAAAGTCACCAGCTTCCAAACTTTTTTTGACTTGGGTTGTAAATTACTCTTACAAGGAATGAGCCAAGATCCTATGAGCGTCAACAATTTCCACTTCTCCCAGTGGCAAAAAAAAATTGCATACAAGCTTGTACAACAATAAAAATCATAGTGTGATTGCATTTAGACCAAGTGCCAATGCGCAATCTTTTTTTCCGCTACATTTATTGAATAGCTAAAGTAAATTTAGACATACCTAGTAAATAATAGTTTCATTTACTAAATTTTTTAAATATTGTAGGGCCTAAAAGTAAATAAATCAATAAAACTGTCAAGTTTAATGTTTCTAAATAATGTCAAAATATGGATGATATAATGTTTTGTTATCATTCAGTATAACAAAAATAGTTATATAAAACTTGATCACATGGGTTTCACATAAGAATGTTCTAAAAATAAATTTTGCACGTTTCATATGTGTTCCACATATTTAAAGTTTCATGCCACGCTGGAGTAACCAATTTGTGTGTGTTGAGCATCAATTAAAACAACGTTAGCACCTGTCAGCTTTATTTGTGGGGAAAAGTGGGTAATTTTGAGCTTTTGTCAGCTAATTTCATCTTCTGGGTTTATAATAAGTTTTGGAACAGGATCAAGACACATCTCTTTGCATTAGCATACACATAAAACACGAATGCTTTGGAATCCAAATCCTCTAAAGGATTGTTAGTCTGCATTATTTAGCCAGGAACACTTCCCAGAAGACATTATAATTTGAATGGCATCTGCGCTTATGTTAGTCTGTTTTTTATTATTCCCGAGGTTTCCATAATCCTGGAACAGGCTGTATCATGAGCAGCTGCTGTGGTGGTCATGGAGGAGTGAAGAACATGAGACCGATCCCTGTAAGACCTCAGTGACAGATGACTCCTTGCATTGTTCCCAAAGGGCCAGCCTGTTCACCAGCCGGTGACCCACCTGCGGTTCTCTGTGATGGACGTCCAGCGTTCTCCAGCCTCCGGCACCTAGACTGCAGGAGAAATGCATAGGAGAAATGGTCGTGCCCAACTGAGCCTGGTTTCTCTTGAGGTTTTTTTAATTCTTCACTTTTGCCAATTGGTGAAGTTTTTTCCTCGCCGCTGTCGCCTCTGGCTTGCATGGTTCGAGACTTGTAGGGCTGCGCACTGATGGATTAATCTTCAGTGTTTGGACTCTCAGCAGTGAATATTAAATCATGCTGAATTGAACTAAACTGAACTTCAACACTGAAAACTGGACTGACACTGTTTAAATTTTTTATAATGCATGTGAAGTTGCTTTGACACAATCTACATTGTAAAAGCACTATACAAATAAAGATTAATTGAGTTGAATCAAAATCGGTGACGTAGTGTGAATCTGCCAGTGGAGTGATGATTCGTTGATTTGTCATTATTATTCATAGCAGAGTTTTCTTATCCTATGAGAAACCTTGCTTCTTAATTATTCACGAAAGTGCATGCCTTCCGAAGACAAGGCAGACCCAATGATGGGACAGCAAGGCTGTTGGTTTGCAGCAAGCGTTTTTGTCAGGAGAACTCTACGAACATTGGAGAATGGTGGACATTGTCTTTTATCAGTTGAATTCCTTACCATTCAGACACATCGCCTATATCTGTACTGTTGTGTCTGCACATGTTTAAAATTATCCAGATTACCGGCAGAGTTAATGGTTGGAATAGACAGGGCAAGAGACCTGCTGCACTGCTATGCATTGTGTCTGCATTCAGACCCACGTACGGATTGAGGAGGAGAGAAGTCCTCCTCATTTATAGTGTTAATATAAACACGACTATCTTTATAATGATAAAACAAATTGTGGTTATGTGCATATGATAGTACGAATAAAAAATGTAGTAGGACATTAAATTACTTACTGTTTATTTATTTGCATTATAACAATGGAAACTATAAAATCATGGGTTTCATGATTTGTGTCTCATTTTGTGAACCAAATGACAATAGTTGTCTGTCCCCCCTCTTTTTCCCTGCTTTGCCGGCCATGCCCACTCCTCCCTCTAATTGCAGCACTCCAAGCCCATCTTTGAGCAGTTTCAAAAAAAATATTCAGAGGTAGATTTCGACCGAAAGAGTAGGATTTCATGGCCCTTCAACGAGCAATTTTAACTCTTTCCCCACCATTGATGAGATATCTCATCATCTGAAAGACAATGCTCCCCCACCATTAACAGGTTTTTATATTAATCTGTCTTTTAGGTGTGTTATGCTAAAGCCTCGGTCAGATCACACGATTTTTATTGTCGGTTAGGAAAGTCACTATGTCAGATTATGCGATTTTTTCTTGATAAAATCTTGACTCGTGGTAGGTTACATATGTGCCAGACTACACAATCCTCCACGATCAGTCATCCCGTGACCTCTACGACGAACATAATTTCCCAAAGCAGTGTTGCTATAACATTATCGCAATTTCATTTTTTAAAATCTTATTTCATTCTCAACAAACACTGATGCTGGCTGACAACTAATGACTACATTAAAGGATTTGTTATGACATTCACAAGATCAAACTTTTATGTTTCCTTTTTAATATTAATATATTTGTTTGAAATCTAATTGTATATTTTCCTGCCAATGTTGCTATTAAACACTTTCTTGCCTGAGCATGAAATGAAAGCACATCTATAGCAACTGTGAAGCATTAATTAAATCCTTATTTTCCACGGAGCGGAACAAATCATCACGGGCACAAAAATATAATTCGTATATGTTGCTTGGGAAAAAAAAATTTTGAAACTAATTTTGTTAGCTATAATTTGTATCTTAATTGTTATGTATTTTTCGTTGGTCAGTTAACAACTAGACAAAAAACCTTCGAGATGCACTTCAAAACAAGCCTGCTATAGTGCCTGTTTTTTATAAACTGTTTTTACTATTAATTACACATTTGAATAAGCAGGACAGGCTTTTACAATGTATTTAACAAAAAAAAAAGACCAAAAGGACGCAAATTAATGCCGCTTATTTATTCCTTTTTTTAAAAATAATTTAGATTGATTATTAAACAGTATACCATACATTGACAAAGCAAGAAATAATTAAAATAAAGGTGTGCGTTTGTGTGTTTTAAAGTGTGCATGTACAGTACTTGCATGGTGGGATTAATAATTTAATATATAAAAAAAAAAAGGAAAGTATATATAATATTAAATTATAATTATTTAAATTGTTAAAATACAATGACATGCTTTCATTTTCTCGGTCTCACTCGGGGCATTGAGTAAATGTAGACTTTGACAGCAAACAGTGTTTTTTTAGATTGAAATAAGAAAGGGATGATGGGGCGGGGTGGTGCTGGATATGTGCGTACCTTTGAATAAAATCCTGCAGTTGCCCCGGCCCCCGAGAACTCAGAAACTCATTGTGAGAATGGAGATGTCGGCATGTTTGTGCCAGTCTGTCAGATAAAATTGCTTAAAACACCTTAATATTTTAGAAAAGGTTGTTAAAGATTGCATAGCCAATGACTGGTCATATCCACCCCTGACCAACTCATAAGTAAATATGCAGCCTATTTTTTTGATTACCTGACCCTGACATAAATGGCAGCACCGACTGAGATTACAGAAGGTCTAAATTATGTGCTCCTATGGGCCACGTCACACACGTCATGGAACTAGTCATAAAGGACGAGAAAAAAAAAAACGATTTGAACATGCTAGACTTTCTGCGACGGCGTCGCGAGGCGTTGCAGGCATGGAATCGGTTGTCGTGAACTATGCCACATTACACAAGACACAATTGAATTTTATGTCAGGGCGTCTATTTGTCGCTTACGATTCTCTACGATGCCCTACGTCAAGAAAATCGTGGCAAAAATCGTGTGATCTGACTGGGGCTTAAGGGAAGCCCTAGCACATGTCCAGAATGAGTTACGGGTCTCATGGACGCAAAATTTAAAGACAGAGAGAGGTCACTGTAACTTTGTCAGGTTACATGTAAATAAATATTAATAACATACATATTCCAGAAGACCCTACATCACGGTCACACAAGGAAGATTATCTCATTTTATTTCTTTATTCAAACAAGCAGGTTTAATAAACAGAAGCAGGTAAGTGATAATCTTTGCAGCGGAGCAGATGGTATGTTGTTTACGATGTAAACAAAGGAGCTTCAGTCAGACATATAGCATAAAGTCACTTCCCTTTTTGATAGCGTGCTCATCCACAGATTTGAGAGAAACGTCCACAGGAGATACACTCATTGGAGAGGGGAAACTTCCACAGAAGAAGTTCCACAGAGTCAGGGAGAAGGTAAAGGGAACCATCTGACACTGATTCCAGCCACTGACTGACTGGAATCGCTGGGTTTATATGGGGAGTCCTTGATGATGAGTACAGGTGTGTCTGATTAGAATTCAGGTGAATGTGCTCTGGTGTGATGAGAGGTGGCAGGAGATGGGGAACAATGATTGGTGCTAAGGGAACATGATGGCTAGAGGTAATGGTAAACGGAGCAGCAGGAACGAGCCGGGGATGTGACACATAGCCTTGCACCATCATATTTTTCCATTGCTGAAGGGATTTATAAACCAAATCGAAATCCAGCAACCTGGGTCTTCTCAAAATTCAAACTCTAAAATGTACTTGCAATTTTATTTCTCAAGCCCTAGTCTGCGTCATCTGTTGTGTCTTGCTGATTTAAAGAAAGAAAGAAAGAAAGAAAGAAAGAAAGAAAGAAAGAAAGAAAGAAAGAAAGAAAGAAAGAAAGAAAGAAAGAAAGAAAGAAAGGAAAACTCATATGTTTGCAACAGAAAATATTCTTCAGGCTGTCAAATATAGGTGAAAATCATCAAAAACACTGGTGTTGACTAGCAAATTATTTTAAAACATCTGACAAAAAAAAGAGCACGCAAAGATTTATATGTATAACTATTTGGCTTTTCTGTGAGGGTTTTTGGGTTATGAAATGACACTATTTGGGGGCTACACTGCAATGTGACCCCCAACAAGAACACAGACATGGCCTAAATTGTTTAACTCATGCATTTATTTGCTACATGTTCCATCTATCAACATTTTACCAGCTGTTCTCTGATCAGCAAAATGCAGGCGAAGTGTGTGAAAATGTGTTTTTGGGCTGTCAGAACATAAGGAGGATTTATGATATCTCACCTGAGTGCTCTCTGTGAGGCTGACATCTCTGCTGACAGACACAGTAAACTGCAGGCTGCTTGGGCTTTTCATTTATTTTATGGTTACAAGCAAGACTCATCCAATGAGCTTTTAGTGCCTTAAGTATAAAAAGGCAGTTTTCACCAAAAAGTGACCAAGGCCGCTTATCTGCAGAATGACTGTCTCTGGTGAAAGCTGCCTAGTAAATATTAAGGCAGCTGTATTGACACATCATTCATTTCACTGTCTAGACATGTTCAGTGCCTGTCACCATGCTCAGTTTGAATCTCTTTGTGGAAAGAAGACCACAGTGTGGGTCCACCTGTCCTGTCGCTTACTGAATAAATAAGGAAACTCAATAATACTGTTCTATTGTGCTGAGGAGAAAAAAAACACATAACATAAAGCTTATTCCAGTTAATTTGATTATGTGATGAATATATGACATATTAAACGTTGTATATACAACATATATCTCTGTATTATTTATGTATTTATTTGTAAGTTTAAAAATTATTACCACACACCCATACACACACACACACACAAACAAACACAATAAAATAAATAATTAGCATAGAGACCCATTTTGTACCTGTCACAAGGTTTGGACAGCTACTACTGTAAATTGAAATATGCATGTACAGTGGTTGGCCAATGAAACTGAAATGCCTGGTTTTAGACTGCAATAATTCCTAAAGCCTCTTTATGCAGCCAATACAGCATTAGGTTATCTTGGGAATGATAGATACAAGTCCTGCACATAAGCCGTAATAATGATTTTAAGCCATTTTTCTAGCAGAATAGTGGCCAGGTCACTACGTCATGATGGTGGAGGAACATTTCTGACTCAGAACTTCTGACATCTGATTCTCCTCCAAAACACCCCACAGTGGCTGAAACCGGAGATGTTCAACTTCAGTTTCATGTTCATCAAACCACTCTGTTACCAGTCTTGCTGTGTATTGGTGCATCTCATCCAGTGTTTGATGTTTCAAACACTGGATGCACATGGTCCTCCAGAATGGTTCGGTAGTCCTTGGGTAGTCCTTGGCCCATCTAGCACAAGTATTGGACCTAGGAAATGCCATGACGTTACAGCCCAAACCATCACTGATCCACTCCCATACTTCATTTGGGCATGCAACAGTTTGGGTGGTACTCTTCTCTGGGGCTTCTCCACACCGTAACTCTCTTGGATGTGGAAAAGAGAGTGAAGATGGACTCATTGAAGAACAATACACTCATGCCAATGCTGATGTTTGCCAAAGGTTTAGCTATAGCAGCCAGGCCATGTGTATTAATATCACACAGACTTGCTGTAGACTTGCTTGGTCACAGATACACCAGCGAGACACGCACTAACAATTTGTCCTCTTTTCTTAAACTCTGATATGTCACTCATAATGTTGTGTGCATTGCACTATTTTAAGCAAAACTGTGCTATTCTATTGCAAGGGAGAAAAAGAAAATCACTTGAATATTTAATAATATAACTTATTGTAACAAAATTATTGTCCTAAACAGTAATTTATGGACCTATTCCCTTTGACTAAAGATGTAATGGATTTGTAGGTTTGCATCTTTTTATGCATTAAATATGGGCTCCAAACTTGATTGAAATATATTGAATTCTTTCATCATTTGCAATGTTTCCAAATGGTGGCAATTGGTTACACAGTAAGAGACATAGTTTAAGGAATAATATGTAACATCTTCAATGTATGGTAAGGCAGGATCTCCACTTAAGTATCATACGTACTTGGAGTGAATATGTGCTTTATTATAATGCTGTAAGCATCAAAATTACTACTTACGGTACTTGGTATCAGTTGATCACCATGACAAGGAATTGGTACTCTGTAGCGGCTGCAAAAATTCAGATTGGAGCATCCCTAGTAGTAAATTTAATTTTAATAATAATAATAATAATAATAATAATAATAATAATAATAATAATAATAACAACAAGAAGAAGAAGGAGAAGAAGAATCATCAGTAGTTGTAGTACACTCAAAAAACTTTTTTTTGTTTGCTTGTTCAACTTACTTATTTAAAATGAACTGAAACAACACAATTCTTGAGATTTCATTGGGACATCTTAATTTTTTATGTTCAATCCACATACATTTGTTGAAAGTGTTAAGTTAACTTAATCGATTTGTCATGGGACAGCATGAATGAACTGTGTGGAATCCTGCATTTTTTACAGTGTAGTAGTAAGAAAAGTATATTATCATCATCATCATCATCATCATTATTATTATTAGGGCGACACAGTGGCACAGTAGGTAGTGCTGTCGCCTCACAGCAAGAAGGTCGCTGGTTCGAGTCTCGACTGGGTCAGTTGGCATTTCTGTGTGGAGTTTGCATGTTCTCCCCGTGTTCGTGTGGGTTTCCTCCGGGTGCTCCGGTTTCCCCCAAAAGTCCAAAGACATGCGGCTTGAGTATGGCTTGAGTAATGGGGACACTGGACTGATAAGGGTCTGTGAGTCAAAACACTGGTTTATTAGTATTCTGCCTCTGCTAAAAGTAAAGCATCTCGGCCGCCCTGAAGTTTTTTTTCCAGGTTTCATGCGGCAAGAGGTGGGAAGCTTTTCTCATGAGATATTATAGCTACTGTGGCCCTGAAACTCAAAATAATTAATGTGTTCATGGTCCACTGGGGGGGAAAAACAGGCCATGAACCTTCCCCCTTTGAGCAAATTTAAAAATGTCCAGCACATTTCTGAGTTGTTTGTATTTGTGCAACCTCAGCAAGGACCTTTTCCACTGTTGTTGTCAGTTTTCCCCTGGACAGGTCCTGGATGGCATTGTGGCTATTGTTTAAGATGAGCTTCTCCTGGAGCAATTCAGCAGTTTTATTTGAAGACGTACAATCGGCGAATGTGATGGAAGTGTGACCCAACTCAGCATTAAACAACCCCCAGCTGTGCCATAAAACCATTCACTGTGACTGTATGACCTGTGTTTCATGGCTCATTGACTGTGTTTCTGACAGACAGGGTTTGATGGGACATGGCAGTAAAACCAAACCCATGTCTTTGCCATCTAGACATTTTGTCCCACATCTGTAACAACAACAAAAAAAAAAA
>CAIGQQ010035884.1:0-12023 GCA_903798035.1 Danio albolineatus
ACGTGGTCTACGTGCTGAACGTGTACATATGTCTTTGGCGAGAAATGCATTGAAAATCGCAAATGAGGAACAACCAGAGGGAGTGGACGACGATACTATAAAATGCGTATCTCTGGACTTAAAGGCAGAGGAAGAAACTCTCCAGCGCTGTATAGGTGTTACTTTTGGTTTCTCTCTGTTTTGTACTGAATAAAACTTTGAAACTTTGACAGATTTGACTCCATCCAATTTTGAACACGTAAATTGGACAATTTGAAAGTCCAACAATTTTGGTGACCGCCGACGTGATTGGAAGGAGAAATTTTCCAGTTCATCAGACGGACGAATATTTCTGAATTCAACACCAAAGGCGCTTAAAAACCAGAAGGTAAGCAGAAACCTTTTTCTATATAAATTCTGCCATTGATTACTCTAAAATAAAAGGTGTTGAGTTGAGTAGATTCTAACTGTCTGTTTGAATAATTGGGAGAAACCAAAAGTAAAATAAAATAATATTGGGAAAATACTTTAAATGATGGCCAGGATAATTTAGGGCAGATCATTAGGATCTGTGTGAAGACCTCCCCCTAAACGAGGCATAATTTAGGACAGATTGTTAGAATCTGTGTGAAGTCCTCCTCCTAAAAGAGGCAACGGTTGAAAATTCCTTTGTTTTGACGAAAGCAAGGAAGATTTAACCATCAGGGCAGACACTTCGGTGTTTGATGAGAAGCCCTTCTCCCTGACAAGGCAAAACACTTGGAAGTCCCTTTTGTCTTGACGGAGACATAATACTTTCAAGAGAAAGAGAATTGCGTTGCTTCCTGATAAAAAGGATAGGGTTTTAGATAGTACATTCAGGAAGCATTTAGTGTAGTGTAGGGAACAAAAAATAAATAAAAATAAAAAATAAAATAAAAATAATAATAATAATATATATATATATATATATATTTGCGCAACAGGAAAATAGTATAATAATAATAAAATTATGGAGGGAGAATTTGACAGAGAATGTGAGGAATTTGGTTGCCCCACATTAGGGCACCAATGGGACAAAATGATCGAGATAATGAAAAGTCAGACTGAACCAAAAGACATGAAAACTCGTATGAAAGAATTGGAAATGTGTAAACGTGAAATGATTGAACATTTTGGCACTGATTGTATGGATAAAAAGGGATCTCTCTTTCAGAAAGTGGGTACGAAAGAAAAGAGAGCACAGGAAGCTGTATTAAGACACAGAAAAGAGGAAGTAGGGCTATTTTACAAGCGAGCCCACGAGAAAAAAGAAAAAGAATTAAATATGGCTGTTAGAAGATGGGCAAGAGTAACACTTGCAGCCGCTGTGTTAAAGCAAAAAAATAAGGAAAAAGAGCAGAAAGAACCTGAGGTTAAATTGAGCAAAAAACAGGAAGCTGAGAGTGAGATGAAAACCAATTCCCCCTCGATATCAACTGCCCCCACTGCACAGAGATTATACCCAGATATACCACCCCCATACAATCCAACTATAAACCAGCAGCCAAAACAGTTAATGATCAGAGAAAGAGGGAAACAGATGCCTGTGTTCATAGTGAAGAGAGGGGCTCTAGATTTAGAAGAAAAAGAGGAAGGCGCAGTGACAATCATATCACAGCAGGAACAGACAAATACTGAGGGAGAAGAGAAGGGCGTTGCCCAGTCAAGTGGGTGCGTGAGTGAGCCAGAAGAGTCAGAAGAGGAAGAAAAAAAGGAAGATGCTGAAGAAAGGACATATAGAATAGTCACAAAGAGTATTGAAGGGGATGAGTACGAAGAAGAAAAGGTAGTGACAAAGAAAAAAGGTAATGGATGGGGTGGTGATAAAGTGTTTGTTCATGTAGAAGGTAAATTAGCGATAGAAGAAGAAGAAGAGCAGGAAACTGAACGTGGCAGGAAAAGAACAAAAGAATATCGAACTGTTAAAGATATAACTAAGTCACCATCAAGGCGTAGTGAAAGGTTAAAAAACATAGTGCAGGGAAAGGGAAACAGACAGGATTTGTCGAGTGTGGGCTCAGTACTTAATTTGCCCCTGATGGCTGGTCCAACTGGACCAATGTACCAACCCTGGTCCCTCACAGATTTGGAGACCCTTGTGAAAAAACTGCCTGCCATAACAGAGGGAGGAGGCAGATGGGTAAACAAACTTTTTGCGTTATCACATGGTTAGGTTCTCTCAGTGGGAGACCTGAGACAGATAATGAGCAGGGTTTTATCATCACACCAGATGGCAGATCTGGAAAACATGGCAGACACTAACAATGTCAATAATAGAACCCCACTAGTGACTGGTGGAGGCCAATCACCTCTGTGTCAGGCAATAAGAGATAAATTCCCAACACCTGATGTCATGTACGAGAACATGAAGTTTAAACACTGGGATGGTGAAAATGGAGCAGCATACATAAATAGATGCTGCCAGGAGTGGGAAGAAGCATGTGATGAAAACCCAATGTCTAACTCTGTGACAAATAGAATTTTCAGGGCAGCAGTGTTACAAGGAGCTCCAGCTGGTGTGACCAAGGCCATGGAACAGTCTCCTGAGGTACCAGTACATTTCATAGACAAAGCAGTAGAGAGAGCAGAAAAAGAGGGAAGTGAGTTGCAAAAGATGCAGAAGGAGCTTTTGAAACTGCAACTTGAAGAGAGGAAGTCAGCTAAAAATAAGGGCTCAAAGCAGATGCCTCAGCAACAGCATACTGCCACACCCAGGCCATCACCACAGCCACAGGCTGAGTTTGGCCATGCACCATTTGTGCAATACCCCAGCCACGTCCCCCAGGGTCGACCACAGCAACAGTGGAACAGAGGTAGAGGTAATCAGAGAGGTAGGGGCCAAGGCAGGAGTCAGGATATCTGCTATGGCTGTGGGGGTATAGGCCATTGGGCAAACACGTGCCCCAATAACAATAGGACGTGCTTTGTCTGTGGAGGAACAGACCATACAGCCAGAAATTGCCACCAGCAGCCAAGAGGGCAGCCTATGAGTCAACCCCCTAGGGGTCGAGGCCATCAGAGAGGTAGAAGCCAATTGCAGAGAGAGGGGTGGGGCAGTATACCAATACCACCTAACCAGTCCAGTTACCAACAACCACTCTGTTCAGAGTGGAATGGAACTGATGATGGTTGCTATGCATGAAGGTCCCCACAGAGAGCCCAAGAGAGGGCTATGGCCGAGCCCCTCTTGACTATCACAGTTAATAACAGTGATATAAAGGCCCTTGTGGACACTGGAGCAACTTATTCCACAGTTACTGAAGGTATTAGCAGACGACACCTATCACACAGTGATGTAGGGGTGATGGGTTTCTCTGGGGACACAGAATATTGGCCATTGACCAAACCACTTCCTGTTGTTATTGCAGGCCAACAACTTACACACTCTTTTTTGTATTCTACCAACTCTCCTGTTCCCTTACTCGGTAGAGACCTCTTAATAAAAGCAGGAGCCAGCATACTATGCACTCCAGAAGGAGTCATTGTATCCTTTCCCACAGGACAAACAGTTAATTGCTCACTACAGGGTGGATTAGACCACAACCAGTGGCTGCTCGCACCCTCCCCCACCCCAGACAATTGTGTAGACATTTACTGGGCCCTGTTGTCTCCATCACAAACAGGAGCATATTCACTTTTCCAAGAATGGAAAGCATGGATATACACATTAGATATTTTCACTCCCCCACCTGATGATTTACACTGCACACTGTTTTATGACAGGCAGGAAGATCATGTATACCAGGAGGCCTTCATAGACATTGAAGGATCACAGTGGACCTTAAAAAGCACAGACCTGTTGATAGGGAAAGAAGGTGTAGTGGCCCCAGTCTGCTTAACAAAGGAACAGGAAACCTGGTATAAAATGAGACAGACTGCTGCCCCACACATATCACTGGCGTTACACCCCACGCATTAGGCTAGGGAGCTAGGCTCAATGACAAAAAGGTTACTAGCAGTCACTGACTGGGTACCCACAGATAACACACAGCTGTACTACTCCCCATCAGCAGACAGTTACAAAGTAGTGAGAGAAACCATTGACTTAGGCACTCTGGAACACAAGTGGATTTCCAGGTGTCATGGTAGGGATAAATCTGATGGAGAGGGGGCAGAGGAATTAATTAACTCTATGCCACAAGAATTATGGTCAACAGGACCAACTGATGTGGGGTACTGTGACATTACACCTGTCACCTTTGACATCTCTGACGGCCCACCAGTATGGGTCCCACAGTACAGGAATAAACCAGAAGCTGTGGCTGGCATTAAACCAACAATAGAGGGCCTACTTAGCTATGGAGTTTTGACTCCGCACCAGTCACAATGGAACACGCCTATATTTCCTGTCCCTAAACAGGGAGGCAAGTACAGGATGGTACATGACCTCAGGGAAGTTAACAGCAGAGTCACTACCCCAATAGTTGCTGTCCCTAACCCATACACTGCCCTTTCCATGGTGAATACATCACACCAGTGGTTTTCATGCATAGACATGGCAAATGCATTTTTCTGCGTTCCAATTGCAGATGAATGTAAAGACTGTTTGGCCTTCACTTTTCAGGGAACCCAATATTCCTACAACAGACTACCCCAAGGGTTTGTTCTGAGCCCAGGCATTTTCAATCAGGTTTTGAAACAACAGTTGGAAGATTGCCAACTACCTGAAGGAGTAGTAACAGTGATGTATGTTGACGACATCCTAATAGCCGCACCATCACCTGAATCTTGTTTGAGAGCCACGGAAATTGTTTTACAAAGGCTATGGGAAGCAGGGTTGAAAGTCAGTAGGGACAAGTTGCAGGTTTGTCGACAAACAGTCACCTTCTTAGGGAGAGTAGTAGGGGTGAGTGGAAATGGTGTGTCACCAACACATAGGACAGACATATTAACGCACCCAAAGCCACATACTGTAAAAGAAATGCTTTCTTTCCTAGGGTTAACAGGGTTCAGCAGACATTTTGTCCCACAGTATGTGGCTCTGACCAGTCCACTCAGGGATATGGTAAAACAATGTGGCATGAGAAATTTGACGGCGAAGCTAGACTGGACAGTGGAAGCTGAGGAAGCGTTCCAGAGAACAAAAGCAGAACTAGCTCACTGTAGCAACTTATGTACAGCAGACTACAAAGTACCATTTCATTTAGACGTGTCAGAAACGACCACAAGTGCACATGGAGTTTTGTACCAAAGACAATCAGGTAACAGACGAATTCTGCTGTATGTTAGTGTACTATTGGATCAAGTAGAAGCTAGACAACCACCATGTGCCAGATTTGCCGCAGGTTTAGCTAAAATAATACAAAAAACATCTCACATCGTCATGGGCCATCAACTGTTGATAATGACCTCCCACTCAGTGGTCAGTTTTGTTAATTCGAGTTCATTTACCTTTTCTGCCCTGAGACAGAGGAGGATGTTGAAAATACTGACAGCTGCAAACATCACCTAAAATCACAATGGGATTAACATGGCTGACCTTATGACTGATGGAGAACCACTTGACTGTGCACCATTAACAGACAGGCTATCAGTAGTTAGAGAGGGCCTGCTGGCCTCCCCACTTCCTAAAACAGACAACCCAATCACACTGTTTACAGATGGTAGCTGCCACAGGGCAGATGATGGAACATTAAAGGCAGGATTTGCTGTGGTTCAGTTACAGGGTGATCAATTTGTCAGAATACAAGCCGAGCCCCTTATGGGAAAGCAGTCAGCACAAAAAGCAGAACTATTGGCCCTAGTCAATGCATTGAGACATTCAGAAGGTAGGGTGGCAAACATATACTCTGATTCTGCGTACGCAGTGTCAGCAGCCCACGTGGAGCTGCCTGCGTGGATCAGATGTGGATTCACAACTTCCTCTGGCCGGCCTATTACTCATGAGAAAGAAGCAAGAGAGCTCTCTGAAGCCATAATGTTGCCAAGCAAAGTGGCTATCATTAAGTGCACTGGTCATTCTCAAGGAACTGACCTAATATCAAGAGGGAATGAAGCAGCAGACTTGGCAGCAAAACGTGCCTCTGCCTATCTAAAAGGTCAGTTTGTGGTAACTTCTGAGCCAGACGTGACATCCCTCCTGCCAGAATTCTCAAGAAAATTCTTGTCTGAGCAGCAAGATATGGCTGCTCCAGAAGAGAAGTCTGTGTGGAAAAACAAAGGAGCAATCAGACATGCCGATGGCTTGTGGACAGCACCTGATGGTAGAGCTTTGCTTCCTTCGCTATAGCCCCAAGCGTGTTGAAGGAAGCCCATACACCTGCGCACTGTAGTGACAAACAGATGTCACGGGCATTGCAGTCGTGGTGGCATCCTTTTATGCCACACTTAATCTCTGGGTACATAACGTCGTGCAGCATCTGCCAGGAGCACAATATTAAACCAGCTATGAAACCATCTCAGGGGTCATTTCCTTTAGCAAATGGCCCTGGAGATGAAGTTATCATTGACTTCACTGACATGATTGACAGAGTGCAAGGAAAAAAGGTACCTGCTGGTTATGATTGATGCATATACTGGATGGCCTGAGGCCTTCCCGGTTGGTAAGGAAGACAGCACTGCTGTCATTAAATGCTTGATAAATCACTACATTCCTCACCATGGTTTTCCAAGACGAGTCAGGTCTGACAATGGCTCACACTTCAAGAATGAACATCTAGCTCAAGTGGAAAAAGCGTTAGGTTTGGTGCATCACTTTGGTGCTGTTTATCACCCTCAATCACAAGGGAAAGTTGAACGGTTGAACCTAACTTTGAAAAACAAATTGGCTAAAATCTGTGCACAGACCAAGTTGACATGGTTGGCTGCCCTTCCACTTGCCTTGCTGTCAATACGCAGTTCTGTGAACAGGGCAACAGGGTATACACCCTTTGAGCTATTAACTGGTCGACAATTTCCTGGCCCACATTCCCCATTACAACTGGAACCAGTGCAACCACTGTCACACAAAGCATATTATGACAAACTGGTAGCTCTAATTACGTCATTTGACAAATTGCTGCCTAATGACTACAGGGGTCATGAATACCCGGCTCAACCACCTGACCGTACTTGGGACTGGGTACGCTTGAGAATTTACAGACGTAAATGGAAAGAGCCTCGCTGGTCTGCCCCTATCAAGGTACTTGCACGCACCTCTCACTGTGTTCGTCTTGCAGGAAAAGGTGACACCTGGTACCACCTGAGCCAGTGCTGTCCCGCTGACCCTCCCGCACGATCACTGGAGGAGACGAGGGTGGACCTAGCTTCGCAGGTCCAAGAGAGGGAGGATACAGAAGGTGCAGAAGGAGGTGACACACAAACACATACACACACAGGGAAAGACCCAAAAGAAAATTTCCATCTATCCCAAAGTAGCCTACAAGCTTTACAAGTGGACTACAAAACTGGGGATTTATTTACAGCCCCCAAAGGTGAAGCAGTACCCCACTGTGTCAGTGCAGACTGCGCATTTGGAGCTGGCATAGCGAAAAAATTCAGGGAAAGATATGGGGTTGACAAAGTAAAGGCCCAGAGAAAAACGAAAGGTGACTGTGCTGTAACTCACGAGGCAGACAGAATAGTTTTCCATCTAATCACAAAAACGTTTGCCAGAGACTTACCCACCTACGAGGATTTTGAAAACAGTCTCATCTGTATGAGAACGTGGTGTAACAAATTTAACATCACCAGATTATCCATACCCCGGCTGGGGTGCGGATTAGACAAACTGGACTTCACTAGAGTCCTGGAAATAATCACCGAAGTTTTTTCCAGAATTAATATACTGATTACAATTTACAGCTTACCATACGAATCTTAATTTTTGCATTCCTTATAAAGAAAAGTTCTTTTATATATCTATTCTTTTTCTTCTTATTATCATTTTTCTATTGCTCATTATCATTTTTCTGTTGTTCAAATTTATTTTGAAAGTTTGTATTATTGTGTAAATCTTGTTTTCCAGAAGCCGAAGAGGTAGAGACTGACCCACAGAGACATCATGCAACTGTGGGGTAATTGGAAAGTGGTGGGAGTGATTGGGATAATGGCACTGATCATAGTGGGAATAATCTTAGGGATAGAGAACCAGGAGAGGGAAATCGCCATAAAAAAGATAACTAGACCAAAGAGGGCAACGGGGAATGGTGAGAAATGTTTCAGCTATTACAAAGGAAGAATTCAATTAGACTATGTTAAAGGGTCTACCACATCATATACATTTGATTTGTGTAGTGCATTTGACTGCAGGGGACAAAACTCATCCTGGAGAGGTTATGATGTGTACCTCTGTGCACCCAACTCGGTAGTAAGTAAGTGTGAAAAGGAAGATAGACCTGATAAACATGATGTGTATTGGCCTTGTACTGGGGGGTGGGCAACAGTTATGAAATGGACAGGAATATGGACCCCACAACCATCATTAGATAACAAACAGAAACCATTCTGGCAGGGGGTCAGCCTTCAAAGAGACTATAGTACAACACAAAATCCTCTAACATTGTCCCTAACCAATCTTCACAAATCATCAAATGGGCATAATCGAGCAGTGTTTTTTATAGGGGTAGATAGCTCAGGTAAAGATTACAACACACACCTGATACAGGTAAATTTCAAAGAACCAAATAAAACAGTCCCTACTACAACAGTGAAAGACCTAAGTAAGGATAAGGGAAAAAAGGTGGTGATTGAAATGGATTATACCAAATTAACCCCAGAGAGTATATTAGAACAAGCCACAGGCTTTGGGGAAACTAATTTGTGGTTAGAATGGATGATTTCCACAGCTAAACAAACAGGACTGACAGATTGTGTTGCATGTGCAAAAGCTAGACCCACTCTCAGAATAGAACCAGCCCCATTAATAATAAATGACCCAGTAGGGTATGGGTGTATGATAAAACTGACTAGACAGTTTAGACCAAAAGGATGTGACACCCTAGCAGAGATATTCCCTCCAATAAATAACCAAACAAGAACAGGTCAATTTTCTGCAGACCAAGGAAATTTCACTTGTTTCAATTTTACTCCCGCCGGACCAGTGCTAGTCAGGGTAGGGCACATTAACCCTTTGTGGTGCAAGAAGATTATCCACAATGCGGGGGATATAATAGGACCTTGGGCGCGGGGAGGAATCTATTATTACTGTGGAGGAAAAAGATTGTTTGTAAGAATAAAAGGAAAAACTACTGAAGGTACATGTGCAATGGTCAAGTTGGCAGCACCAGTAACACTGATTGGCAAGAGACAAGAGGGAAGGAGTGGAAGTACAACAGGGAGAAGAAAAAGGGATGCGACGTTCGACTTAACCACAAATTCTCCAACTTACATAGACTCAATAGGGGTCCCCCGAGGGGTCCCAGACGAATATAAATTAGCAGATCAAATTGCTGCAGGTTTTGAGAATATTCCAATTATTTCAGCCATTTTCCCAATCACTCCTAACAAAAATATAGACAGAATAAATTATGTGCATTACAATGTTATGAGATTGGCTAATCTAACTAGAGATGCTGTAGAAGGCCTGTCAGAACAATTGGCACCAACGTCATTGATGGCCATCCAAAACAGAATTGCCTTAGACATGTTATTGGCGGAAAAGGGAGGAATATGTTCCATGTTCCAGGATTTTTGTTGTACATTCATTCCCAATAATACCGCCCCAGATGGATCAGTGACAAGGGCTCTGGAGGGACTAAAAACCCTCTCCAAAACAATGGCGGAACATTCTGGTATAGATAATCCCTTTGATGATTGGCTGACTAGTGTATTTGGTAAATACAAAACTATGTTCACATCTATGCTAATTTCTCTTGCCACTTTTGCGGCTATAATGATAACCTGCGGATGCTGTTGCATTCCCTGCATCAGGTCATTGTGTAACAGGGTGATAGTAACGGCACTTGAAAAAAAGGATGTAGCCCCACCCCCTTATACAATGCCTCTGTTGATATCACAAGAAAATGATGAGGATGAGGAGTGTGGTGTATAAATTCTGTTTCTCTCTATTAATTGTGCTTGCTTGCAGATGCTGATTCATCATATGTTATGTGTTATAAGAAAATGTTAAGTAGTGAAATGTTTAGTTTAGATATTTCCAGTGTGTTCAGCCAGATATGGTCGCCCAATCGAAGAAAACTTAAGAGGTAAAAACCTGAGATTAAGGAAAGAAACTAAAGTACAAACGTTTTTTAATAGATAAAAAGAGATGTTTAAAATATATTAAATATGTGCAAAAATATGGGTATTTGAAACAGGAAAAAAACCCAGTAACATTTTGAAGAAACCCAGGGTTGATTTTAGAGGATTAGATTGTATTTAAGGGCAATAGAACTAAAATGTTTTTTTTCTTTCTTAAAATCAGCTATGTTGCTATCTGAGTTAATTGTAGTAAGTGCAATGTTTCAATGAAAATCATAGAAATGGTGTATAGAAAATGTTAGACAAATTATAATACAATGTAAAAATGAACAACTAGTAAAGAAACTCTAGCATAAATAAGAAAAATAAGTGAAGGACTAGCTAATGCTAAAGACGTTAAAATAGAAGTAAATTAAAGGAACAGAAAATTAATACCAAAATACAGATGACTTAGTATTAAAGAAATAATAATATAATCTGTAAGAAAAACTAAAATAAAAATAAAGTAGAGGAAAAATAGATGGAAGGAGTCTTCTTTTGATGGAGGAAAGAGGGAAAAGACTTTTATTAGGTCATGAGCTAAATTTTAAATATTAATTAAGAGGGCATAGGGATGGACTTTGGGGGACTGTAGTCTTGTACCTACCAGACATCTTTGAGTGCACTGGCAAACGACGAACTGTTCGCTGTGGACACTTGTGACAATTATAGCAGTGATGCAGGCACTACATGCCCAGATTATTCAGGACTGAAAAGGCTACTCATGTTCAGAGACACTAAAAAGGGCGAACAAGAGAATGAACTGATCAAACAAGAAAATTGCTCCACAAGAATTTTACTTCAGCTCAATGAAAGTAAAGAAGTCAGCACTAAGAGAGAAGGGGGAAACATTGTGCCATGATATGGAGAAATGTGTTGAGTCTGGACATCACAGAAAAGACTTGAGCACCAATCTATGAAACAGCTGTCTTCTCAGGGTGCGAGGAGGGAGAGTCTGGCAGTCCACCTCAAAGCAGTCGACCTATAGTCTAAATTGAGTATAATGTGACCACTCAGTTGGCAAATTAAGAAAAAAAGTGTAGTTACCCATTCTTGAATCAAATCAGACTCCTGTCAAATTGATAAAAAGAAAAAGGTATCAGGTAAATTGAAGGAAAATCTTAAATGATGAAGCATTAAATATGTAATATTGAAATAATGAATGTTAAATAATTTTGGTTAAAACTTTCATAGGTTTAGTCATAAATATGCTTGAACATGATATAGGATAAATTACAAAGCATAGGGCTAACTAAAGAGACAGAGAGAGCGAGAGAGACATATTTTAATAACTGAAGAAATAATTTGGATTAGAAATTTTGATGGAATTAAGTATTTAAGTAAAAATGTATGGAAATATCTTAGCATTATTTTACTTTGAACAATCAAAATAAATATTAGAGAGTAATAATATGAAAGAGAGTAAGACTCAGAAAAGTGATTTAAATACTTAAAGAGCCAATTCGGGGGCCGACTGGGTGTTTTTCCCCACTAGGATTTTCGACCCAGTCCTGTCTGAGCACACTGGTTTATAGGGCATTTATAGGGATTGTTTGCTTCTGAAATGTATATGTGTATACTGTGGATTAGGGTAAAATTGATGTAACAGTCTGGTATGACGTTCCAGATGAATACGTTGTGGCCGCCCATACGGGGGTCGCCTAAGGTGTCTTTTTCCTCATTGAGGTTTTCGACCTAGGCTCATCTGGACATACTAGGCTGAGAAGATTTTTATTTAGGTGTGACCTCTTTCAGAGGCCAAGAGAGGGATTTGTGGTATTTTTTCAGTTTAAGTTTTCTTTTAAAGTTTAATCTTTCAGAGTATTAGTAACAGTGAAAAACTGGGTCAGAGGTTAAGCTGTAAT
>CAIGQQ010035940.1:0-19554 GCA_903798035.1 Danio albolineatus
ACAAACAAACAAACAAACATTCATTCAAGCATAAAATAACAGTCCATAGAAAGAACTTAAAAAAAACAAACACATTCATTCATTCATTCATACATTCATAAAATAACAGTCCATAAAAAGAACTTAAGGTACCACGGTGGAATAATGAGTAGCACGTTTGCCTCACAGCAAGAAGGTCGCTGGTTCGAGCCCCGGCTGGGTCAGTTGGCATTTCTGTGTGGAGTTTGCATGTTCTCCCCGTGGTTGCGTGGGTTTCCTCCGGGTGCTCCGGTTTCCCCCACAAGTCCAAAGACATGTGGTATAGGTGAATTGGGTAGGCTAAATTGTCCGTAGTGTATGAGTGTGTATGGATGTTTCCCAGGGATGGGTTGCAGCTGGAAGGGCATCCGCTGCGTAAAACAAATGCTGGATAAGTTGGCGGTTCATTCAGCTGTGGCGACCCCAGATTAATAAAGGGACTAAGCCGACAAGAAAATGAATGAATGAATGAATGAATAAATGAATGAAAAAGAACTTAAACAAACAAACGGACGAACAAACCAATATTCATTCATAAATTAGTCTATAAAAGGTACTTTAAATAAATAAATAAATAAATAAATAAATGAAATAATGAATACATAAACATTACTTTATACGTAAAATTTACAGTCCATAAAAAGGCCCTTTAAATAATTAAATAAATAAACAACAAACAAACAAACATTCATTCATTCATCCCTGAAATTACAGCCCATACAAAGTAAGTTTAAGTCAAAAAGGAAAATTCATTTTAAATGTTTATACAGTTTAAAATTAGCCAAAACATTTTTGCGAAGTTTTGTGAGGCACTCCTAGCTCATATTTTAATAACAATTTTTTACTAAAAGACATCCCTCCAACTTAAGGCTTCAATAATTTCAATGTCTTTTAATTTTACAGCTAAACATGACCAATCTCAACAAAACCCTTAACTGTGTGTACAAACAAAAGCAAACCTCAGTGAATCTCTTTCAAACCAACAGCCTTGCTTTCCCATTTCCTACGACCACAAAAAAGCACAATGTGCAGCTCACCTAATGCCTCAAATTACCCTTCCGTTCCATTTGGACACACGTGCGCCCTGAATATGCCACCCTCCCGTCCAATTTATTTATTCCAAATCAACCACTGTTATTGTCGTGCTTACAAAACAACACCCCTGTTCCCTAGCAACACCTGTCTCAATGGGACAACACGTAGGGAATTGTGTCCGGCTTCATTTATTGAGACATCTGTCCATTGGCCACCCTTTCCTCAAGTCCCTGCAGATTAAATGTTTCGCCTGAACCTTTGACTCTCTTGAATCGACAACACAAATCCATGGCGACCTTACGTACAATTGGAACTGTTACGAAATTGACCTCGCCTCGGGGTCAAGATCCGTGTTGCTCCTTTGTGTGCTTCTCTTTGGAAAAAACGGATGTGACTTTATCCTTTGTGCATTGGTTAGTCTTATAGTTCCTGTGAAGTGCTTTGAAACATGCTTTTTTGTTCCAAGTGTGACGAACACTCACCGGCCACTTTATTAGGTACACCTGTCTAACTGCTCGTTAACGCAAATTTCTAATCAACCAATCAGCAACTCAATTTATTTAGGCATGTAGGCATGGTCAAGACAATCTGCTGCAGTTCAATAGGGAAGAAAGGAGATTTAAGTGACTTTGCATGTGGCATGGTTGCTTGTGCCAGACAAGCTGGTATGAGTTTTCAGAAACTGCTGATCTACTGGGATTTTCACGCACAACCATCTCTAGGGTTTACAGAGGATCATCCAAAAAAGAGCTAATATCCAGTGAACAGTGGTTCTGTGGGCACAAATGGGCACCTTGTTGATGCCAGAGGTCAGAGGAGAATAGCCAGACTGGTTTGAGCTGCTAGAAACAAGTGTACCTGTCTGCGGATTGCAAGACGGGGGCATAACATGAACAGGCATAACTTGAGGTAAGTTAGAGGCATAACTCACAGTTATTCAGTCCCGTTAAACCAGGCGAGATGTCACAACGAGATGTTGTTGGCAAGATGGCGCACTTCGTCATCCAATTTGTTTACCTACTCAGCGTCGGCCCCTGTGGTTGCAAATAACAGTACAATGGCGAGCGTGTCAAGTATGAAAGCCTCCACAACTCGCGGCTGTACGTTATTAACTCTGATGGTTGGGTTTAAGGCTGGGCAAGGTGTAGACATTAATAACTGTGATGGTTGGGTTTAGGGTTGGGGAAGGTGTAGACATTAATAACTATGGTTGGGTTTAGAGTTGTAGTAGGTATAGACGTTAATAACTGTGATGGTTGGGTTTAGGTGTGGAGTTGGTGTAGACATTGATAACTGATGTACAGTGTCATCTTTCCAACAACATAATTTTGAAATGTCTCCATAACTTCAAGTTACGCCTCTAACGTACTACAAGTTACACCTCTAAGGCTCCTTCATGTTACATCACTGTCTTGCAGTCTGCAGACAGACACTACTAAATAGCACAACCAAGCTATGCAGAAGAGCATCTCTGAACGCACAACACTTCCAACCTTGAGGCAGATGGGCTACAGCAGCAGAAGACCACACCGGGTGCCACTCCTGTCAGCTAAGAACAGGAAACTGAGGCTACAATTTGCGAAGTCAAGATGACAGCATTTGTTGCTGTAGTAATAAACTGCTTGCTAACATATTAATGTAGAGTTAATGCTTAAAAAATTATGAGTTAACTACTTGCAAATGCTTATTAAATGATTCATAGTGTGTAGTTATAATAAAGTGTTACCCAAAACAGCCATTAGAGTTTTGTTTTATCAAAGTTCTGTCAGTGAGAGTGGTTGAGATAAAACACATATAGCAATAGCATCTTGAAGAGGGCAGGGCATGTCATATACTAGAGAGCATTTGATCGGTCAGAAGATTTGATGAGAAACTTATGTTATGTTAAAGCAGGTATTAGTAAAATACCAGTAAAATAACTATTATTGTCATTTCCATAGACATCCGCATGTGTTTTACAAACCTTAAATGGTATGTTATGCTTGTAGTTATGTGTATTTGAATATCTGAAATCTAAAATAAACGTTATTTGTTTGAAGGCACAGATAAATTGTGATTTATGACAAGTGCTGTGCACCTCTTACTGTGCCTCAGTGCGCTCTGAATGTTCTTATCACACCGGTGTGATTGTACACGTGAAAGGGTAGAGAATAACATTCTGTTTTAATACATTTATTTTTTCAACAAAATACATAAACAGTGTTTTATTGTTCATGGTATAGTGAAAATAGTCACTTTCATGTTTTTCGAGAGAAGTTGATGAATTAACATGTTGCAAATCCAGCAGCTGTAAAACTATATCAATTATTACGTTTAGTATTAAATAATAATGTTGTCATCTAGATTTTTTTTTCTCCAGCAAATGACAAAGTAAGACAAAACCTGGTCAGAATTTCCAATTCCAATTTCCAATTTCCAATTGTTGTGATAGAAAAATCTGGGTTATTTGACCAAATATTGATTTCTTAACTTTTTCTTTTCTTTTAACTTTTTTAACTTAAGTTGGAAAACTATTGGAATTGTGTTCCAATGTATTATCCAATATATAATGCTTAAAACATGACTGCTTATTTGGTATTTAATGAAAACAAAAAGACAATATTTTTGTTTAACATTTGAAAGAAATGTCATCAATAGTTTTCAGAATAAGATAAAAATTACATTTCACTCAAATACGACTAAACAAATCCAGAAACTTTCACATTCATATATAACTAATTTATAATATCATTATACTGTAGGTTAAACATGTGCATGAACGATGCTTATTGTGATATTTTCTGCTTTACCACTTGTTTTTGTGTCCAAATAATTGGTTTTATTTCAGAAGATAACCCAATAGCGCAATCAAAAAATGACAAGCTGCATAAAACAAAATGGGAAAAGAGTTAAATTATGTTACAGCTGAAATAAGAACACTATAGGGGGGTATATAAGATTTAAAGATTAATAAGCTTTCTTTTCCTTGCAATGCAATGAAGAGTTATTAGTGATGATGTGACTTAAAAAGCCACAAAATAATCATATAAAACATCCATTCTTCTACATTGTTTGGGCTGTTTTTTGATTAAAATGTTCCCTTGCACTGTTACGAACTTTATTTTCACATCTCACAGTAAATAAACACAAAGGCATAGTTCACCTAAAAGAGAAAGATGAATGTTTCAACTGTTCAAGGCTACAGGATTGGGAAAAAATAAAATAAAAAATTTGGACATGCATTATGCATTTCAGAAACAAAATCATCAGTATAGCTGCTGTAAACAGGCTGAATATGTTATGGAATATGAATAAAAAAAAACTATTTTCGCCCTTGAGTCCAAGCAGCAGTCAAGCTCTTCTCATTTCCGATGCGCAAATGTTTATTTGTCGGAGTTCTCACAGTGTATTTAGATCCAATTAGTTCACACTATCTTCGCTCTAATCCCAGATTATGTTACGCAGCGTGACAGTAGCATGAAAACGTTGTAATCTTCGACGATGTATTTTTAATGCGTTTGTTTTTAATAGCGAGGGCTGAATAAACTGATCAGAAGAACCAGCGCAGTTCCTCTGGCTGAATTGTTAAATGCCTTTCATGTCATCGTTATCTGCAATCTTTTTCCACACGGTAAATATGCTAATGGACAATTACGATGCAATAATCCACAGCTAATGAGGGCCAAAGTCAAATGGTCTTTACATGCTAATGGAAGGCTGTCTGAACATACGTGTCTTATATTACAGAGAAGCCTGAATACCATAAAAGATTCATGCGAAACAGTTTTTTTGGACACGCTTTGTACTTGATGCTGGTTAATTATAATAAGAAACGCCAAGGGCGAGTTGTGAAGATGTGTCTATGTGTGCGCATGTTTCTGTGTAAAATTCAAGAGGAACTCAAGGGTAACCTCAACAAAGATTCTTTTCACGCATGTAAAGACATTTCTTTTTTGTTTGTCAGTGATGAAGAACAAATCATTAACAGTTTGTTGCTGCTAAAATGAGGCTGTTTTGGTTGTATGATAGCAGGTCAGTTTTTCTATTGGCCAATTTGGGAACACACTACAATAAAGTAGTGTTAAAGTAAAGTTTGGAAATGAAATGTTACCAAAGATGGCTCTAAAATTATTATTTATACATAGTAAAAGTTTCAGGTAGCAACATGTCGTCCTGAAAAGCATTTTATGCTTAAATGGTTCTTTGTTTTGTTTACTGCCATTTTGTTTTTCAAATTTGTAATGCCAAACTGCCTCATTTACTGGTTTTCTGGAGCGTGTGTGCATATTTCAGTGAAGAATTCAAGGTTAACCGCAACAAAAATTCTTTTCACACATGTAAATACTTTTTATTTTTGTTTGTTAGTGATGAGGAACAAAACATTAAAAATTTGACTCTGCTAAAATGATGCAGTTTTGGTTGTATGATAGCAGGTCACTGTATTTAGCAGCCATCTTGGGAACACACTACAATAAAGTAGTGTTAAAGTAAAGTTTGGAAATAAAATGTTACCAAAGATGGCTCTAAAATTATTATTTATACATAGTAAAAGTTTCAGGTAGCAACATGTTGTCCTGAAAAGCATTTTATGTTTAAGTGGTTCTTTGTTTCATTTCCCGTCATTTTGTTTTTCAAATTTGTAATGCCAAACTGCCTCATTTACTGGTTTTCTGGAGTGTGAGTGCATATTTCAGTGAAGAATTCAAGGTTAACCTCAACAAAAATTATTTTCACAGATGATCTATATTTTGGTGTAAAATTCAAGAAGAACTTAAGATTAACCTCAATAAAGATTGTTTTCATGCATGTTAAGATGTTTCTTTTTTGTTTATCAGTAATAGGGAATAAATGATTAAAAATTTGAAGCTGCTAAAGTAATGCTTTTTTAGTTGTATGATAGTCGGTCAGTTTACTTAGTGGCCCTTTTGGGAACACACAACACTTGGGAATTTTTAATTTTTTTTAAAAGATGGGTTTACACTATATTTTAAAGATGCCCTTAATTAAACTATTGATTAATAATGATGAATTACACATGCTTACTATACGGTTTAGGTATTGAGGTTAGTTACCCTTAATTGTAATTACTAAAGTAACATTATACATGTGTAACAAGAACACCTTGAAATAAAATTTTACCAAAAATGGTTCTTAAAAGATTATTTGTACATAGTAAAAATTTCAGGTAGCACCAGGTTAAGAGCATTTTGTGCTTAAATGGTCCTTTGTTTTATTTCCCGCTGTTTTGTTTTTAAAATTTGTAACTGCCAAACTGCCTCATTTACTGGTTTTCTGGAGCGTGTGCATATTTCAGAGAATTATTCAAGGTTAACCTCAACAAAGATTCTTTTCACAGATGTAAAAACATTATTTTTTTTGTTTGTCAGTGATGAGGAATAAATCATTAAAAGTTTGATGCTGCTAAAACAATGAATTTTAGGTTTACGTTTTGTTTTTCAATTTGGAAATGGCAAACATAATTTACTGGTTTTCTGCAGTGTGTGCACATATTTCAGCTAAAAATTCCCGAAGAATTCAAGGTTAACCTCAACATTTTCACACATGCAAAAACATTTTTTGTTTGTTTGTCTGTTTGTCAGTGATAAGGAATAAATGATTAAAAGATTTTGGTCACAGACGCAAGCTTTGAGAGCCTGAATAAACAGAATATGCGGTTTTCTAACAAGGCAACCCAGGGTACTAAAATATAATTGGATAAACTGGCAGTGGGTTGGTTAAAAGAACCAAAACAAAGACAGACGATCCAGCACCTAATGCACATTTTAAAAAAGAATATCTGACTTCAGCAGTGTTTTTCAGATAAACAAGTATGTTCACTTAGCATGTTTCTTAAATATCTGCAAAACATATTACGGTATTTTATGATTTAGAAGAGTCAAAAACATACATACAGCACCTTTAATGACCTTTAATGTTGCCATAAGCATGCGTAAAATCTGCCATGTCATGATTATAAAGGTGCCATGTCAGTCTTCCCTTAAAGTAGTGTTACCAAGTAAAAAAAATTATAAATAATATTACAATAAAATAATTATTTTTAAACACACACACTTTGGCGTCATAAGCCAACGTCTGAACTGCAACCAGAGTTTCTTAAAATAAATTTTGCGATACTGAAATGTATAATTATTAGTATAGTTATTTATATGTATAGTAATTTTTATACAAATATGTATAAAATGTAGTTCCACACAATTCATTCATGTTATCCCAACACAGATCGATTGAGTTAACGTAGCAAATTAAGAGGATTGAACATGAAACAACTGAGAAAAAAAAAACTCAATTGTGTTGTTTCAGTTCATTTTATAAAAGCAGCTTGTCATTTTTTTGACTGCAGGTATCTTTTACAAAAAAACATCCACTTGCATAATGTTTAAACATCTTCTTTCTAGTTGATCAGAACTTCATGTTTTATGTAAACGTTCTATGACTCAAACCGATCTAAATCTCAATCTGAGTAAAGTTCAATGCGAGACGTTTTATAAGCTCCACTGACGTCTTGACATCCATTGATGCCTTTTGTGACCTTGCGAGACGGAGGCTTCGTTTCTCATTGATGATTCATTTCGAACCTCATTGACCAGTCTGTACACCACAATGCACTGCATACTCACTGTATAGAAACGAACGTCTTCTAGCAGATCTACAGTGGAGAAAAGAATCTGAGATATGCGGTCCAGGTTACTGAACTGTTTCTTCGGTAAATAGCACTTGGCGAATATTGATTTTGTGCACACAATAGAAAATATGTCATTTAGTTCCTCTACATGTATTTTTCATTTCACAGATTTACTTCAAATGTCAGCCGCGCCATTGACTTGCCTTTCATTAGCTGTACAGGGGGAGCCTGGGGTTCAAAAGTAATCCGATCGGATTTTAGCCATCAGATTGGATCAAATCTTGAAACGGGTTGTTCAAAGGAAAAACAAAACAAAAACAAAGAACAATTTCAATCTTGGTTTTGATCTGTTTGTGTTGTTCAATGCGTTTGTAGTTAGCCTGGGATACTTTTGATTGAAAAAGAAAAACAAAACAAAAAGCAAATTAATTAATCTTGTTTTTACAATAGGGAATTTCACAACAAACAAACTGTTTTGTTAAAGTCTGTGTGAAATTTACAATATGTACTCTGTTTATTTTGCTAGCTCACATAGCTAGTTATTCTTAAGGGGAATAATTAATCTAAATTAATACACTGAGAGAAAAAAAATGTTTTTTATAAGTTTCAAAGTCTGGTGATTTGCTTCTGCTTGGAGTGTCTACATCAATTTGAGGGCTTCCATAGCCACTGTATATTAATATTCTTAGCCACGCCCCTTTTACCATTAGTTTGCTAAAAGGGAACGAAACGGGTTGTTCAAAGGAAAGAAAAAAAATACAATGTCAGTCTTGGTTATGATCTCTGTTTGTGTAGTTTAATGTGTTATTAGTAAACCTGGGATACTTTTCCTTGATAAAACAAAACAAAGCCTTATTATTGTTATTCTAACAATGATGGATTTCATTAACAAAAACATTTAATACTTTATTTTGTTATGGTCCATGTAAAAGTTACGAGAATAAGTATGTTTATTTTGCTAGCTTGCCTTGTTATTCTAAGTTAATACAAATTGTAATCTTCGAAGTCTGGCGAATTGCTTCCGTCTTTAAAGTTCCTTCTGTTGACGTCAACCTGAGGGTTTCCACAGCATCCATCAATTAATTTTTCTTCGGCTCAGTACCTTATTTTTTAGGTGTCATCACAGCGGATTGAACCACCAACTATTTCAGCATATGTTTTACGCAGCGGATGTCCTTCCAGATGCAATCCAGTACTGGGAAACACCAATCACACACACACACACACACACACACACACACACACACACACACACACTTTTACACTACGGCCAATTTAGTTTCTTCAATTCACCTATTGACCTTATTCTCCGCGTACGAGCAGGCGAAGACATTTGAATCTCTTTGACTCTAAACTTCTGGTCTCATTCACTTTCATTAATTTTTAGACATTAAAAACAGCTTGTTCTGCTGCTTGATGTTGCAAACTGATATTTTCTTATTATATTATTCAATTATGTCTGTATAGTCCTGCAAACAATTGTTTGTAGAGTGAGTAGTTTGACTGTTTTCTGCCTTTATTATTCCTAGTCATTCAGCCAGGCAGCTAAATCGGAAGTTCTAAAACAATCCCAAAAATGAGCGCATTGACAAATAAGGTCAATAGTGCATGTCTGTGGGTTGTGGGGGAAACCAACATGAACATGGGAAGAACATGCAAACTCCACACAGAAACCTCAACTGGCCCAACCGGGACTCGAACCAGCAACCTTTTTGCTGTGAGGCGACAGAGCTAACACTTGGCAAACAAACCTGGGAGTGGACCAAAAGTGCTAGTGTGAAAGCACCCTAAGGGGCCGATCACATCGAACACGCTTTTTGTGTTGAGACACTTTTTTTGTATGGTTTACTAACGAGCGTTGTGTGTGCTGCTAATGCCCCCTTTGCACCTCACATTTTAACCACGACTGTGCCTCACGTTTCTGCCATTCCGCGTTCTGCGCTCGCAGTTGAAAAAAGTAAACTCTGAGCGGAATAAGCGTGTTATGTCAGTCGCTTCTTTGTCATTCTCCAATCAAATAAAAGCATAGGCGGGGTTTCCGTTAAGGTGTCTGCAGTGTTCGTGTTCTCAAGACGACTTTGGAGACTTTTGAAGATGGAGGAGGAACTTGTGGTCGCTGTTTTGAGTTTTCCGGTGCTGTATGAATCACAAATCACAATATTATAACATTTTAAAATTCTAATAATATCAACAGCAACACTCACGCACAATATGCAGCTGATTCAGCGGTTACCTAGCGACATAAAAATCGCACCAAGCTTCTTTTTTTTCTTGTCAACAAAAAAAGGCAGAGAGATGCACCTCGCGTTTTTGTAATGGAAATGCACATTCGATGTAATCGGCCCTTTAATGTATCCAATTTGAACAAGTGTGCATCAGGATCAGGGTGATCCAATAGACGATAACCAATCTAAGTCACACAGGTTCAACCGCGCATACCAATTGCAAAAAAAGACAGGTTGCAATAGCAAACATGTTGTGTCAAAATATACTATTTACAATATATACAACACAAAAGACGGGAAAAACAAGAGAGTTGGCAGAAGGGACGTGGGCGGCGCTAAAGAAATGAAAAGAACAAAACCCAAACAATATCTGACTCCCCAGAAGCATCTAACTAACTAAATGTATGAAACAAAATAACAAACGTGAAGAGTCTTCCAAGTCCTAACTATCTACTCTGTCTATCCAAAAAGTACAAGGGGTGGCGCTCACCCCTAACCTAATGTACTATACACAAGAGTAGTCCTACATGTTGCAAGAAGTATGTCACATGACCTTCTGACCTGTCCGCTTCGCCCAAGCCTCGTAAACAAAGTGAATGAGAGATGGAATGTTATGAATGACGGACGGATAACGTGCACACAGAAACAGGCAACAACAAAAACACACAGTCAGATTGGGTTTTCTAAACAACAGAACGCAATCAACACAAACAGAATAAGAAAACAAGAAGAAGAAGGGCTGAACTGGGGTCTGGCGTGCCCTTTTACAACGGGAAGTCTTTGCCTATTGGACATGATGTCAAAGTGATGTAACCGGGGAGGAAATGATTGACGGACGAAGTGACCAATAGCAGGAACCGGAGAATCTGTAAGCAGATACAGGAGAACAGAGCGAGAGAAAGAGAGAGAAAACACAAATAGAACACAAATAACACAAATACGTAACAATGCCAAATGGCTAACTGCCATCGTAAGAGCTGAACGAAGAGGGAGGACCTAATTAAAAGGTCAGTTCTCATGCAGTTCTCATCTCATATCAGGTAAGTTCACGCTATGCTAAATCATACACACCCCTCGTTTTTGATTGCGGCAATGTTTTCAGCAAAAACAGTTAAATATGGTTAATTCAACTGCGGACGCTGAATGCTTAGAATGAAATGTAAATATGTACAATCGCATACCCCGCCATACAGGTGCAGTTCGCTGTCAGAATGCAGTTGTTTTGCTTGTTGATGATTACCCAGGCCTTGCTCCGTCTTCGGCTAGGCAGAACCTCGGTTTTTAGCACTACATAGTTTTGAATCTGGTAATCACGGAGCATTATTTCTTGCACATGACCACACAGAGCAAAATTGTAGGCATCCAAAGACTTGTAAGCGTTTAACTTCTCTCTTGTAAAACCACTTGGAGTTTCAGTGAGATAGTTGTATATTTTGGGCTTGATGCTTGGCCATTTCATCATCCGATGGGAGGGTGCTATCACAAATGGACCTGTCAGGCGAACGACGCTTATTTTAACGTTAATCATAAATTTTCTTTACATTTTTTGAGCTCCTCTGTCAAGTCCTGTTATACCGTGCAGAAGACATCCTGGGCTTTCTAGTGATATGTCATTTGATTGGCTGGCATGCTAGGAACCACTTCTTACATTGCATCCAAAATGGCCGACATACAAAAGAGCACATTTTATAGGAAGGAGAGAGATATGTAAAATTTAGCTTTTTAAATGTTTTTTTACTATTATTATTACACATGTATTTCTTTATTAAAGTGTCAGGAACAATATATTTATCTTTCAACGGTGTTAAATTGTTTGTGTTTCAAAATATCATCCTTCTTTAAATGCCAACTATATTGGACACCAGGACCATTTTAATGTAATTAATGACTGCATGTTGTAGGAGGCTGAACTGAAACAGAGGATTCTTTATAAGATAGTTGAGGAAGACTCTGACTTAGAGCTGTCAGATGAGGAGAGAGATGAGGAGGAATTTAAATGTAACATACAAGTTGTTCAAGAAGAGAAATAAATTACAGAAGTTTTAAATGGTTTTTATGTTGAGTTTGTTTTTGTTTATTTGAGTTCACCTCTCTTTCAGACTAAACTGTTCCAGGAATTTCAATACAAACAGGAAAAAATGGCTTTTGTTTTGTTTTTTTTACATTATTGTTGGATAAATATGCCTTTACAGTCATATCCTGTATATTTTTGTTGGCTGTCATTTCAAACTAAGATGGTCCTGTGGTCTACTACAGTGGACATGCTGTGAAATTAAAACTAAAAACAAAATGTAAAAACTCTAAATTGTTTAATTTTTTTAACTGAAAGTATGTAGGAAATCACTAAATAAATAAATAAATAAATAAATACTATGTAAATAATATGTAATCAATATAACTTCTCTAATACAACAACAAACTCTGAACAGAATCAAATGTCATTCCCCCTGCTGTAAATGCTAGCGCTCCCGTTTTTTTCTGCGACCTAGATGCGATCGCATCCTGAATGTTTACAAACCGGTTATTTGTCAATACAATTTGGTTTAGAAAACAGGCACAAAAGTAAGAAGGGATAAATGATCCTGGATAGCAAACAATTCCAAGCCCAGATTATTCTGAACCATGATTAAACCTTTTAAACAACTAGCCCCTGGTGATATAGTTTTATATGGTCAATATTGAAGGTCTGGATCCAGCTGGGCGTTTTGTATTTTTTTTTTTTAGGTAAGTCGAGTGAGAGATCTTGCCCTCCTGACTGACTTCAATCAATGAAACTCACTTGGAGAGAGTTAAAAGCCGTTTCTCAAGGGTCCAATGGATGATGATAGCGCCGTCCTTGATTCACACTAACGTGTTAATGGTTTGATTAAAACAGAAAACAATATTCTCAAGCATAACAATGTCCTAATGTATTCTCTGTGTCTAATGACTTTTCGTAATGGACAATTTGCTTCCTTAATTTAGCCGGGGAGTCCCAGACGTGGGGGAAGTGGAGGAGAGCGAGAGAGAGGGAATGGAAGGAGGTTAGAAAAGACAACACCGTCTAATGAAAAAAGGCCAAAAAGTTAACTTAACCATAACAACTGAAGTCCTGCTTTAGCTGTGTGGTTAATTCTCTGTAAAATGTTGTTGTTTTTTTAAATGAGAGTAAATTTTTTAGTAAGTAAAGCCCTGCGCAGACCTAAGATTTTAATTTCTCTGCCCATTACACAGCATATATTACGGTTGCAGCCATTATTGTTCAGTTTTGTTTTAATGGCAATGTGTTTATATTTCATGACTTTATGAAACTAAGTAGGAAAACATTTGGAGAATATTTTCTTTGCTTGTTTGTTTGTTTTTTAAAGCAAGGAAACTCGTTTCTGAAACGTTCTCAGACTTTTTGTCTCATAACTGTCAGATGCCAGCATAAATGTTATATAGTTAGAATTGTAAGATATAATCACGCAATTCCAAGAAAAAAAAAATCTGAATTTTGAAAAAATAAAATAATAATAATAACAAATAAATAAATAAATAAAAATTGCAAGTTATAAAGTCAGATTTGAGAGATAAAAACTTGTAATTTCAAGAAAAAAAGCCAGCATTTAAATTAATAACTAGGCCCACACAGAATCTGCATGCGCAGAATTCCGCAGATTTTTTGTCCATCATTGATTCTGTTTATTTACTGGTGTAACTGTGTGTAAATTTATAATTTGATCAGTTTTTAAATTAATTTCAGTAATAATATTGACTAATATGAAAATATTCATATGATTTATTTACAATACAGATTGTAAAGTCATATTTTTGCTCTTTTAGTGAATATTTTTTATTAGAGGCTTGCTTTGTTTACCAAATAAAGTGGATCTAATTGGATTCGCATAGTAAACATTAAATAAAAGTTAAAAAGGTATTACTTTTTATTTCGTATATAATGGTTTTAGTTATGATTGTTATTTAGACAACATGAAACACACAAGGACGAGCCAGGAGGATATGGGATATGATATGGGACAATGATACTCCCAAAATAATTCCACAAAAATCCGCAGATTTTTAACACAATTCAGCGCAGAAATAGCAAAAATGTCCACAGATTCTGTAAAAACGTAAGAATTGTAAGATATAAACTTCTAATTTAGAAAAAAGCAGATATATCATGTAAAGTAATGAAAGGTAAATTGCTGACGAGAAATCCACAAAATTTGCTCAAAACATACTCATTGATTATGGGACAAAATCAGGTTAAGAGATTTTCATGCAAGAATATGATTATTTTAAAGTCAAATCGGCATTTTATGTATAAGGATAGCGCATAAAAAATCTCAACTCAGAGCTCCGGACGTTGTGTGGTCCTTCGCCTCCACGTTGTGCATTAAAATCCCTTAACACATCCCTATCCCTTACACACACAAACACACACACACACACAAATATTAATTATATATCACGTTTTAAACAACAGAGATGCAAAAGATGAGATCCAGTGGAGCACAGAGTTGAAATTTTTAAACGCGCTATCCTTATACATAAACTGCTGATTGACTTTAAAATAACCATACTCTTGCTTAAAAATCTCTTAATACTTGATTTTGTGCCATAATCACTGAGTGTTTATCAAATTTTGCAGATTTTTTGTATGTATATATATATATATAGTATATAAGTATTGTCGGAATTGACGAATTTAATTGTAATCACTTTATAAAATAGACTTTTATTTTCAAAGTGTACTATTTTCAGTGTGGATATATTAAATATTTGGGATATATAGTTTACGTCACGCAATTCTGGGACAAAAAAAATGCAACATCCCTTTTTTACATATATTCAGTGGCAGAAATACAAGACACTGTAGCAAAAAAAACAAACAAACAAACAAAAAATCACTTTTCCCCCATAGTCCTGTCAGTTTTTTATTTATTTATTTATTTATTATTATTTTTTTTTAAAGAAATCATTGAAGATACTATTTTATCATTTTGTCACACTTCATCAACTGTGTCTACATATTTCAACTACAATACATATTTTTAAAGAGCCCCTATTATACGTTAAAAAGGGTCATATTTTGGTTTTGAGGGTCTCCAACAGCAGGCTAATATGCATGCATTGTCAAAAAACACTTTCATTGTCTTATAATTTCCATTTATTTTTACCTCATTATACCAGCGACTCCTATATGAATCATTCAGTGATTCATTTGTTCCAAAACCCCTCCTTAGCGCGATGCTAAACTGCGCTGATTGGACTGATGACCCAGTCTGTTGCAATTGGTCGACATCATTCAGCGCGAGAGAATGCCCACCACGGCTTATCAATACTGAAATAGTCATAGTGTGTGTGTGAGCATATTTGCCAACACTCGTTTTTTCCGGGAATCGCCCGTATTTCAGACTCAACTAACCCCTGAAACTAACTCCCCAGTCTCCCAGCACATTGCTCTATTCTTAACTATAAGTAAAAACAACGACACACATTCAGTATTAGTGCACACAGCGGCAAAAGCTGAACCATTATGAAACAGGACCGCCGCACGTGTGTGAGAGCTGATGTAGCCATAGCAACGACAAACAGCAGTGAAACACAGCTCACAAATGCATTTTAATCCGTAAACAAAGCGCCACGCGCCGCATTTACAACATGCTTTTAGACGCGATATGAGAATATAAGTTGACCAGATACACTACAAGCGGTTAAAAGTTACAAAACACAATTAAATGCATAATTTACAAGCTAGAGAAAACAATGAGGCAACCGATTTAATCGCATATACTTACACTTGTTGGATAGCAGGCCAAGGAAATGTCCCGCTGTTCCCTATGGCTAGTCCGCCCCTGCATACATCAAGTCTTTGCTGATCCTTCATTTAACAAACAATCAACGAATCCTTTGTTGTAAGCATGTAGATTTTAGAAGCACTCCTCAGAGGGAACAGTCTCGTCTGTGGTTCATTTGCACACTTCCTATAATATCCAGCTAAGCACAGTGCTCTTCTCTGTGTTGCCAGATGTAGATGACTCATTCCAGTCCAACCCCTATCTAAAAGGTTTTTACCTGCACAATCAAATTCAAAACCGCCCAATATGGCAACCTTTGCTCGCGGCTGTTGTTTGTGGGCGGGGTTGGGGGTTTCGAATCTCCCGGGGCTGCGTGTGCACAAATGGGCGGAGCTTATGTTTCGTGTTCACGTCATGCCGAAATGGCTAAAGACTATGAGTCGACTCTTTTATAGATGAATCAATAGTTTTAAACACTGTGCACTTTCAGATTTAAGCCTCAGCAGGACATTTCACTTCACTCAGAGATGTATTACACACTGCATACAAGCTCATTTTCAAAAACCCATAATAGGGGCTCTTTAAAGAACACTTTCTTAATTATTTTTTTCTCTTGAACTGAATTATACTGTAAATTTCCACTTCAGCAGCTCTTACAAACACCAAACTAGACATTTTTAAATCTTTAATCTGTATTCTGAAGGTTTTTACAATGAGATTTGATCAGACGGTACATGACTTGCCTGCTAATTTAAAGAATTTTTATTTTACCAAAAAATGTGAATAGTTCTGTATTTTTTTTCTCCCTTGTTTCCAGTATTTCCTGATTTATGGAGCGATAAAAAGAGTCCCAAAACCCCCTCTGTAAAAAAATTCTCCCTCAAATGTGTAAAAATTAAACAATATTTCCCACACGTATACAACATATAATTATTGCAGTACTAACCTAAAGAGCCCCTATCATAGGTTTTTGAAAATTATCCTTCTATTTATTGTGTAACACAGCACTAAGTGAATGAAAACATCCAGCTGAGGTTTAAATCTGAAAGTGCGCTGTGTTTAAAACTATTGATTCATGAACGGAATAGCTGACTCAGAGTTGAATAAATGAATTGTGTTGGGTTCAGATCTTTTGCCTGAACCCATCGACATTGACGCGGTACATCACCAAATATGTAGTTCCAGTTCCGGTAAAACGTGAACATACCTTTCCCTTTGGACACTAATGGAGCGTGAGGGATCACGGGACTGATCATGACGCGAAAATTATTCGGCAAATCACAACAGACTGGGTCATCGGACCAATCACAGCAGATTAGCCTCAAGGAAAGGAGGGGGTACAAATAAATCGCTGAATAAATAAATCGAGGAGTTTTTGCTCTAACCATCCGTGACAGCAACACATAACATTTACATTTTAGCTTCTATTTCTGCAATGCCAGAGCTGAACAGCACAAACTACTATGACAATGATCACTTCAGGTACTGATTATGTGCTTATCCAGTCTTAAATGTTAATAATGCGAGTTTCAACACTATTTATTGCCAAACTACTGAAAGGAGCAGCATATAGTTTACCTAAAATTATTAAAATAAAATAACTAGCAAACTTATTAAAGCTAAAGAGGTTTAATAAGTATTAAATAGATTATAAACCTTACCATCTTGTTGTGAGTGCAATAAACTATTATGGGCTTCTGAATGACTGGTATTTAAATTTGTCTGTCGAATCTTGTCAGCCGGCAGCTAGCTCGCTGCAACTCTCACATGGTCGACCACTGAAGCTAAGCAGAGCCGTGCCCGGTCAGTACCTGGATGGGAGACCACATGGGAAAGCTTGGTTGCTGCCGGAAGTGGTGTTAGTGAGGCCAGCAGGGGGGGCGCCCAACCTGTGGTCTGTGTGGGCCCTAATGCCCCAGTATATTGAAGGGGACTCTATACTGCTCAGTGAGCGCCGTCTTTCGGATGAGACATTAAACGTTCTTAACATTAAACATTAGAGGTCCAGACTCTCTGTGGTCGTTAAAAATCCCAGGATGTTCTTCGAAAAAGAGTAGGGGTTTAACCCTGGCATCCTGGCCAAATCTGCCCACTAGCCTCTGTCCATCCCCATATCATAATTGGCTTAATCACTCTGTCTCCTTTCCACCAATCAGCTGGTGTGTGATGTGTGGTCTGGTGCAAAATGGCTGCCATCGCGTCATCCAGGTGGATGCTGTAAACTGGTGGTGGATGAGGAGAACCCCCCCATTGTGTAAAGCGCTTTGAGTGCCCAGAAAAGTGCTATATAAATGTAAGGAATTATTATTATTATCTTGTGCGAAAAGACAAACTGCTTGTCATGAGTAGTTAGGGCTAGGTGTTAGGTGGCCGCTATAGGATGCTCTGGGAGGTTGCTAGGTTATATAGGGTTTATATACATGGCATTAATGAAGCATGTTTTATTGTACCAGAAATACACAGCACTCATGTTGATTTAAATCAAATAAAACATGGGTGAGGGAAGGACGCAGATTCAGCCAGGATTATGACTTCCCGGTTTGCTGAATCCATTCTCATATAAAAACCGAGTTCAGCTGCAGTTTTATGTAATTGAAATCTATTTTTGTTGGTGTGCAATGAACGAATCCTAAGACGGCACTAGAAACAGCCATCGCTCCATGAGGGCTGTTCTGAAGTGCTTGCTTCAGCTTAAGCAGAAGTTAGGCCTACTCTTCAATGTCATCTTTTAAAACACATTCTTCATCCTTTTGTGTTTTCCTCTGCGGAGACGTCCGACCCTATGGGATTGTTCATAATGTGGAGGAGCTCTAAAATAAAGTGTGAAATAACATGTGGTGTTGCATTTAAAACACAGCATTAGATACAGTGAACCTCTCGCAGAGTTATTATGAAGGATATTTTGATAGCTGGAGTGAGAATGCTTCAATTTTTTTTTAAAGAAGCAGAATATATTACATCAAGACTATATTACCTGTAAAGGTTTTTATAAAACAATACGAGATATTTATTTTCTTTTTTTTTATTTAAGATTTCTTACAAAACTAATAAAAACTAAATATTCAACGGGAACACTTAGAACATCACAACAGCCTTTTAAAAATGCCATAGCAACCACTCAGAACAGCACCCTAGCAACCACTGAATAGATACACTTACAAAACCTTAGCAACATTTTGGCAACACCCTACTAACCACTAGCAACAGGCTTACTTAATAAACCACTGAATTGAAACACCTTGGCAACAACCTAGCAACCACTAACAGCAATCAGGCAACTGAAAAACCCCAGCAACCAATAAATTTAAACAATCTTAGCAAAAAACTAGCGACCACTAAGAACAACAACGTAGCAACCCATCTATCAAAACACTCAAAACACCTTAGCAACCTTCAAGAAACACCCTAGCAACAACTTAGAACAATCTAGCAACTAATGGATGAAAACACTAAGAAAACTTCGGCAATAGCCTAACAAGCCTAAAATTAAAAAAAAGAAACAATCGGAACACCTTTGCAACCTTTTAGAAACAACTTAGCAATTACTAAGAACATCAGTTTAGCGATCAATGAATCAAAACAATCAAAACAACTTAGTAACCTCTTAGAAACACCACAGCAACCACTCAGAACAACAATATACAGTAACAACCAATGAATCATAATACTCAAAACAACTTAGCAAACTCTTAGCAACAACTTAACAACCACTCAGAACAACAATCTACTGTAGCAAGCAACAAACAAAAACACAAAACCTTTAAAACCACACCTAGAAACCAAATTATTCCAAACTCAGAATGCCTAAGCAACCTCTTAGAAACACCACGGCAACCATTCAAAACAATCTACAGTAGCAACCAATGAATCAAAATACTCATAACAACTT